>VWZN01007169.1:198036-242056 GCA_013396955.1 Regulus satrapa | reverse complement strand
TGCCCGCCGCCCCCCGCCCCGCTCCGCCGCCCCAGCCCCAGCCCGGGTCCGTGGGACCCAAGGAAGCCAAGCCTCCTCCATCCCGCGCCGCAGGGAGACGCGGAGCCCCCCAGGAGGATGCGGAGCCCCCCAGGAGGATGCGGAGCCCATCCCCGTGGGATGCGGGGGAGCCGCTCCGCTCCTCCCCGCTGGGCATCCCCGCTTTCCTCGGCAGCTCCGCAGGGCGCGGAGCCCCCGACGCTGCCCTGCTGCGGAAAAAGCCTCCGGGAGAAGGGGAAGGCGCCAGCGTGAACAGCCCAGGCAGGGCCAGCTCAGGGGGCTGCCCTGCTGCCTTCCAAGGAAAAGCTCAGAATCCAGACCGTGCTGCAAGGGCCAGCACCTGTAAGAGCTCCTTAGGATATCCTAATGAAGAGAGACAGTGACATTTCCATGTCTCAATTTCCGTTCCTCATTTATTGCAGATTTCTAAGCAGGGACAGAGAAATTTTCCCACCGATTTACACGTGCACACCCGGGATTATAACCGGTTTTTTTTTTCTTGCACTTTACAGACCTGTGTTGAAGTGTCTATTTGTATGGGTTAGTGTTAAATAAAGGAAATGCTTAACACGAGACCAAACCAGAGATCTGTCTCCTGTGGCTGTAGGAAGCAAACACAACACACAGGCTTTGATTTTGAACATCAAAACTGGGATCTGAAAAGGACACATTTGAACAACTTCTGTACACTTGTTTCTCTGAAGCAAGGGCTCAGCTTTGCCTGCAACCACACCAATAAATCAGACGTGCTGACAAAGTCTTGCCTGCACCACCCCAGTGCTTTTTGAAGACGTTCAACAGCCCTTTGCTTCAGCAGCGATCCACAGCACAGGTTTCAACCCTGTCTGGCCCTTCCTCACACTTCTGGGTTTAAAAGCCACAAAAGCCACAAAAATCCAACTCAAAAACACAAAATTCCAACAGTTCAAGCTTAGTCACACCCACCCTGGCTGTCCTTCTGTCTCTATCCCAGAATAGCCACCCAAGGACAGGTCCCCATCCCCTTCCACAGCCTTTACAACAGAGGGTCACACAACGGCTTTGCCTGGAAGGATCCACTTCCACATTTTTCTGACACTGTGTTAATGCCAACAGCTTCTTGAGGTGGGATTGAGGAGATATTAGCAGTTTCCCTTAAATGTCACAAGTGTTCTTACTCCACACCCACTGCTTCCCACTTTGACAAAGATGCTTTTTTAAAGGGTGGGCGAGAGAGGGAGATGAGGAAACCAACTGAAGCCATTTCAGCTGCACCTTCTTTTTTGGATGGCCAGATCAAGAGCCTGCTCATACCCCATGTAGTGGCAAACCAGAGACTGGGGCTATTTTGCCATCAAAAGCTGCACAATGTCATTTCAGAGATCTCTCCCTCTGCTGTGCTGGTCCTGCTGCCACTCTGCATTTTCCTGTCACCCCCTTCAGACAGCACCAAGAGGACAGACACTGACGGGTGCCAGGCAGGGCTGTGTCTGCACAGCACATCAGGACCACAGAGCCAGAGGATGGCTGGGGGTGGAAGGGACCTTTGGAGATCCTCTAGTCCAAAAAAAAGCAGGTTCTGGTGCCTGCAGGCGCTGTGCTCTGCTGGCTTCCTGCTGCTCAGACAACACAGGATATTAACAGGCGTACTGAAATAATGGCAGGACAATTTGCTGTAGGTAGGCACTTCAGTCACGTGAATTTTGTTAGAAGACCTAGAGCTAAAATTCAGACAAGGCTGAGCCCTCCTGATATGTGGAGCAAGGGCAGCTGGGAAGGAAAACAGGGCATAAGAAGGACAAAAGGGGTGTCAGGTTTGCCTCCACCACCCTATCCCCCTCTTCAACCAGTCTGTACACCCTGTTTCCAGCAGCCCCATTATGTCATTTGAACATAAATAAATATTTTTCAATGGAAACACCTTCCATAGCCTTCATCACAGAATTGTTCCCTTTTACCAAACCAACAAAAAACATTACACAGACGGCAAAAGGGGGGTTGCTCAGAAGAACACTCTCCATCCCCAATTCACCTGCAGAGGAGAAGTGGGAGTTCTTGTTAACAAGACACACAATTATGCTAAAGTTAATGGCAGAGAATCAGCCAGCACCAAAGAGTTTGTATCAGCAGGATTTAGGGACAGAAGGATGACCTGCCTGAAACAGCCAAAAGAAAGCAGGACTTGAGCAATGATCCAGACCTAATACTTGACAGAAAATAAACCCTGAAACTCGAAACAAAAACTGAAGTGTGAACCTCTGTGTAGGAGAGACTCTCACAGCGTTTTGGACAGCGTCTCTCTGGAAGCAATTAACAAATATTTCCTATTACACTAATGACCAGTGGAAACGTTAAAAAAACTTTTAAAAGCCAAAAGAGCTGCAGGAATTACACCCAAGAGCAACTGAGAAAGCTGAGAATCATTCACATTAAAAAACATAGGATTGAACACCATGAGGACTGAGAATCGAATGAGAAGAAAACAAGGCAAGAAACAAAGACTGAACAGATGAAGCTCTTTGGGTAGAAAAGAATGTGCTAGAAAGAAAACAAGGCTGAAGCTGAGAGGCTTCTCAGCTGGATATGAGGGAAGGGAAAGTCCACAGGTTCCTGTGAGAGCTCATGCACAGTTCGGGACAGCTACAGACACTCCTGGAACTCACTTTACAAGTCTTTGTTCAACTCCAGAAGAAGTTGCAGGAGCTGTTGGACAGAAAGGAGGTTCTAATCTGTCTGTTCAAGAGCAGATTGGCAGGGAGGGATGGACAGTGTGTGGAAAACCTGTGAAGAGCAGGATGATTTCCAGCAGCAGAGCACTCTTAAATCTCACAGAAGAAAAAGCCTCCCAAGGAGCCAAAATCTGAAGGAGTTTGAGCAAAAAGATGGATTTTTGACTGAACACTAATATGGATGCTTGGGAGAGCTGCCTCCAAAAAGAGAAGACCTCCTTCTGCTGAAGCTTCAGAGGGGTGCGGAAGCCTTTGCAGTTAACACCGACACCTTCATGTTGTTTTATTATGTGTTTATTAAGTTTGGTTTCTCAAATAAGGACAACGCTTTTCATTTCCTCCAACAACTAGGAGCTTTTGTTGCAGGCATAAAGCCACGGCAAGGAGATTCAGATATTCACATTCAAGAACAGGTTTTAAAGTCCACTCTGAACAGCTCTGGCCTGGCATTACAGTGCTTAACACTTCCCTCTTCCAGTGAACAAGGTGCTCTGCCCTCTC
Source organism: Regulus satrapa (assembly GCA_013396955.1). Lineage (NCBI taxonomy): Eukaryota > Metazoa > Chordata > Aves > Passeriformes > Regulidae > Regulus > Regulus satrapa. The sequence goes on along the minus strand of VWZN01007169.1, from coordinate 238,808 downwards.
CTACCCTGATTCCAGCAAGCAGCCAGAGGCCCTGAATTCAGCAAAAGAGGCTCTGTCCTGAGGAGACAGAGAATCCAAAGACCCAAACCAGATGAGAAAAAGAGGAGTAATTAAAATATTACTCTGCTGCTTTCATTTCTTTTGTGCCTGTGGTAAGGGCAGGGAGATGAGTAGAGTGGTGATGAGGTCATGGGATGCATTCTGACAAACAGCAGCAGGGCCCTTTCATGGTGTACACGACAGGACAAAACGGAGTAAGGTGCTCTGGCCACTTGTGAGGAGGGTGTCGAGTTCCTGTCCCCTCACAGCTGGAGGGAGGACAGGACATTCCCAAGCCCTTCTGCAGGGTCTGTGCCCTGCCCCAGCCTCTGGGCACAGAGCCAGCCCTGGCAAGCACCAGCTGGCTCTGCTGGCCAGGGGGCCCTGGTCAGTACCTGGCAGTTTCATTTCTTTTAGGGAGCAGCCAGGCTCAGCCCATTCCAGACAAACAAACTCTAACTGCCTCCTTACAACTCACAGCAGCTGCGGTAGCTCTTTCCAGTTATTTTTCTGGGAAAAGAGAAATAGCAGACACTGTTGTTTACTTCAGGCTCGCAGAGCAACTGAAGAGAGCCAAAACTGGAGGGAGCCTCCAACCACACCTAACAAGGGAGGAAAACAAGCCCCAAGGTGGCAAACGTTTCTGTTCCATCTCTAGGTCCACATGGGGCAGAGTTCAGTTCCTCTCCATTGCCTCCCAAAAGCTGCCCTGCTGCTGTGGGAGAGTTCCTGGAGACTCAAATGGAAAGCAGCACAAGTCAGGGCCACTTGCAGCTCCCAGCCCCTGTTCAATCAGACTGCAGGAAGGCAGCAGAAGCCTCCTTTGGAAGCTCCTTTCAAATCTATTCTGCTTAAATTAGAGAAGGGCTAAGTGAGAAAGATGAGCGAGTTTCAGCACTCCATCCCACCCTAAGCTTTTATCCAGAGGAGCTGTGGGAAGAGGTTCTTATTGAGCTGCCACAAAGCCCAGCAGCATCATCAGCAGCTGCTCAGGGCACTCAGGGTTTCCAGATGAGACACTCTGTGGTCAGGGCTCTCTACTTCACTCTTCCAAATGAAGTGGAACATGTTCATACCTAATTAAGCAAAACCTGCTAAGCTGTTCCACCTCGTGCTGTAACTTAGCAAAAAGCAGAAGCCACACACCACCTTAGATTTGTTTTTTCTGCTTACATCACTGCACAGCTGGTAGAGTCTGCATATTTTAAAAAGCCTGGATTTCCACTGATATTTAATGTATATAACCTAAACACCTTACTTTGGCAAACACAGCAATTCACTTACACAAGGTGTGTTTGCACCTATCCACCCTCATATGGAAAACTCCCGATTCAAGGTTTTGTTGACCTTGGGCTCAGGACCTGCCCAAGGACTGAAGGACACCATCCTCACTCCAGCAGACACTGGCTTGGGGTGTTTCACACCAACAGCTTTGCTTGCTGTCACACAGGAATTTGAGATGCATAAACAACCTTCACTAGAAACTATTATCCCTAGATAAAGTCTATAATCAATTTAAGAGAGTCTCAATTCCAAAGACCCAAATTTTGAAAGGTTGACTGTGTGACATTAATAAAACTGAAAGTAAAAAGTGACTCAAGAGCCCACATGAAAGGAAAACATGAGGCAATAATAACCTGATGGTAAGAGAACTTTTTTTAAGTAGGTAAAGAAAACTAAAAGCAGGGAGGCAGCAGCAGGTGGAAGCTGTGGTTCAATCTCCAGTCTCTTACCAGAAGACACTCTTAAGTCCGCAAAAGCAGAACTGGCCCTGTAGGCTCCTCGAGATGCTTTATTCCCATGGCACACGTTCCATGTGTTCATTACAGCACAAGCTTTACCACTTGTATTTCTCCACAGAACGCATCCACTCCTTAGACCTAAGTCAGGCCCAGCTTTTAAAATGTATAGAGGGAACAGGGTATTAAGGTTTAGAATGCATTTGGTTTCCCATCTGCAATTGTTAACTTGAACATCTGAGCCTGTGATTTGGATTTCAACACACAGCCTTATTTATCAGCACAGTATAGAGCTGGAACTCTTTAGTTCGTAGCCAGAGTGTCAAGAAGGGCTGTTTTAAGAATTCAGTCGCATCCACCTTCAGGTGATTCTTACTGAAAAACCTAGCAAGTGATGTTATCAAGGAGTAAACAAAAGAAACCCACACCCTTCTCCCCCCAGAGCACCCAACACTCTCCTCCCTCAGCAAACTCCCCATTCACAGTTATGCTCAATATAAACTGAACTTTTAAATCATAGGGCTATGATGAAGCAGAGTCCTGACATTCAAGTGGAAGTTGAGTGCTGGGGAGGTCTCTTCTGACAAGCAGATGCTGGCCAGCCCGTGAATCTGGCATGTGGCTGCACACAGTCCTGCTGGGCTTGACAGAAATAAATCAGAGGGGGAGGCACCAGTAAGAGCCAAACTTCAAGCCAAAAACTCTGGTTTGAGATAATGACTCTGTAACTTTCCTTTTCAGGGCCTTGTGTGTCCTTTACAAGACTGAGCTCTGAGTAGCAAGAGGTCCTTTGACACAGTTCTCACAGAAAGCCACCATGTGCAGGGAGGGATCCCCCAGGGCAAGATGTCAACTGAGCTGCTGGAAACCTCTCCAGCAGTTTCACAGGGCCACAGTTCCTGACCTTATGGACAAAGCACCACTCAGCCCTCAGAATCCACTCCCCCACGCTCTTCTTTATTTAAATAGAAAACCACATCTAGGCTGACAAGTTTATGGACTCCTTACTACAGCCCAAAGGATCCCAAGTCCTAGTCCTGAAATTTTAAAACTAGTTCCTTCACAAAGAATGTAAGCCACAAGTTTCATTTTCAAAGGAAAAAATTGAAAGACAAAGTGTTCAGATTTATTTGGAAATTCACAGTTTCTAATGGCACTACAGCTCTGTAGTTACATACTCTCGCTCCACAACATTGGATGCTGCACTCTGGTGGTATGAATTTTCTTCATCCAGGTTTGACATCTTTCTGCATTCATTCATGTTCAACATGTCTGGTTCATGTGCTCTGACTGGCTAATTGTGCAGATCAACTCTGAAAGTACATCACTTTAAAGTACTCAAACTAACAAGAAAGCAGCAAAAAACCAAAGGCTTTAAATAAGTCACATTACATACAACACCCAGGAAAGGCATTAGATCTGTTAAAAAGGGTACCACTAAAAGTGCTCAATAAGTTAACTTATTTTGTACAACGTGAACCTGTAACACCTGTCAAAAGGAATAACCTTTTGTTCCACTCACTCAGAACCACACTCAACAGTTCAGCAACCACACGCCCTATAGTATCCAAATATACAGTCACAGTAAAAACAGTCAAAATAAAAAACACTTGAGTATGAAATACCAGCCATACCAACACTGCACATTTGTTAGCCAATACAAAAGCAAACGTTATGGAAACTCCCACGGTGAAGCAGCCCAAAGGCTGAGACTCCCAGGCTTGGCAAACTCAACACGCCAGAGCAGGCTCTGAGAATGCAGCCTCACATTCTTCAGCACAACAGCAGCGAGCATTCCTCATCCACTTCCTCCAGAGAGCTGCAGCAGGCCATTCAGGTGACAAAGGCATCCTCAGCCTCAGATCCATCACAACATCAACAGGAAATCCTGACGAGCCATCATCACTGATTTCACACATCAGAGTCAGCTCCGACTGTGACTGAAGGTGCAAGTAAACACAATTGCCATCCCTGGTGAGAGATTTTCCTCAAAAGAGTTTGCAAAACAAGAATCTAGTCAGGCAAGTCCATCTCTTGGTATTTTTACAGTATCCAGTCCACATTACTGAGTCCAGCTGAAGGCCAACACATGTCCCTTTACAGCACTGTAGTGTTGAATCTTCAAAAAAAGCTAGAGAAATTACAAAATAAATCAAATGACAAACAATTGTATCTCCCCTCTTCCAGTGGCATTATAAATAGACAAAAGGCACATAAATATGGGAAGGTGCAAGAAATAGGAACAAAGCTAAAGGAAGAGGATTAGGCTTTTATCCCTATTCCACCCAACAAATTGGGTTTCAAAAAATCTCTGCCCCAGGAACTGTGAAAAAAAACCTTTATAAAATGAACCCTGCCCTCCCTCCCCCCCAAGCTGTTCTCATAGGAAATTATCAGCCTTGTAAAGCTGCAGCTTATAGCCAAGATTGACACAATCCCATCTATTTAAAAAGGCAGAAACCAAATTTCTGAATACTTTCCAATGAGTCGAGCTCTTTGTCTCCCGCTATCCTCCCACAGAATACCACAGACTGTTCTCAAACGAACAAACACTCTCCTGTTTGAGAAGTTCAGCTAGGTTTAGATGTGTCCAGAGACTGTCGTGACGCCGAGCGTTCCCACTGTTATATCTTTGTTTCCTTTGATTATGTCATGTAGACTCGGCATCGACCCCGACTTAGTCTGTATTAGAGTTTTTATGAGCTTCCCTTGGTCTGAAACTTTCGACCGCCTTCGTTTTATAGCCCTCTTCTCAGTTTTTGTCTTTTGGGTCTGCCCGTTGCACAGACTCGTGCACGCCGAAATGCCGCAGAAATAGGACTCGTCCGACTGCGACGACGTCTCGGAGCTGCCCTCGGATGGGGGGCCCTTGTAGGAGGAGTGATAAACCTCCCCAATGTTAGAGAAGTCCCTCTGGTTCGTGAAGGGCTTCCTGCCTTTGATCTCCCCGTTGGCTATCGGGTGCAGGGGCTCTGTTGTCGGCTTAATAGTCTCCGGTTTTTCACTTTTGTACTTGCAACGCTTTTTCTGAAACCACAAGTGAAAAAAAGAAATGGTGAGGTTCTGGAAGGCAAGCAGAGCAAACAAGCCAAGCCTAGGGACCAGCAGGGAGAGCAGCTGAGACATGCACCACCTCCCAGCACAAACACCTCGGCCCCACCAGCTCCCTTCCCCGCAGGGTGAGGTGCTACCTTCTTCTCTGGGGAAAACTTCAGGGGCTCCACAATGTACAGATCCTCTGGATCCACTGCAAGAGAGAACAGACACTCAACAGAGCTGACAGTGCCTAAAGCTCAAGAGCAACACAGTCCCAACTAAACAGCAGCATGACAAAATATTCCACTGGGCAGGCACATTTTTCCCCTCTCTCCCCTTGTAAGTTACAGGGGGCACAACACAAACACTGGAAGTGGAGTCAGCACACAGAGAAATTCCCCTGTGCTGTCATGGCAGCTGTCAGTGACAGAAAAAACAACCCTGGCTTTCTCACAGTTATACCCATGGGAGAGGTGCAAAGGACAGGGAAAAGGAGGAGTCAGTGGGCGCTGAAGTCTAGGAAAACAAACTGCTGCCAGTGTAAGAGTGTTTCGTGTGCAGCCTGCCCCTGACAGCACAGATGTGCGCCCAGCAACGAGGCAGATGTTCACACTGACATGAGACCAGCAGGAAGAATTTGGGATAAATGTTGTTTTCAAAAAAAAAAAAAGTCTAATCCTTAGCTAGTGTTCATGGCATCACATTGCCACCTCAAGAATTTTAATGGAGTTTTATTCACAGAACAAAAACCTGTGAGGCAAGTTTGCTGCAGCCAGAAGAGCTGTGTCAGCAGCATACTTGGTAGTTACTATGATCTGCAACACCTCCTTTTGCATGACACTCACATAGCCAAAGAAATCAAAATGCAATTGTCCCAAATCTACCATGAATACTGCAAAAATTCAAAAGGATCATTCCTCATACCCAAGCCAAGATAAATGGTCTAAGTTTTCAAAACTGAAGCTGCTAAATTTGAATCCTAAACACCTGCCAAATTTCAAACATAGGCTATCAGGACTTCAGAAAAGTAGGACACTCCGACTTCCCACGTCTGGCATTTCCAAGAGTAAAAAAGCTACTTTCTACAAGCTTCACAGCTTTGTAGACCTGAGTGGCTGCAATGATTGCTCCTAACCCCAAAAAGCCATCTGCAGAGCAGAACACATCTACAGCAAAAACTGCATTGAAGGTTTTAGCAAGATTCAGCACAGTTCTGTGAGTACCTGGTAACTTGCTCACACACCATCTTATCTTACAGAACACATACATGAGCCACACACACGCACTGTGCAGCACTAAGAGCAGCACAGACCAGATGCATGATATTAATAATACCTTCTTTACCAGCTAGCTGAAAAGACTGCGATCTGACCAGTGGAAGGGAAGTTCTTCTTTTCAAATTCATATCATCATAGGAAGAGAAACACCTAGGAAATTCCAGAAAGCTTTTTAAATACATTTTTCTCAGGACTTTGTCATGTACACTTCTCATTTAAAAAAAATCATTCTTGGCAGAAAGATAAAACTGTTTGCGGAGGTGCCCAAGAAAGCCTGGCTACCAATCACTATACTGTGTTTGCTACAAGTTATCATGCCATGTTTTTAAAGTGCAGTACCCTCAAAATGCACCTAGGAGAGTGTTATAATCCAGACCCATTTGCCATCAATTCTGAGTGTGCAGAAGGAAAACTCAGAATTAATGCAGATGCGCCAGTACCAGCAGACTTTGGAAATATTAATGAAAACACAAGAACAATTAGGTTTCAAATATAAACACATTACCTTTTGGGGCTAGGGTAGTGATTGCTTTTGGGAATTTTTGAGAAGTAATCTTCACAGAACTGAGAAGGGCTCCTGCACCGCTGCACAAAGAGCACCAAGCCCAGGATGAGGCAGAGAACCAGAGAAATCACCAGGTAGGTCTGGCGATCAGAAACCTGCAGGGATTTGAGACAACTGTTGAAGACACAACAATTCCATGATACTGCCATGCTTATGTTTTAAGCTCTAAAAGACAAATGCTATGATCTCAACTCTCTTTAATTTCACTAAACACCTGTCTGTATTTGAGTAATTTTTCAGAGGTTGGATGCAGTGTATTGGCTGTGCAGCATTTGAGGAGTGAAGGCTGAATCCCATTAGCTGCTGACAGGACAAGATTTCCCCTGCTATATATTAGCGTAACTACAGAAGCTGCCATCCTCTGCAAAGAGCATCCAAACCTCCCTGAAACAATACACTTCTCATAAGAAACCATGTTCAGAAAGTAAGTTCTCTGGTTCACAGCTGACATGGATGCAATACTACAGCAAATCTAAACTGTGCTTTTTCTCAGCTGACACTGCAGTACTTCACAAAATACCATTAGAATCACTCGATTCAATGGGGTTTTACTGACTACAGCACTCATGTAGCCAGCCGGGCATCAAAGGAGGAGTCTCACTAAGTGTTAGCGCAAGGAGGTCTTTGGCAATATGCACAAAATATAAAAGATAATGTTTATGGTACTACTTGTAATGCCAGGCAGGCAGAACAAACATTTGCGAGAAAACGTTCCTAGTATCATTGCCAAGTTTTCCCAAATCTCTAAAGATGACAATAGCCAGTGGGGGAAGGAGAAGGGTGCCTTGGCTCAGACTGCAATCATGGGGGCTAGTGGGGGTGCAGTAACTATGACCAATTTTGCTGTGCACAGCACACAGCAAATGTTACTCAAGTTTGCAGCTAGAAGTTTAGGATAAAGTAGGCTGAAAGCAACACTACAGACAATTTAAAACTTCATTTGCAGACTCTGGTCTCTTCGAACAGAGACATGTCTATGCATCCATCTCCTCTGAACTGTGATTACCTCACGTTTCAGCTCCGCCACAGTCGCTGACAGATTGGAAGCCAGCTGGGTCATGTTGGTGAGCTGTGCTTGTAGCAGCTGGATCGCCTCTGTCTGACGCTGATCCTGTGGTGAACAGAGGCACAGGCACGCTGTCAGAGGCCAGGTTCCCACTGCCACATGCACTCATGGCTATAGAATTAGTGTTCTATCTGTCTGACACAGCAAGACACTCAGCAGCCACACGGACTATCCAGCATTGTTTTCAACACAGCCTTCTCATAACACTTTTATTTATCAACAAACATTTCCTAACATTATGTCAAGTGCATTTCATTAGAGAGACTTCTGCTGTGCTCAGCGGGGCAGAGTGAGCAGGCAGCTCCACACAGGCACTGTCAGGAGGCCACAGAGCACACACACACAGCTGCCCAGGCACAGCTCCAGCCTAAGGAGCCAACCAAGAACATGAGCCCAGACCAGGAACAGCTCCTTCCCAGCTAACTGGGAAGAGCCCTAACAGGACTCAATCCGAGGAGAAATTAAGGAAGGTGAGCAGAACACCAGGGAGACCCAGCCTCAGGCTGACAAACACTGATACTCTCTCCAAAAAAATCCAAACGCAATTACATTACACAAACGCTATTACACTGCCCAGAAAAGGCAACACATGAACGTTGCGACTTTCTTCACGGATGAAGAAACTCCAGGCCTGGGACTGCACTTCAGAAACCTTCAGACAGTTTGGGATCAAGTCTGCTATGCCACACGCACAGCTGCTTTAGTGAATGTTTAGCACAGCAGTTACTGCTCTATTCCACAGCTGCTCAGGAAAGTCAACACGGCAGAGCAGGAAAAATTCACACTTTAAAGAATGAAGTTTTTGTTAACAGGCACTGCGCTTTCAAACCCAGATTTGGCCTAAGCCATTACTGCACTCCTCTGCCTTTCCATAGGCTCAGCCTCTTCAGCAGCAGGGAAATTGTCTATCGATACTTTAAATCACATTCAAAAAAAATGAACCAAGTTAAAACAATTGTTCTGAGTGCAGTTACAACAAAGAAACAAGGGTTGAAACTAATCTGGATAACTTTTTCATTGACAAAGACACTGAAGAGTTTCAGCCATTACCAGCTGACAACTGATCTTTTCTTCAAGTACAAAATCAGGAAACAGCTGAAAATGGCTTTATTTTGAAACAACTGAGAATATGCCTAAAAATCTTATTATTAGAAAAACAGGGAAGCATGGAATGGATGCTTTTACAAAGCAGATATACAGCTCAGTTGACAAAAAGATTTCTGCACCTCTGTGCAACTCTTCATTAAAAGCAAGCCTTTCCAACTAGGAAAACACCTCAATAGTCCAAACAAATCATACCTGCTCTTCTGCTATTCTTGAGGTGTTCTGAAGTTTTATTATTGTTTTATTGAAAGCCTTTTGCATTTCTTCCATTTGTTTTCGGTACCTAAAACAAAAAGTGTTTAAGGCTGAAATATTAGTGCACAAAACTCGTTGGCTTAGACTTTGTCTTCAGAAAACATGACTATGTCAGCAAAAACCCCCTCTTTGCCCAAAGAGCTTTATTTAAGCATCAAGTGGTACCTGCTTCTAAGTTTCACAAAAGAACAGATGGTTTTTATCCCCACGGTTATGGCCAAATTTATTTCAAGACCTTCAAGCTTAGTGCCAATCCACTGAATTCACTTTGCACAGTAAATATAACTGTGAGCCCGTTCCTTGGAACTAACTCTGAAATGGGTACATTTCCCCACTCTCCTGTAGCTAAGGAACACCACAGATAAACACTAATACACTGTGTTGGAGACATCCTTCACAGGAAACTCTTGGTTCCCTCTCCACACTCATTTATTCAACCAGAATTACTAAAGCTAACAGGGTACTTTAAGTGGAAACAATTTTAAAAAAAAGGCTTTGAAGGTCTGTGGCATCCAGTTCAACAGTAACAGAAGGATGTGCCCTTTTGTAGAAAGATTATGGACAGGATTGGCACCTACACATCCTGATAACACTTTATCCTTTTAGAAAACACACAGCAATGTTCCTCAAAATAAAACAAACAGTATTTTATCTGAAATACAAAGAGGGAAGGTAACTCCAACAGCCCCTAGGCTTGGGTCCTTTCCTCAGTTTCCCATAAAGCTTTAAGCTGTGTTTTACCCTCTGCCCAATTCACCCTGTACTTCACGGGCTGGACTCTTACCAACCCTCCTGAGCCTCACCTCTGGCTGAGCTCCTCCAGGTAGCGGCTGCTGAGGGACATGTTGACTTCCAGGGCTTTGATGCGGTTGTTGAGGCGCATGAAGACAGATTCCTTCTGGTTGGATCCATGAACAAGGTTCCCGTTGGTGTAGCCCAGCTCTGTAGAGTTCTGCAGCTCAGCATAGAAATCTGTGGCTGTTCTCTGCGGGCCCCCCGAGACCGGAATCGCCATCAAAGCTTCTTCGGCCGCCTGCTCGTCCTCCTTGGTCTCAGCAGGCACAGGAGACTCCACAGGAGGCACAAGAGGTTTCTGTATTTCTGGAGCGCTCTCCTTTCCTTCCACAGCATCGCTGGCCGCTATGCCCACCGTGCTTTCAGGCTGCAGAACAGTCTCTGTAGGCTTTGCAATCACTGGCGTAGCGACAGTCTCTCTTGTGCTCGTCTCCTTTGTCTCAGTGGCCACACTGGTCTCGGGGCTCTCTTCTACAACTGAGCTCTCAGCCTTTTCCATTTCAGTGCTGAGCTCTGGGACGTCCACCTGCGGAGTCACCCTTGGTGCTACGTGGCCTGAGTCTTCTTCTGGAGGCTCCAGCACCACGTCTGTTGTGGGGGCTGGCTTCACTTCAGAAGTGACTTCCAGGAGGAGGGACTGAGAGACGGTTTGAGGATGGCTTGGCTCCAGCTCGATGGACTCCGTGGTCTCATTACTGATCTCCTCATGGACTGGGCTGAAGTCAACTGCAACAACAGGCCCAGGGGGCTTCTCAGCTTTGCTGTCCAATGGCTCAGGCAGAGGCTCCTCTGCTGCTGTCTGGGCAGATTCAGTCAGAGCTGGCTGCGGCTGCTGCACATCCTCAGGGTAAGGTGGCCTCTCCTCACCTCCAGTTTTACCGTGCTGCCGATGCATGGCTGCTGCAACTGAGCACCACTTCAGCAGGTATTCCGAGAAGGTGGAAATACAGCACACTGCTGCCATGTCACAGCAGTACTTCTCTGTCTCCAGCTCAAACCATGCTGCTGCTTCCTCCTCCTGCTCATCGCTGGACAGCAAAGTTACTGTGGACTGGCTTGTATCTTCTTCATACTCTTGCACTAGCTGAACAATTGGGCTTTCTTTAGTCAAATCCACCATTAATTGCTCTTTCTCTATCTGTGGAATATCTGTAGTAACAAGTCTACAAAAGAGTTAAAGACAAGGCATTCATTCGACAGTTTTACATCTCTGCTCTAGAAGACTCTGAGAACAGTTATCAGAAAATTAGTAAAGCTTAGTCCAGTGACCAAATGCCAGTTTTGAGACAGAAATTCTGCAAGACAGTATTTTCTCTGGTGATTTTCAGTCCCAATAGGCAAACAAATTATTTCAATCCCTCTTAAACATCAAGCCTTCTCAAGAATTAGATATTGCCCCTTCCCTCACCTCTGAAAACAGTCGCCAGTTCAAACCCCCTTTTGCACACAGCAAACATCTACTCTGCTGATGCAATCCTCAAATGCAAGAATCACAACATTTCCAATGACTTTCCTAAGTCTCACAGCAAGAGTGACAGAAAACCATAAAGCCACTAAACAGAGCACAAGTCATGTCTTAACATTTAAGAGGAAGGGCCTTGGCCTTAAGCAGCCTAATTATCAGCAATGGTAATCAACTGAAAAACAACAGAATCTATATAGAACTTCTCAAGCTCCCTCTGTTACATTTGCATACAGGTTTTCATCAAGGGAAATCTACCAAAGTATAAGCTTCCAAACCAGAATTTTGTCAATATAATTTAACTCAAGTTTCAGCAATACAATTTACATTCCTAATTAGTCTCCCTTGCAGGAGACCACAAAACCTGGACCAATATTAAGCCAGTTTCTGTGTCAAAACAAAACACACCATAATGGAAGTGGCTATACTAGACAGTAACTAAAACTAAATTTCTCTGGTTAATGCCATTACCATGGTATAGATTTTACCAAATACTTGCTTTTTCCCTTGTTTAAGTCTGCATGCTATGCCTGAGCATTCTGCCACCAAGGACTGCAGACTGGCACATGTTTGTCTCTGCCTGGAGCACATTACAAAAACCCCAAGAGCAATCACTTACTCTGGTGAAGGAACAGGTGTTGGTTCAGGCAGTCTTGGTGTAGCTGTTGAAGTTGCAGGGGTGGCAGTGACATTTTCAGACACACTTTTGTTCCCAGCTGCAAGAAAGAGGAAAATGTGAACATGGAAATTCAAGAACTACCTTTGTTTTCAATAAATTCTGAGGTCTGGGTTTATTATGGTGGGGTTTTAAATAATTAGCTGTGCTACCAAATTAATTGCAGATGTCATCCAAAGTTATCTGAACGAAATGCTACAAAGAGTTTATGACAATGATGTTGTGGACAATCTCAAAATACTTTGAGAAAAAAGCAGCAAGTTAAGACTTTACAACTTCAGCTAGTAACACAGAGAGTAAAGCTCTCCAAATAAAGCTGAACAAGCATATGTGTCAGGTACAGGTTTTCTTCTCAGCAAATCCAGCATCTTTGTTTCACTTTTCACAGTCACTAGGTTCTATGATGCTAATCAGCTGTGCCATAAAAGGTGGGAAAGGAATTTAAATCATCACAGACCATCCAACTCCTCACAAGAAAACCAAAAATAGAAACAAAAAAAACCCAAAAAACCACCCAAAAAAACCAACAAAAAAAAACCAAAAAAAAAACCCACCCCAAAACTTAACAAAGAAATGCAAACTTTCCAGAATACTTTTCATCTAAAAAAACCCAAAAAACTACAGTACCTTCAGTTTCAGATGACTCTTCAGTTTTGGCTCCAAGCATGTTAGCAGCAATGTTCACCATACTCAGGATAGCATCTAAAAGAGACAACAACTACTCAACAAGGGCACTCTCAGAGGGCCCAGAGATCAGCAGCACTGAGAAATTTGTTATTTTGCAATACTTGCTTGAAATGAATTGCAGTGTAAAGACATAATATCTGGTGATTCTATTACACTGGAGGCAGCTGTTTCTTTTAAAGGCAAGTGTATAAGCCAGAAATCTGTATTTGAAAACCTGTATCACAACATGCACAGATCTGGCTTACACATATATTTATTTTAAGGACCTGTTAAGTAGAACAGTTCCTCTCCCCTCTGAATTCACAGAAGTAAATCCCAAGAGGGCCTGCTCTACATTAGCACAGATATTAAGTACAGCAACTCTTCGGTCTTGATATTGACAACAAACATAATTGCCAGGCATATTCAGAAGATGAGAAACAGGTAAAGAGCACTACATTGTAACAGAAACTGGCTTGATTTTGCCCATTCCTGCCCCATCCACCAACACATGGCCAAGGGCATCATGTTAGAGAGGCATTTTAGTAGCAATGACAAATTCCTTGGGCTCCAGGAAGTTGAGTTCAAAACTTTGGTTCTGCCTTTCCTCCAGACCACGTCAGAAGCTGCATTCCTGATTTATGTTAATTTATCTGGGTTTGTATAGTGCAAAAAGTCACAACAGTCAAAAGATGCTGAATTTGAGCTATGGATGGTTTCTTACAAAAACTGAGAAAATTAGGGAGGATAGAGAGTTGGTATAGAAGCTTTACAGTGTGAGAGACCAGCAGGAGAGAAAACAGTGAGCCACCCTCAAAGGTTCAGACTTGTGAAGACCGCAGAATGCTCCTTATGAGATTAAATGTCTGAGAACCCTCCAGCTCCTCCTCAGAGGACCCTCCTTCTCCCTCCACAGCTAAGGTGCAAAATGGAAACATGTCACATTTGTCAACATGCCTATTAAAAAACCCTACCGAAAAACAAAATCCACAAACTCTACTCCTTCCAAAAGGGGAGCACTGACCACTCTGACAGGGAGGGAAAGTCTCAGTAACAAAACCCACCAGCCAGATCTAAATACTGGTCACTGCAATGTTAGGGAGACAGCTGAGCACCATCAGCAACAGGTGTTTCAAATCTTTTAATCTTAGCTTTAGTAGTCTAAAAATTAAATGGAAAGTCACTGCATTTTTCAGACAGTGAATATAAACTTGTAACACTGGCTGTGCAGACAGATCATGTGAATATGCATCACCAAGATAGCCTGAAGACAAAGTTTAGAGGTCGCAAATAAGAGATAAGCAGTGTCAAGGAAGAATTACTGCTTTATCTAATCTGTGAAAGGCACACATTTAGAAATAAACTGTCTCTTCCAGTATCTATTTCCCTTTTGAAATCTGTTCAAAGCTGTGAATACTCCTAGCCGCGACCTTATCCTCTGGAGACAACAATGTTCTAGGGAAAAGTAAGAAAGATTTTTGTAGCTCTGATCCACTAGAGGATGAAAGCAAAGCCTGACTCTAAACAGCATTAACTGACTGCAAATCTACGCTAGAATAACAAATCTTCATTGGCTGGGACAGAAGGAAGGGTGGTACAGTGCAAGAGCTCCTTAGGAAATGGTGTGGTGGAGGTGATACTATCCTGAATAATTCAGCACTGAAGAATACCATTAAGACTGGATATTCAAGGATTCTTAGTTGAACAAACCCTACACATGGAGGTTTTTCAAAGGGAGAAGTGAGAGACAACAGTCAAGCACCTTTAGTTCTCTCAAAAAAAAAAAAACCCAAAAATACAGCCCTTATGAGGAACATAAATTATAGTATTTACATAAAGCCTTCGCAGAAATAGTATTCTCCATTCTTCTCTCCCCTTAAAGTTGTACAAAGTAAATATTTAATTGCCTCCTATGAGTCAAGCATCTTAATTAAATACAGATTTCCAACTTCCAAATAATTAAGGTTCTACAACACTTTACTGCTGGCCATTCACAGCCCTATGCAACTTTTACATGATTTTCAGTACTCAGAATCCTTAACTACATAAAACAAGCTTCCACAAAACAGATATTCTTACAAATTGAAAATTCATTTTTAGAACACTAAGAATGATCCCCCAACTCCAAATTTTTAATTATTCCTATAAAACTAAAGAAGAATCACAAATTACTTCAGCAGACTATGTAGTAGATGTTGCATCTAACCTGTAGATGTTGCACAACGAAATATCATTCCACTTTCAAAAAGCACATCTTGTTTTAAGCACAAAAATAACATTTTCTAATAAATCATACTCACTAGTAGCAGAACCAAGGAGATTTTTTGAAGATTTTTCTTCCCCTGTGTTATAATCCAACAGATAATCTATGTATAAAGAAGAACAACTCGTCATTATTAAAATTTAATCTGTCATGGGAAAAGAATATAAGGCTCAAGATTTAATATGTCATTCAATGATGTCAATTTGACAGTGTGAAAATAAAAGTACAGAAAACTTGAGGTCAGATACTACAAACTGAAATGGACACTAAGAATAGAACTGGTTTGTGTGAGCTGCTTTGTTTTAATAATCCTTTCCTACTGTCAGCACATGACGAAATTGTCTATTCTGCCGAGTGAAACAGAGGCTTACTACAATCACTTTAAAGGAACCTTCTGCAGAGCTACATTTAAACATCTTGTTTAAAACTTCAAAGGATCGCTCAAAAAGCCCAGGAACCCCGTCAACAAGTAAATTTAACAGTCAAATCCTTCATCAGATGCAGGGGAAGTGATGAGCCACCAAGCCCAGCACAAGAGCTGTCTGAATGGCTAAAAATGCACAATATATTTGCTTACCATAATCTTCATCAAACAGTTCTTGCCGTTCAGACTGATACTGAGAATCAGCTATTTCTTCATACTCTTCAACCATGCTAGTACCAAAGACTCTATGATCAAAATTTTAAAATAAAAAGCTAGTATTAGGAATTTTGTGACATAATTGCTAAGCAGAATTACCTCTATGTAACAAGTAAATTAGATACAATAGCTGCAGTCAGTTAAGCAAGATCAAGCAGCAGGTATGTTCATTTCCTCTAAGTTGTATCTATAAAGAATGGAAACAAGATCCTGTTTCTCATGCTAATTCCAGAGTCTTTTCTTCCTTTTAAACTCACACTTGGACTTTCCTTTCTTAGGCTTTCCATGAGCTCTAACACTTCCTCTTCAGTTTCACTTTGACCTGCTTTAGGAATATCTATTCAGAACTACCTCACTTTGCATACTACATTCTCTTTGACCTCTTATGCCAAAATTAAATCAAATCAATCGAATTTAAAGCAGTCTTGTGAACTAAAAATATGGCTTGACTTCTAACACTAGAGACCTCCCAGGTTCAAAACCTCTTTTTTAGGAGCAGTACAGAGGATGAGATTTCTCTGAATACAAATTCAACATGTGTTCCTGCTCAGCTGTTGCAAGCATTACTAACTGCATGCACCTGTGGAGCCAAACAACAGAGCAGCTCCCAAAGAGCACACACCACACCTGCTCTTTTTAGTTCACCACTTGTTCCCAGTTTTGTCTGGTCAGCCTTGACGTGCTCATGTCCTGTTCTAAAGCTGCTCAAGCCTCCTGTTTCCTGCTCCACCCCCCACCCCCCCCAAATATGAACTATTCCTTACATACTGGAGAAGCAAATAAAAACATTCAAAGCTTCTTTAAACAGGCATGAAAGACACGACACAGCAGGCAGGTCAGGAAACTACTTCAATCCACGATGCTTACAAGTAACTGCCACTGACAATTGGAATTGCTGCCCAGCTATTCCAAAAACAGACTAATCCTCGTTCCAAGGAGGTAGAAAAACGAAGCAAAACACAAAGTATTACCTTATAAGACTTAAAGGACAAAAATGTTCTGATCCGAAGTGTGATATCAACTCCACCTAAAGAATAAAAGGTACTTAAAATAAAACTCCGAAGGCCCGCGGAGCCAAAAATTCACTTAACATACACATTCAATGTTGAAATGGCAAGTTTTGTTTACTCCAGGGAGTTGCAGATTGCCCACAGCAGAAAAGCCCACAGATTTGTTCTTGCCATGCATTAAAGAGCTGAGCCGCAGCAGAGAACACCCCCAGCCCCATGCATCCATCACTCCAAAAGAAGAGGTTGCTAACCTTTATGTACTTGATGAACATCTGAAGCGAGAGAGAGGAAAGGAAAAAAAAAAAAGTAGATGTCAGTACAAAGGCTGAACACATGCCACAGGCAACTAGAGAGTCCTGCTGGGTTTAACTCAGTACCATAAATGCCTAAGATGACAAGCTGGGGAGGATTAGGTTGTAATACAACTTCATCTGCCTTGGGTAGCAAGATTTCATTTAGCCCTTGTACCTTGCAGATTGAAGGTAACATGCAACAAGTGTTTTATTAAGCAATTGAAGTTATTCAATTTTTCAGAGCAGCATGACTGCAGATAGAATACTGGAATGTGTTAAATGTACTAAGTGTATATTTTCCCCTAAAGAACACAGACTACAGAAAGTAACTCAAAGGGAAAAAACAAATCCAGGGAGCATGCACTGTCTGTGTCCTGTGCTGCTTCCACTCTGTATAAAATGCTTCAATTTCTAGAAGCACAACTGCAAGAAACAGAGCAGCTGATGACAGACTTGGGAGTTTCAGACAACACTGTGTTTCTACTGCAGCCTTGACTACACAACGATATTTATTTAATCTGAATTGATTGGCAAGCATTTATTAAACGACTATGTAGGCACTATCACCGAAGGACTGGAATAATCTGCAAGTGTGACCAAAACAAATAATCCCACAAAAGCACGCTCACAAAAAATCCTATTGTTTTTGATACAATTTCAGTAAGTCACTGCAAAAAACGTAACTTTCGAAAATATTTTGGGCTCATTCAGTAGACCAGACATACTTAGTAGATACTTAGTACTTGCTTACTTTTTGCACTACAAAGTGAAAACATTACAAGAACAAACCTTTGGAAATTTTACCATGCTGTATTATTCAAGGCAGAGCACTGTATCCACCAAGGGATTAAGTGCTGCAGCATCTACAGGAATTCTGCAACTTCAGTGACAATGGCAGCTACCTTAAGGCATTAATTCAGCCAGAAAACAGAATTAAAAATAAATGAAATTTCTATTCTGGGACTCATGCAAAATTTCTGGGTAAAGAAGTTAGACAATTATCATTCATAGCCACTTCTTCATAAAAGCACAAAGCATAATTAAGGAGCACAAACTAATCTCTTTTTTTTTCTGGCAATACCATAATTGGAAGATTAGACATCACTGAAGAGGACCTAAAATGTCTGTATTTTATTTGAATTTCAACCTTCACTATAACCCAATATTTTCACAGAAGCTTTTATCCAAGTTCAAATTCCACATTAATTATTTATGGAGTTTTACTCCCTTTAAGTCTCCTGAGTAAATGCAAACTATTTTGAAGGTGGAGGTATCATGGCAATGCTCCAGTAGCAGTGAGCATAAATAATTTGTCTGAGTCAGAGTTATGATTGAATAACTGCAAAACTGCACTTGGAGTCTATTAATGAGACCCAAGATGCAACCACTTACACTTTTAGATTCACCAAAGTGTGCAACATGGTACAAAAGTTTTAATAGGCATATTCTGATCTGTGCTCCAGAGACTGAGTGTGCAGTGTATGTATATATATATATATATCAATGTATATATACATATATATCAAAACAGATATAGATATATGTATATATACGTAAAGCAGGTACAGCCAAGAAGCAAAACAGGTTGAGATTCTTCTGACCTTACATTCAGGGGACAGTTAGTTAAGTCAAATAGAACAGAACTTTGCCTAGATGTTCCTTAATTCGGTTATCAGCTAAGTATGTACTTGGACCCAAGGGGCTTCCCAAGATCCTCTCAATTACCAAAGCGAGCAAGGTAACAAGGTCACAACTGTGACGAGGATTTAGCACCCAGACAACCCCAACTGGGGCCCCTAATTAAGCAAGGGCAATTAATGGTAAGTCAAGCTTTGATAACCCATTTCTTGGGATGCTGTGATGCAGAGGAAACCCAGCAAACACTTCCTTCCCTGAGGAGCGTGGATGCTTTTGCAGTATTGAGTTACCTTAACATATTTTGCATACATCTGTTCATCCAGAGGAAAGCTCTGGACATTCCTCTCATCTCTGGCATGGAAAGTACCTAATTTAATCCATTTGTTTGTTGGATACCTAGAAAGGAAACAATGGAGTCAGGTAATGAATGCAGGAACTCACTGTTTACAGATATTTACCTAAGTTTCTCCTAACGCCTTTCCAGAGCAGAAATACATTTTGTTCTTTCCAGCTGCAAGGTTGCAGCAACGTTCCCAGCCCAAAACCTCAGCAGGACCTTCACTCAACAACAGCCATGTGCAAGCCCTTGAAGCACAGAAACCCAGGCTCATCCCATCACTGAAATTCAGCCAGCCTACAATGAAGCCCCCCCTCCAGATAACCAGTGAAGAACACAACACCTGACAGGTTGTATTACTGTAAGCAGGCAGCAGAAAACTGAGCAAAGCAGAGCTAGAACTGCACAACCGAACAAGTGTTCAAAACCTAACCCTACCTGCTTTAGGCATCCAAGAAGAAAAGGAGCTTTATGATGCCCTTTGAATGTCTGCTCGCTCACAGACCAGAATTATCTGCTCACTCCAGAAAGCAGGGGGGGACAGCACTGCCTAAATCATCATAAAGCCACCCTCCAAGCAGCCATCTGGCCAATGTGCAACACCCTCACCCCCTTCCCATTTCTCAATGGTGTACTACTCTTTTTTTTTCTTTACTAATTGGTGGGGAGGTTTTAGACAGAGTTTAGCACTGAAGACAGCTCAAACCATGTGAAAATGGTCTGAATGACAAGGGAGGGGAGAGCTCACACAACCTCAGTAGCATTTTATTAATAAATTTTATAATCTGCCATCCACTACTCAGATACCGGTACAAATTCCGCTCCTCAAAAATTTTTTCCTTTTAATTTTTACTGTGGCAAAGGAAAAATACTGTTAGCAACTGACAATATACACAAAGAAAAGCCATGCAACTTCACATTACGCTTTGCATGATAACAAGCATACACAGATCATCACAGATCAAGCCTTGCATCTAATAATTATTTCATTTTTGCATTCAGAAGGATGAGTTTAGGTAACATACCTGTCACTAATTGACACCAGAAAGTCTTTAGGAGTGGAAGAGAACAATTCATGATTTGCAATGTCAAACTGCTTTACTTGCACTGGTTCACAGAGCTCAACAACAAACCTTAAAGACAAAAAAAAATACATCTGTTTTAAAGGAAAGACTTTTCCTTCTGCAGTTACAATCCTCAGCTCTTCAACCTCATTATCACATCCTTCACTGGTGCAAGGAAGACACTACAAAAATGCGGTGCCATTTAAGAATCACTGGTGGTGTTTTTCTGAACATCTACTTTAATAACTCTAGGTAGCACCTGCAGCTACAAGATCTTCATCCATCTTGAACTCAAAGGCATTATGTCACAGAACTAAAACCAGCAAACAATTTAAATCACACCTGAAGTACCAATTAATGTATGGTACATTCTGTTCACCTGTCCTACAATGATTTGACAGTCAGGGAAAAACCCAAGAATCTTTATTTGAATGCTCAAGTGCTTTATCTGCCATAAGATAAATATGTAAAACTTACACATATTAAGATAAATATCACTTTAATATTACTTCTCAATACCAGAGCTAGATTTCTATGGAAGACATAATAAACCATCTTGTGCTAATTCTGTCAAAAAGTTCCTCACACACCCATTCCAAGGAACTACACACCAAGGTCAAGCCACTCCCACAGCAATGGAAAACTGTAATCACTTCTGCCACAAACGTGAACCTCAGGAACCTACCAGATTTTAGTACTGCAAGGATTGAGCATATAAAGATCCATATTTTCCATCAAAATAGCTGAAGTGCTCTGTAGAAATAAAAAAAATAAAAAAAATAGTATTTTAAATTGCATGGTAGATACCAACTGCACTCAAGGATTTTTCCCCTCCTTCCATCAATAAATTTGAAATCAGGTTTATAGAGTAGTATCAAGTTTCTCAACATTCTGAGCAAGACAATTATCTAGGACAAAGTATGCCATACTTTGGGGCAATCGTGGATTATTTACTGTGGTGAGCTCTTTAATATAACTCTGTTCAGTTGTTCAGTTCCTGTAGTAAATAGACTCTGCTCCCATTTCCTGAATTAATTTAAAAGGCATCAAGTTCTATAACAATCCCTCTTTAAAAAGGCACCGATCACTTTTTATGTCCTTATTTTTATAAATCAAAATCCCAATAAACCCAAACAAGGAATAACAACTTCACAAACCAGTGTTCAGTTTTAAGTGTACTTTGTGCTACTTGTTGCATAACAGTACATTTAATAATGCACAGCAATAATGAATACATGCTTACCTTTGCCTCTGGATTTGCTGCCAAAATTTTGGCACCACACTCGACAGAGGCATAGTTATTCCTGTTTTTCTGGACCTTTTTAGTGGAATGCTGCCCACCAACAGCAGAAGGGTGCATTGACTGACCTAGGAACAAGAAAATATTGCTACTATAACTAACCACACAAACAAGCAGTATTTGCACTGTCAGAGAACTTCTGCTCACTGCTTTTATATAATGAAGGCTATTAATTATGTAGTTCTAGCAGAAAAATGAAGTTCTAGGCTGCATTTCAAATGGAGACAGTCCCACTATTCAGCTCTAGTATGAGATGACAGTGGTCTGTATTTAGACCAAACTAATGAATCCTGAACTTACTCTTTTCTTTCTCCACTTCCATGACTTTCTTCTTCCATTCATCAAATGTTGGAATGTCTCCAGGGTCCTTTGGAGTTATTACTGATGTAGGGTCAATTTCTCCTGTTTTCTTAAAGTCTTTCTGCAAAAGGAAGAACCCCTGATTGTGAATATTTTTCAGGACCAACAATGAAAACAAAGATGAACTTCAAAAAACAAAGCATGCTCTGATCAAGTCAAGGGCAGACACATCATTTACACCCATGTTAACAACTTAGAGCCAATGTAAGCAAGATTATAAGCCAGAAAAAATATGTCATGATTTTCTCTCAGAATTACAGATTATTTTGCTGAAATACTGGCAAATTTTTGTGGCTAAGCTAATACATTTTAAATAAAATGTACGTCGTCTTCTCCAACACCTGCATTTTCTTCCCAATTTCTGCTTTTCCTCTTCTAATGAAGAAAGGTTTCCCTGTAGCAAAAAATCTTTAAGCATCAATGGCTGTCATAACAGAATTCCAGAGATTCCCTGGAATTTCTGAACATCTCAAAAATAGCAGAATGATCAAACATTAAAGGAACCATTTTTAAGTATCTCAGAAATAATGTTTTGGACTTGCCTGACAAAGCAAAAACCCCTGTCTACTAAACTGTACGTTATTCCATTTCAAGTCTTCACTTCTCCTTTGTACAAACATTTTCAGCACACCATCAGATGAGTGAAGATGTTTTGGTAGACATTTCAAGTGTAGAGGTTATTTTGTAGACAACATTTTAAAGGTAGCTGCCAAGCAACAGTTTAAACATGATCCTAAACCAGCAAAAAAAAAATAGTATTGCCATGGCCTTGCTCACTGTGATTTTAAAGAGTCTTATTTTAAAAAACACAAGCTTTTGGAAGTACCTCACAACCAGAGCCTACAAAAAAAGTCATACCGTTAAGCACAGAAGGCAGGGTCAGCTACAGATCTCACTGTAGCAAGGGCCAAGAGATACTTCTGGGACAGAATAAAAACACACCACACGTGTCCACATTTTACCAGTGGCAATAACCAAGCAGAGGGCATTGCCCCGCGGACTGAGAGGAAACCAGCACTGCTTACCTCCCTTTTTAAGTTCTCCGAAGCATTAAGAGCGGATTTCTGCTCATCTGCCCCCTTTTCAGCTGCTGAAACTTTGGACTCAAACTCAGATTTTGTCTTCTTTCCCTTGCCATGTGAAGATGATATGTTCTCTATGTGTTGGCCTGCAAGGCTGAAAGTTTAAAGAGTATTAGGATCTGTAGCATGGTCAGCCACATGCAATATTACACACACACAAGTATGTAGCTAAGCAAGCACATGCAAGTGTTTGTTGCAAAGCCAGCACAGAAAAGAACAACTCCCTTTACAGTATTCAGTCACACACAGCCTTCTTGGATACTCACCTCTCTGGTGGACTGACAAAAGAGGAAGGCTCACTCTGAGGGTCAGCCTCAAGTGTCCCACCAATATCACAGTCAGGTTCTGACTGCTCAGCTTCACTAGAGCTGACTACAGGGATATCAGCACGGGAATTCTCTATTGCACTGAAGGGAAACAAACAACACGCTTTTTTAGCCTTCTGATAATACAAGGAACCCTGACAATCAACTGCAAAGACATGTGAAAGTTTTAATAAATCAGTCTCACAGAAATAATTAAGAAAAGACAAATGAAGCACTGTGGAATTGCATTCTCAGCCGTATCCATGAAAGAACAGAATTTCCTCTTCCAGCCTCAGGAAGGAACTCAGAACAGGCTTCTCACCTCCCAGAACTCTCATCTGACATCTTACCAACACTGCAATGGATAATTCTTCCCAGCATCACTACAAACTAACAACATCATCATAGTTACCTGGCTGCCAGCAATTTTCTTTTCCCTTTCAACAAAGGAAACCAATGGGAGACTGAGTTCCTTCTCTAAAAGGTCCTCATGTTCTCAAGTCAAGAGGCAGCAGTCAGAACAGAACTTAACTAAAACTAAAGGAGAATACAGGAGAAAAGCACAGCCAGCCAGACTTCCTTCGTAATAATTAATTTCTTTTTTGCTGGTGTAATAAAAATGAGCTAACCCAGCAGACCATTATCCAAGCTGTACTAACAGCCCAAACCAGCTCATCTGCCCACTGCTTCACCTCCTCTCTCCCAGAAAGGCTGAGCACACCTCATCAGACAAATCCTGAGGCATAAACCAAACAGAAAGCCTCCCATCTGCTCCTCAGGAATGGTGGGCAGAAGAAGATGGACAAAGTAACTCTCAAGTGATAACTTCTGACTGTCCTCTCCTCTCCGGCACTGGAGAGATGATCTCATGCTGATCCAGGCTACAGCCAGATCCAAGGAAAAGCTTTACTCTGCTTTCTAAATTTCCACATAAGCTTTCTTTAATGGAAGCAGCAAACTAGGTTAATCCAGTATCATGACAGAGCTGCCAAAACACAAACAGCACGTCAGCAACTTAAAAGGGGATCTTTTTGGTTCTCTGACTGCTACAGCTATCAACAGAAGCAGCTGCAACCAACCCAGGGAGACAGTTTTAGTACCTTTTATATGATAAATTTCCTGTGGTATAAAACAAAAACTCACAGGTATTCCAAGACTTTTTGCTATGTAGCAAAATCTAACAAACAACATGAATACAAGAATTTATGAGCAATAAACAGGGAGTATTTACCTTGTATGCCCCCAAATGCTTCCATCTGAGATGCTCAGTGCTTGGCTCTGCATGCAACTCTTTATTGACTAAATAAGGCTGACCACTACACAGAACTGAAAAGCTCCACATATTCTCCCTTTCAGTGGGTAGGTGACAGCATGAATAGTTATCAACTGAATAAAATATGGGACAAGACTAAACTTAAAAATTCCTTGCTCTCAGGGTGTACCTGACTGGCCTCAAGTAACTAATTTTGGCAGAAGGTCAGTCTAAAAGCTGTAGTGTTCCCTCTCCTTTGGGTACCTTGATTTACCTTCATTTTTTAAATGCATTATTAAGCTCACTTTGCACAGCAGGTTCCTTACTTCCAGACAGAAAGAGCTCCGATTATTTTTCAGTAATTTTCCCTCAGATGAGGCTTAGGTAGAAACGTTACACTCAGTGCTGTTCTAAAAAAGGATTCTCTACACAGTAAAACTTGTTTAGGATAAAATTCCTTTCAAAATATTTTGACTAAGAGATTCTGCTGAAATATTAGACCAGTAACATCTGAGAGATCTGGGCTCTGTTGCACTAAACCAGCAAAAAGGTAAATGTCTGAAGATAACAAATTTAACTGTCTTTTTAAAGACCTTGTTTAAGTTTGGAGCTGAACCACAGCTGGTTTGGATATTAATCTGTTCAGTAAGAGACCACCTATGGCTACTGAGAGCTGAAGTGCAGTTTGAAATAATGACCTGCTACACCAGGTCTGCCCTTTCCTCCTGTAAATGGCACTGGTGTCACAACACCACTGCCCAGCCTGAACTCATCCATCAGCTGCTCCACACCAAGTTTCTATTTTCATTCGTTTCCCAGTTCAAGTCTTCAGAGTTCACCACTCCAGTATTCCCCAGCTTTGACAGCCAGACAACTTCCAACAATTACCAGACACCAAGCTGAACGTTTCAAAGAAAATAACATCCTGTCTCCTTCTAGGACCTGACAACCGCAAAGCTCACAACACATTACACAAATAAACCACTGGAGCAGTAAAAAAAAAAGCTTTCCAAAGAACAGGCTGAAGCTGCATTCCAGTTTTGCCTTATAAAAACTGCAAATTTTAGAAGGCTTCCAATTAAAGACACTGATGAAATACCAAAATGTGTTTAAATGTTAGCCCTGGCAGACTAGGCAAAATCAGCCAGCAAACAAAATTTCCATACCTTTTTTTACCCATGGTAAAGAGACAAAATTTGGTAAAGCAGAAAAACCAAGCTCTTAAAAAACCCAAAACACCAAAGACAAGTCTACTTCATTTTCAATGTGTTCAATTTTCATCTAACAAAATACTTCATCTTTATCAGCAGTCAGAACAAGATTACTTTTCTTAGCACACACCAAAAAGCCCAAAAGGAGTTTGTGAAAATCCTTGGAAGATGCACACGTGAATCTCCATACTACAGTTCACATCTGATAGCACAACATCCCAGCAGAAAAGGGAAGCAAACAAAGTACACGAACTCCAGAAAGCTGCCTGCAGCAGAGGCAGCTCTGCAATACGCTACTAAGCACTAGAACTAACTGCCTTGACTGCATTTATATGAGACTTTCCTATTTTGTCAAAAGTCTTTTACTATCAGAACTTGAGGCTCTCTGTTTAAGTCGTAAGACAAAAAAACTATTCGGAATTCTTCCTTAACTGAAAGCAGAGGCCACTGCTGAAGCAGCCTCAATGCTTGTTGACACAGACGTGAAAGCACATTTTTGAAGGGCAGAAATCCTAGTGGTAAAGCCCTAAGGCTTTTATAGTACAGATTATCTAAGCACGTTGGCTTTTTTTCAAAGCAGCAGCTTAGAAACTGATCATGGCAATAGCATTCCACCTCATGCAAGTACACAACTGTTTATCCACACACTGAGGAAATGGTGGCACACTCCTGAAACCATAAACCAGCAAAACAATTGTGGGGAACAATCCCATCTTATGCCTACTAAACATTTTAACAAGAGCAGATTATGTGATGTTCTCTCAAAGACCAAAACAACAAAATTGCAAGAGCTTACTTGGGCTGTGAGACTGGAGGTATCTCTGAGGTAGGTGAACTGGAAGTGTTTTCAGTGCTTGGGACTATGCTGGAGGAAGCTTCATTTACATCTACCGAAGGTGGACTCACAACTTCAGGCTGGCTTGTTTCACTTATTTCTGCTGTCTGTAAAAACATTCCACGTAAATATACATTTTTCAACACCCGAGTAAGAAAAACATTCACACAATAACATCTACTATGGAGTTGGAGCAGTTCAGATTTCTGTCAGAAATTCATTTTGCTTCTTTCTAGACCTAGGTGATATTCTGTGCTGCTCTGGGATAGCTGCAATACTCTTCTGTAGTCTGCAATAATCATGTAAAAATATCAATTGGGGCAGGCCTGTGCATGAGCTTCCTCAGTGATGCATTCCTATAGAGACTGTCATGAGAAAAGCATCTTGAATGTTTCAGCAACCAAAAGAAACAGTTCTATTTGCATGTTCCACTACAATCAAATTTAGTGTTTTCATCCTAAACTGAATTTTAGAAAAGGCTTTTCATTTCATCACTCCAATGTAGGTCCAAAATTATTTAAAGCCTACTCCATGCTGTAATTGAACAAAGATAAATCACTTTTCACATTTGAGTGTTTTTTATTCTACATAACCTAGTTATTATTTAGTCTTGAGTGCTATTTATTCTACATCGTCGGTTTTCATAAGCACACTCAAAATAAGGCTTTGTAAATCTGAAAGAGCATATAACCACTGAAACAGTCCAGATTAACTCCCACAGCAAAAGGAAATATTATTGTACAAAAGCCTCTTGTCAATAGCTAAGTCATCTCACTGAACATGAAGGCGTCAGGAAGGTTTAAGAGATTTAAACATCCGAGCTATGAAATAAATATTCTGAAGCATGTCCTATGTATGATGTCTTGTAATCTACAAAACAAAAATAATCAGATAAATAATCTCTAACAGTGGGTTTGTACCAAGCAGACTTGACAATACCAATGGCCCAGAGCTGAAATACAACCCTTTTCCCATTTCAACAAAGGAAATGAAAGCGATAGAAGCCATGAAGGATCAAAGCTAAAATGGACTGCTATAATCACCAAGTCTGATCTGCATAAAAGACCTCAGAGAAAAGACCTTGGTATGTTTTATTTATAAACAGACATCCATACCTACAACATTCAATTTCAATTTATCTTGGAAAGTTTTTAGTCAGTACCTACAAATACTAAATTACTCATTATTTATGCACATGAGAAATGCAAGGTCTGTTAGCTCACACATTTTCTCTTTTACTGGAAACGTGAGTCTGACAGCAACCCAGTGTACAGGTGAAACGTGAGAGATGGTTACTATGAACTTTAGATAACCAAAATGAAAGACTGAAATCCAAGAAGCATTTGAAGACTGTATGAAGACAGCAAACGAAACAAAAGCCTTGCCTGGTCAGATTTTGTCAAGTCATTGAGCAGCTCCTCCATAGAGTAACTCCGTGTACTGGAGTCTGCATGCTCAGGCTCCAGGCTGGGAGCAGCCTCTTCCCCCTGGATAGTGAAGGGAAAGCATCAGTCAGTCTGCAGCCACAGCAGCTACCTCTGGGACACAGTGTCTGGGAATAACAGCACTTCTTCCAGCAGCAAAACATCAAGAAACTAAGCTACAGTAACCTTCAGAACCACTGTCCACCTGTGTTTCAATCTCATGTGCACAAAGACTACAGCCAGTTAAAACAATTCCATTAAACCTTCTCTGAAAAGACCATTTCAGCACTGTCTTAAATCATTCCGTTTATTTGCTAAGGAAAGCTCCTCATTCTGCTATGACTTCCCATGGTGACAAACCCTCCCCTATCTCTCTGCTGCCCTAAAGAGGGGAAAAAAAAGAAAAGTCTAAGCTGACTTGCATCAGACAACCATTAGAAAATAACACGTGGCACATTTCAGCAGTAGCAGTCTTATCAGCAGAACTACAGCAATTACACAAATCTGCCAGAACCTTTTAAAGCAACCTCCTCTTCTACAGCTAAAGCTTCACAAAATAAAAAATATCAAAACTTGAGGGGGAAAAAAGCTTTAAACCCACCAGACTAAAACTAGCAAGAATTTACACTTGCCCTTTAAACTTTTTAAAGGTGTGACTATAACTTTAAAAAAATGCAAGCTGTTTTTGAGGAATACTCTAAAATACAGCAAGGAATGTGGTAGAAATTTACACCCATTTTCTTTTCTAAGGGCTATCTAAAACCCAGTGGCCAAATACTGCAAGTGCCAGTGTTCAGACCCAAAATGGAGTGCTGTGCTATAAAACACTGCATGATATTAATTTGAGAGAATTAAGGCACTCACTGAAGAGCAGGAGCTATAAATCTGAGGTGACAAACCTTAGAGATAACTGAGCCACATTTTCCCCCAAATATTATCAGCTTACATCCCAGTCCCTAAGATGAAACAGCATCAATGGCTGGAAGAGACAACTGATCTAAGGCAAACTGATCAAGAGCTGCAGAACTGCTTCTCTGGAGCAGGACTGCTCCAGCAGTCTAATTAGCAGTAACAGACACTTGCTTAAGATTCCTCCTCCACCCAAGAGATTTTCTTTTAACGAGCGAAAACAACAGTTTAACATCAGTTTTCACATCTTTGGGTTTAAGTTAAGAAATCTGCTAAACAATGCAGCCACATTAACAGAATGAAAAGAAGAATGTTGCAGAGTAGGAACCCATTCACCAGTGGCTTCCCAGTCTCAAAACTTACTTAATCTTTCCAGTACTATTGCATCAGACATTAAATTCAAGCAGAACTTTGTTTTAGGCAGCCAGAAGAATAGGACTGAGTGCTGTTTGGCTGCACAAGCTGGCAAAAAATAGAGCTACCCTAGTTGGTGAAATGCTTAAGAAACCTACAATATTTAAAGGGATTTTTTATGGTCAGGCAGCTCTCCACTTGAGTCAGCTAGAATGCTCAACACACATTTTCCAAGTTTATTGTGGCATATGAAAGCTTTTTTGGAATGAGGACTGTGATTAACACTACTACAGACTGCTGGAGGAAATAGGAAAACCAACATATCAATACTACCCATGTTTAGAATAGGACTGGTTCTGTAGCTGGGAAAATAAATAAATAAATTGAATTACCATGACTTTCTGACTCAACAGCTTGGGAACTCACTATGCAATGCAAGATGCAGAAACTTGTCATGACTTAATCAGGGTGGGACAACTGCACTCAACCTAAAGTGCTGAGTAAAGTAAAAATGAAAGGGACCACAGCTTATTTATCATACCTTTCAGAAACACATTTTAGCCTTCTTAATTTTTATTGAAGAGAAGGATTACAAAGTGATAAATACTGACTTAAACCGATTAATCCTAAATCTTCTCTTTAGGATAACGATCATCTGTTACTTAAAACAGTTTATAATACAACACAGATGGAACTGGCATAATGGTCTGGACTTACCCAGCCCATCACCTCCTACTGTGGCTCTACAGAGCCATACACTTCCCCTGATGCCCACTTCCCCTATCTGGCCCCCAAATTAAAAATGGAAAAAAAAATCCACCAGTAGCTTTACTATTTCTTCCTTCTCTTGCCCCAAGCTATCCACCTGAACTGTTGCATAACTACAACAAATTAAGTAAAGGAACCAGGAACAACTGAGTACATTAAACATTCTGGCCAAGAGGACCCTAGGAAGAAAACTTATTTTACACTTCAATGTTTAGTCAGACTGAGTAATTAACATGATGTATCCAGCATACCTTTTCCTGGACATTTTCATCCTCACTGGCCAGGGCACAAGCATCACCTGAAGCATATTGCACTGCCGATGAGAGACTGTCTTTACAAAAGACATTCCAAACAGGAAGCCTATTAAAAAATAAAAAAGAGAAAAGTCAAAAAGCTTTATTTAAAATGAAATTTTTGAATTCCCTCCACATTGTCTTCCTCAATCTGTTTCAGCTGCTTCCATGAGGCATCTAAAAAATACATGCACAGTTCATGGATACTCATTCATAAAATCTATTTCAGGATTTACAATAAGAAGTTAGCAACAGAAAACACCACAAATTTACTACCTCCAAAAGAAAAAAGTATCACTAGAGCAGATCCTGGAATGTTACCACATCACAAAGTGAAAGCTGACACAAACTAGCTCAGTTACTGCAAGTTAGGAGCAATTTGAATCAACATCCTTTGTCACAAAGTAATGGGATATTTTCAGCAATCACTATTAGTAAGCAAAACTTAAGTTTTTGCTAAAATCTCCTTAATCCCCTGTACAGAGCCTACCTGAGAAGGTTTTGAATAGTCAACATCACCAAGCACATTTAAGAAAATTGGAAAAAATAAGTACATTAAAAAAAGGCCCACGCAAAACCTCCCTTAGATTTGTTTTGTACTTGTTCTCAACAGCTTCAGTTGTCAGTAGAAATGGATTTATTTCTGCAGAAAAGCAGCCATCGCCTCTACAAACACTTGCTCTAGAACAGCATCTTTTCTTTCTTATCATGGCCCCTCACATCCTAGGGAGCGTCTGCAGAGTGAACCATCAGCTCACAGGCCCAAAGATTTTCATGCTGATTTCAACCCAGTCCAGCAGAACATGAAGCAAACTGAGCTTTTATGGAGTCTTCAACAATGCTGGAACACCAGCCATCCACCACTTTAAACACAAACAGTTTCCATTCAGGAAATACTGTTTACATAACAATCAGATGATCAGAGTGACCTCTGGTGAACACACACAAACATCAGCCTGCACCCAGAAAAAAAGAGCCACCTTCTCCTCAGAGAGACAGGTCTATAGCACAGCAAAATCTCGATGCAGCAACCTTCTGACAATAGTTTTGAGAAATAAAACAGCCTTAACATCTACCATAACAGTAAGATTATCAGCAGGTCACTATTCACTTACACAACCGGGATCACTACTACTTGGAATTTGAATTACCAGTTTTCTTCAAAACTTGAATACCTATTTTATTGGGAAATCTATGCAGCAGAGACTCCTCCACTAAGAAGGAATCCATGAAACAACAGACCACAGACAGGTATTACAATTCTAAGTTTCATGCATGCATATACACACATACACACACTGTGGTTCTCTCAGAAGAGACAGTGCACAAAGAACTTGTGGGATCTGACACATTATTACGGAGATGAGCAAATAAGGTGCTCCACCTGTCTCCACCCCAAAGCACCGCAGTAATTTCTCTTCTCTTTGAAGCAGCCCCTTTCCTCTGTACTAAGTGAAAGCTTTTCAGTCAGGCAGAAGCAGCTGCAGTTACTGGAGAATAAAGAACTGAAGATAAGGTATGAAAATAGTAATAACCACATATTGTAACAGGTACAAAGTCTCATATCTCAGTTAAGAATAAGGCATAAGCTTCTAACACATATTAAATTTCCATCCCATCATGTAGTTACCCTATGCACAAGTTGCTCACTCCAGAGCACAAATGAAATGTTATCAGATTTCTATGGCCTTACTAACTAGCTATCACTTAGAAAAATGAGTTATGCAAATACCTGAGAGTCATTTATATTTCTGATAAGGGGTTTCAATCATTTCATGGTGAAATTCTCATGCTCTTAACTCCACTATCTCTGGTCTCTCCTTAGAGATATAAGGACTCCCTGGTTCTCCATAAAATACACCAGAAGCATCAAATATTATAGAGCATCATCCCACCCCTTCATTACACAGGCACACACATTTGTTTCCTATTTGGCTCCCACTCTGGGGGCACCTCGGGTGAGCTGCAGAGAACACAGCAGTAACTCCTTGGGTGCAGAAAAGGAAAGATTTCGATGGCTGTGAATCAGCATTTTAATACACAAGGTCTATTCTCACAAATGCACGAATACTGCTTTAGCACAAAAAGCACAGCAGCATATATTTCTTGCCTCTATTAAGATATTTCATGCCAGAAATCAAGCTTCACCAGGTCACACACACACACACAGAGCTTTTAGAAGAATGCAGTTTGGCAGCTCAGATTTAAGCTACTGAGACATGATTTGTTTCCAACGTCTTATTTACTTATTTTCTGAAATTCCTCTTGGTCTACTCCCCAACTCCAACATGATGCCTCAAGTCTTCCAAAAGCCCTCCAAGCTAGGGAGGGAACTGAGAACTCATTTTGTGCGTGTGCATGCACCCACAGGAAAACCTGATCCCTACTGCAGCAGAGCATGCAGCTCGCAGGATGCATCACTCAACCACCACCAGCAAACTCCGCCGGAGTCTCAGAACACAAACCCACGCCAGACCTGCCAGGCTGGGAGAAGTCAAGTCTAAAACCTTATCAAGACCACCAGCAGTAGCTTTTTTCTGACTGTTAACATTTTTCATATTAATTCAACAGGCTTCTGAAGCTGAAAGGATAGAGTCCATAATAAAAATAAATTGCTAAATGGCTCAGCAACTCTGTTAACCATTAAAACAACAAAGATGGGAATCCAATGTTAATGTACAGAGAACAACAATCCCCTCGAGTTTAACTGACTTGCAGTGCACAACCAGTGGAAGGACACTGCAAATTACTAATCTATCCTTCCCTTTCTTGTGACCCAGGAGTGGGATTTTAATGCTGACTCAGAACTGAGCAGACCTAATGCCCAATGAGATCAGTCACTAATCTCTGTCTCAGGTATGAGGCAGATCTTCAAATGAAGAGATTGTTCCAAACACATTACCCACAGCTGGTGACTTACTTGCATACATAAGTTCTCAATAGTTCCATTTTTGTAAGCATGACTCAAAACACCACCTGCCATTAAATCTCATCAAGAACAAAGGAACTTAAGCATGACTCTTTGCCCTATCATTAATGCAGTTTAAAAGCTATTTTCTCTAATATACACCGTGAACTTTCCAGCTTAATGTGCACAAACCCAAAAGCAAAGGCTACAAGCTCAGACAAAGCAGCATTGGTGGGTGGGGGAATCTTTACTTTTCTCAGGGCAGGCTCATACTGTGGTTGCCCACTGAAGCAGAAACGCTGCTCACCCCTATCTGGACGGTTCACTACACTCATCGCTACACAAAGAGGCCGTGGTCTGCTGATGAATGCTCTGCTTTTGAAAAGGAACGCACCGAAATCCAAAAGTGCAGGTGGTTTTGAAATTGCAGTGTAGGTTTCATGTGAAAGACTATCCACTTATGATTTGGCTGAAAATCTTCAAGTAACTGTGAAGGAGGCTGCAGAAAACGATCAGAGATAGTGAAGCTATGGATAACTGTTCTGACAGGCAGAAAAATTAAGTAGAAAACAAACAACTGGTAAGGAAAAATTAATCATACCACTTACAGCTAAAAAAACCCCCAAAATACGAAGGTAAGAGGAGTTTTTCCACAACTTGATCAGAGAGAAACAGCTTAGGCTTTCCTTTCCAAAGACTTCATACAACACTGACACAACTTCAGTTCAAACACGTGTCCTCAAAATGATTAATTTCATAAATTCTCCCAAAACAAGTCCTGTTTCTGGACACTGGAGAGTGAAGCAGTTCAGAACAGTTTACGTTTGACACCTGCAAGCCAGAGGAATTTGAAGCCAAGGGAAAATAAAAGGAATTTCTCAGCAGT
Organism: Regulus satrapa; assembly: GCA_013396955.1. Taxonomy (NCBI): domain Eukaryota; kingdom Metazoa; phylum Chordata; class Aves; order Passeriformes; family Regulidae; genus Regulus; species Regulus satrapa. The sequence continues at coordinate 204,996 of VWZN01007169.1, read as the reverse complement.
GCAGCGATTCCAAGCCCTCCCTGCAGGCCCAGGGAACAGCCTCCCTCGGGGTAACACGGGCAGGCAGATCTCAGAGGTTGTGTTACCAACAGGTGCACATGTGCCAACAGCTACCAGGGAGAATGAAGATGTCACCGTCCCTGCCATGTGACAACTCCCTCCTCAAAACGTTCCCAGATCCCTCCCCTCTGTGCAAGAGGAGGGTTTTGGGCCAGGGTAGAGCCAGCAGAGCAGGCCTGTGAGTGGGGAAGAGGCACCTGTGGGATGAAGGAATCACCTTCTTCATTACTGAGTAATTGATTAATAATATAATTAATTAAAATTTGATTAGTGGGCTTAAAACCATAAAAGCTGTCAAAGGGCAAGGAAGGCGGCAAAACACCTTTTGCAGTGAACAAGTCCTACAGGTCTGTGACTGCTTTCACTGGCTAATTGACAAAGAGAGAAAAGGCTCTGCAGGAATGAGGAGCTCAGCAGATCCACGACCAAACTCCGCCGTCAGCAGCAACCTGCCCCACAGCCCCGGCAACGCAGAAAACCAGCAAAGGCAGGGAATCCTCCCTCTCTCCCCAGCAACGTCATGGAATCAATCTTTCCTTCCCAGCAGTCCAGCCAGGGCAACCTGTATTTAAAAGGGCCTGCAGAATAAAGTAAATGTCACAGAAAATGAAGACCGGGACATTATTTCAACCGGTCACAGGAGGAAACCCACTTGAAAGACACTGAACTGCTGCAGCACAGCCTCCCCAGACACAACACTCATTTCTGCAGGTGAAGTGGAAATACATCTTGTAAGTTCAAAAAAGAACTACTAATCTTCTTCAATACAAGTATAAAACCAAAGTAGACAAAGCAAAAAACACCAATCATTTGGATGCCATTTATTACGACAAAAGAAGAGCATGTATCACTAAGATAATTTTGAAAGTTATGATGGACCTTTAAGGGAGAAAAAACCTGAAAATTAAAACTACAGATCTAGACTAAGCAAGGCACTGGTATCACCTCATTTCCTACCAATAACTGGATTCACATGCTTAAAAAAAAACCCCCCAAAAAAACAACCAAACCATCTGAAATTTGAGCTTTTTTTGTAAATCCTTTACCAATCCATGGTATTTTGCAATTAAGTTTTTACTAGCTTGCCCACATTTCTCAAAGAATGCCCTCTCCAAACAGTTGTTTCATTTATTCACAGGAGCCAAACACAAAGATACTTCTGACAATACTACAATACTGAATTTCATAGCTGCATACAATAAGACTCCAAGCCTTGATTTAAAATAGGGCTTTCAGCATTTCAAAATGCCATTAGCGTGCACAGCCTGCAAAAGGATGTTCCAGGAGCCCCAGATACTTTATCGGGTTGAACTGATTTACTGCACACCCCCCCTCCCCCTTCAGCCCCAGCAGAATCTGCACCCTCTGCTCTGATCTGGAGATTGTGGAGACATTCCAGTGAAGTCTTGAGCAGGGAAGAAAATCAGCTCTGAGCTCAGCTAGCAATCCCAAGAAGACACAGGGAGAATACACTATCTGCTCCATGACTGTCCACCGCTGCCCGAGCCAAACAACAGAAAGCAACTTCACTGCTTGCTAGCAGTGCTCCCAGGGTTACTGCCATTCTCTCCTGGAAAAGGCTGCTGAGACAACAGCCCCTCCACAGGACTCCGTGACCCTACCAGACAACAACCTACATTAAATGCAGGTTCCAGTGTAGCACTGAAACAAACACAAACCTCTTCTCTCCCCAAAGGAGTCTCCAGGTGCCCTATTTCAGGCTCTTAAAGCAGGGCAGAAGTCACAAGCCCCAAAAGGTGTCCCTCTGGAAGCACACAAAGGAACAGGCAGTTCCTGGTGTTTCTTGGAAACAGACTACTGCAATACTGAAGGAAGATTGCAGCTTAGGAGAAGCTCCCTGCATTCTCAAACTCTAGTTATTTTCTCTGATGCAAGAGTTTGGGGAAGAGCACACATTCCTGAAGAAAAACCACCATAAAACCTGGTACCAACCACAGACTACAGGAAAACACAGCAGCCATGCACTGTGAGTAAACTAAGGCTTTTGGAGTCTGTAGAAACTTCTGACTTACACACTTTTCAAGACCTTCCTCGTTGCTTGAATTCATAAACTTGTCCACAGAAGGCACAGCAACAGCAGACTCAGAACCTGCACCAGCTCCCCACCCTCAAAATCCACCCTCAGTGCAGCACAGCTTAGCAGAACGCCAAGGAGAGAGATGTTTCTGGAAATTTAGCAACATGAATTTCAGCCTAGATCACGGTAAAGCTACTATATCACCTGACTCCCAGACATGTATAATGTATTTTTAATAGGCTTCTTATCTGTAAGGGATTTCAGCATTATCTTGATTGCCATTTCAAAACCCAGCCAAGCCATTGCTTGTGCACCTGAGCTAATTTTTGAACTGTTTTACCTTTTACTAATATTCCAATCCAGTTTGTCGTTTACATCAACATTTTCACTCACCCAAGCTTCGGGATGAGTCTGTTATACCAGCTCAGTATTTCCACCAAGAACTACAAGAAGCTTTTCAGATTTACAGTTCTAGGTTAACCTGTTTTTGGCTAAAATTTTTCATGCACACTCTCCAGGCAGAGCTCTGTAGCACCTCCAGAGTACACCGTACATCCTCCCCTTGAAAGAGTCACAGAACTTCCCAAAAGTTGGATTCGTAATGAAACTAAAGACAAGAAAAAAAATACTCTCTACAAGACTCCCAGTAAGAACATCAAAGTGAGAAAGAACTAATAGCAGGTTAGAGAAAGACATTTCAGAAAGAGTTCAAATCAGGTGCTCAAGGGAGACACATTTCACTGTACCGGGCAAGGTCTTCTATGCCAGCACAGCAACCTCGATGGGGTAGAGGCCACTTTAGCACACCATTTGCATAACAAACAAACCAACCTGAAGTTTCTAGGACAAATCCTTCAGAAGATACTGCATGAAAGCAGTTCACTGATTTTCAAATAATTTTAGAAGGTGAAATATTCAATAATTGATTGAGCCAAGCACTTGTTTTGCATAAGACACCAGAGTCCCTGCTTGCATGCATCACCTTCAACTGGAGCAGGCTGTAAACTGGGCAGATTAGATTTTCATTTTCAGGAGTCCAAGAGTTCCAGTGCAGCTTTTGTCACAACCTTAACCACAGAGCAAAGACACCTCCAAAAAAGACACACCATACCTAGGGACATACTTTCCATTCTGAAATCAGATGCCTGGAACAACAGCTCTGATTATATCAATGCTCAAATAATTTCATTTCTTCCTGCTATAAAATGCACACGCAGTGTTTATTTTAGCATCAGCCTTCTGAAAAGATTTAAGTACACGAGGAGAATCGGCAGATAAAGTTCTGAGCCACACTACAGGCAAGTTACTCTTGCAGTCCTACCCAGATGAAAAGAGGATTTCAATGGCAAGAGGCACATTAATGAAGCACACCAAACACAAACCTCTCACGCCTTCCTGCCATTAACAGATGCCAGCTCTAGGTTGGAGCCACAAGTCAATAATGAGGCAAATAAGCAAAAGCTGGGCTGGTGTGATCCCTAATGGGATTTGCACAGCTCTCACCTGTGCAGGAGCAGCAGCACACAACGAACCCACAGCGTTACCACAGTGCCAGTCCAGCACTGGGTTTTTCAGAGCTCCTCGTGTGCTACAGCTCTCATCAAGCACACCTTCAAAACCAGACTGGACCGAAAATGCAAGCCCCAACTAGAAATATCTTCTCTCCTTAAAATCCACGTGAATCTACACATTAGTAGGTGTGAATCAAAACCAGTGTCCCTTTCCACTGTACTTGGTAACCTGGGGTTCATTCCTGGCTGTGCCACTGATCCAACGCAACCTTGACCATTTTCAGGGCTCACTCATGGTGGATTTGCAGTCAGAGCTCCTAGGCCAAGGGTTTGCCATCAAAACCAGCACATTTTGCTGCTAAATCACTCTGACGTGAGGCACCTCCTGATGCAGGATACTCCTAGGGTAACAGCTGAAGGATCCTGAAGTGTATATGCACTGACCCCCACCCTCCTTTTACTGACAGCTGTAAACCCAAGCAGCAGAGTTAATAAAAGCTAAGTAGGTCAGGATATGGCAATGAACTTTCTAGGATAGAAAGACTAATTACTGGATGCATGATTTCTTTATTAAACTCCCAATTAAATCTTTGGAAGTGCAGCTTATGGCAGGCAAAAGCTGATGTCAGAATAATTTATACAGGTTACTCTTCAAACAGCTGTCACAGCTGGTCTCACTTCAGATAGTGCTGGTATCCTACAAGCTTCTAAACCTACTCCACTTACTCAGCTCTGGATAGTGGCAAACTACAAAGCACTGCAAGTTTCAAATGTATTTTTTTATATTATGATCATCCACACAAAGGGATTAACTGGAGCATTAAGAATACCTCTGAATTCAGGACAACAGCAGTCATTTGTCACGCACAGTGGAAGCTCCAAACTGCACAGATGCCTGTTATTTTTGGAGCACTACATTCCTGAGCCATACCTCCATCAGAAGTATTTCCCTAAAGCCATCCCGCTCTTCTGAAACTTGGAACAATCTTGTTGGCTCAGGTCTGTCAGAGCTGTGGCTGGTACGGCTTCAGAAAGCCTCAAGTACTGACAACTGACCCAGAGAGCATCGCATCCCCTCTACTGAAAGGGCACTGCCTAACAAACACCACTCGTTCCTGCATTTCTGTGCTTCTCCTANGGGGGGAAGTCCAAACAGCCCCAAGTGCTCTCCCAGCAGTTGTTTTGTCTCATGGGTTTTTCCCTGACTTTTGGGTTTCCATTTGGTCATCTGCTGACCACCAGTTTCACCTGTAAGGAAAAGTATCTCTGCTACTAGCACAAAGTCCTTTAAAATTTCATCTCAAACCAACTACATTTAAAAAGCCAACTCTTATAGCACAGATCCTTGCATTTGCTATTTGAAGTTTCTTAACAGCTGAAGTGAACAAATGTGCTGATTTTCTTTTATAGTAAAAAGTTAAATAAATCACAACTTATCAACTTCTACAGTCCACCAACAATGCATGGAGCAACAGACTTCAAGACCTTCTAATTACAACTCTGACATGACTACTGAAATTAAACCAGGTCCCAAGGCCATCGTGCAGACAGGATTTCAAACTCTCTAATGTGCCTTCACATTTGGATAGCAGACTAGGAAACTGGAGTTGCATCCCTCAACATTTAAATTAATCCACTGGCTCCTAACCAAAAGCAGCCAGTGAGCAGGGTGAACATATAATGTGAACCTTTCTTTTTTAAACTCTGAAAGTTTGGGGTACTCCAATGCAAACTCTGAGATCAGCTAAGGCTGCTTGAAAGAGCAATCCCTTTTGAAGAGTAAGAAAAAGAGCAGCTCCATTTTCCTCCTAACCACACCAAAGAAGAACACAGAAGTTTCTCAGAGATTTACAGAACAAATACATTACTCCAACAAGACAGCTGAACATGATATCCCTCCATTAATATGGAATTATCCTGGAGGAAAAAAAAAAAAAACCCAAACCAAAAACAGAAAAACAAAACCCTGAACTTTTTCGCAAAATCAAGTCCTGGTAAAACGGCAGACTAAGAACTCAGTGACAAAAAAATCAACCTGACCACCTATCGACCATTAAGCGAAAAAGCCCTTCCCACTAACAGGTCACCTGGAGGCAGGAACAGATCATCAGCCCTCAAGGCACTCTAACCAAGGAACAAAAACTGCTTTCCTAATGGGAATCCTAGCTATACAACTAAAACCGGCTGCCAGAACAAACCTCGCTGGCCAAGGAGAAAAAGCAAAGCTGTCGGCAGACAGTTCTCCAGGCTCACAGCTCACCTGATCAGACCCACATGGCCAGGAAGGGTTTTTTTGGTTGTTTTAAACTGTGCTAAATGTAAACACAGAACCAAGTTTTCAAGCACTTTTTAGATCTGCTTTTGTCTCCAAACCCCAAAAGTGCGATGGCACGAACCAAAACTCCTTCAGGACTGTTCAAACAGAAACACAATCATCAGCACCAGATCTGCAAGGGACTGTGCAAGAGAGAGACGCCTCTCTTCACCCACCCAACTGTGACACCAGCCAGAACTTCAGGATGCTTTCTTTTCCTAAGCAAACCATCTCAACAATCTACGGGAACTGTACCGTAGTAATAGACCGGAGCGTGGCCGCTCCATTTGCAATATTTGCAGTTTGCTGTTCAAGCTGGCTATCAGTTCTCAAACAGTGACTCACCAAGCTCAAAGAGGGCCAAAGTTTAAGAAGGTTGGAACTTACCATAAAGAAATACATTCTACTAATATTTGTATTCTGGTAAATGTCATCTCTCCGAGGAAGTTTGAAAAGAAAGTAAACAGGGGATGCTGGAACAAAGTACAGTTGAGGTAACCACTATAAAAAGCACTGGCAAAGGCATAATCAACGCAAAAATAAGAGGATTCATTTGGGTTAACTTAACGCTACTCCTGACAAACTCAGAGAAAGGGTTTCAAGAGCGATCTTTCAGAGGACAGTGCAAGAGCTCAGCCTGAGCCCGGACGCGCAGGGATGCCCGCGGTGAAAGCACAGAGAGCCAGCACCACACACGAACCCTGAACGCCGGAGCGTGTGCTCGGCGCTCCCCCGGCACCGCCGGCTGGCCCCTGCCGCTCCCGGCAGCGGGAACCGCCCGCCCAACGCTGTCACCTTCCCCCGGGGGACAGCGCGGGGGCACAGCCCGGGCTGCCCGAGGGGCAGCGCTCCGCCCTCCCGGGCCGCCGCGGGGTTTCTCTCGCTGGAAGCATTCCGAGCCCGCTCCTGCCCCAGCTCACCGTGCCCGGGCCGGGGGGGCGGCACCGCCTCCTCTCCTGCGCTCCCTTCCAACCCCACCGCCTCTGTCCCGCCCGGCGCCCCATCCCCTCCTCCCGACCCGCGGCTCTCCGCGGCCG
>VWZN01007169.1:120803-197936 GCA_013396955.1 Regulus satrapa | reverse complement strand
CGCCGAGCCTGAGGAGCGCCGCCGCCTCCCGTCCCAGGGGCGTTTCAAGCGCCGGCGCTCCCACGTGACATACGTTGATTATTTTTTTCTTATTTTGATCAGGTTTCTCTGCGGGCTGCCGAGCGCTGAGGCCCGCAGAGGGAAAGCCGCGCGGGGGCTGCCGGGAGTTGTAGTTCCGGGCCGGCCGGGGCCGAAGCGCGGGGCTCCGGCCGCCATTTTGCGGGCGCCCTGAGGGGTCGGTGAGGGGCAGCGGGGCCCCGTGCTCGTGGGCGCGCCCGAGATGCGTCAGCGCACGATGTATCCATCGTGGGAGCGGGGGCCTCGCAGGGAGTGCTCCCGGGAGGCGCTCAGGGAACAGAGGCCGGGCAGTGTCTGGGACAGAGCCTCCCCTGGCAGTGGACCGGTAGAAGAACACACCGGTCCTTACCGAAACACGCGGCGTTGTGCGGATAGCCCGGCCCAAACCCGCCCGTCTGCAGCGTTGGTTTTCACACGGAGGCAGGAAAGGCTTCCTTGCGGCTGACTGCTGACAGAAGCAGCCCGAGGACCGGGGTTCTCGGGCAGCAGCGGGGCCCGGCCCGGGCAGGTGGGTGAGTCAGGAGGGTGCCACGCTGGAAACGCGCACATGTCAGGACTCTGAACGAGGAAGGACAGCTCAGCCCGCAGGAGGGGCTGAATCACGGCAAGCCCAGCAGCAGCAGCTCACAGCCGCTGTTTTTCCCAGAGCAGCTCCAGCCCCATGGCCCGGCCCTTACAGAGCCGCCGGATGGCGTGACCGGAGTCAGCCAGCGGTGGAAACCTCTGGAAAGTCTTTGTGTCTGTTCTTTCCCTGATTTTTCAACCTGTAATCTGTGCCTTTCACCCACTGCTGTTTGAAGCAGGGCCCGAGCGCCTCTGCCCCACAGGGGCTGGCGGGGCCTCATCCCAACAACACAGCCTTGGCCACCGAGGACCTGTTGGGGATGGCCAGGACCAGAGCATCCAGCCATCCATCCGTGACACGCTGGAAATTCAAACAACTGCTGATGTGGCTGCTGGAAGAGCCAGTAAACATTCATTAACCCATTGCTGAGTAGTGCCAGCCGGAGCTCTGGCCTCAGCGCTGCCACGGGCTATGGCTGGGCCCATCTCCATGTTCAGCCTCTGTTGTGCTCCCAGGACAGGAATTCCTGCAGCCTCCCCAGCAACTGGAGAAGGTTCTGAAGCCACCCTGGCTCAGCCCATGGGGCTGTTCCCTCCTGGCACAACTCCCACACGCTCTGATCCCTTTACCAGCACAGCTTGGGCCAAACACAGTCCAAAGCTGTCACAGAGGACATCTCATTTCAGGGGAAACTTCACAGTGCTGGGACCCTGGAGAAAAAGCCCCCTTGAGTCAGTGCCCACCAGGTACAAGCATCCCCCAAAATAGCCTGGATCAGCCAGACAGGGTTGATGTCCCCACCTCTGCCATGTTCACATACCAGTGCCTGCTCAGCTTGTTTCTCAACCACTGATGAGCAGTATAAGAGTCAAAAAATGACAGATTACCCAATCTCCCAACTAGAGCCCCTAATTAACCCAGAACCCAATGGCCCATGGGGTTTGCAGGAAGCAAATGTTTGTATGGGATTCTCAAAAAGTGCTGCACATTTGTAGCAGGGGATTTTTTTGCTTGCTCTTGGCCAAATTTCTCAGGGACCAGGCGAGCTGGTGCAGTTCCTGTGAAGTCCTGGGGCTGAGTTTGAGCTCCCCCTGCATCCCTGGGCAGGGAACACCACCCTGCTGACCAGGAATAACACCTGGCCTGTGGGCTTGCACCGGGTAGCGAAGGCTGGAGGAGGCCACAGGAAAGAGAAGGTGCTGCTGTTTTACCTGCACAGTGATGGGCAATGCCTGTCCATTGCCCTCCAACAGGCCTGGCTGTAGGGTATCCCCCAGGGCTTTGGGCATTTTAGGAGTGACTTCTGGAGAGACACCTGATCCTGGGGTGCACCCTGGGCTTTGCCTTTCAGCACTTGGCAGCGTTTGTTTGCTGCAGTGGCAAGGCCTTCTCTCCCCTTCATCCCTATCTGCTCTTTACAAAGGCTTCTTGTTTTCCCAAGTGGGGTTTTTTTTGTTTTTTTTTTTCCCCCATGTGTGATTTAATTCACACAAACTCCTTCCTCCTCTGACTATTGATCTTGGCTCCTTACTGGTTAAAATAAAGTAAATCTTTCATAAGCAGGTTCTGACAACGCAACTTTTGTTCCTTCCAGACACAATTTCCTGTTTAATTTCCTGACTGTTTCTTACTTGGTAAAGGAAAAGCTGTAAATTGCAAGATTGCTTCAGAGACCTTCCTCTGACTTCAGATGAACCGTTAACCACTTGCAGGAGAGACTCCAGCAAACCGGCAGAAAACTCGTAAAAAAACCCCCTCGATTTCTTTCACATCTTCTGCAATTCGCACCAAAAGGAAAGCTGTGCAAAAATAAAGGTTGGAACCATTTTCCTTGGAAAATCAAACCGGAGCAGCTCCAGCTCCAGCTGAGCAGGTAATTGCTCCTCCATCCCTCAGCAAACTGCGCCCCACGGGCTGTGCCCTGGGCTCCCAAGCGTGGAACCCCCCGCACGGGCTCTGCTCCCCACTGCCCCGAGCCTCCTCAGGGCTAATTAACGCGGTGAGGGTTAATTAACCCCGCGGGCTGGCGCCGGGCAGCCCTTGGCACGCAGGGGCGCGGGGACACTGCTCGGATCCCCGGCCAGCGGATCCCGCATCTCCCTGCCCCACGGGGCCCTGCCCCACAGGCGGCACCGGGCCACGGCTCCCAAAAGCAGGATGGAGCCGGGACCACCTGGGCAGCCCCCTGGGCAGCTCTTGCACGCACAGCCAGGGCTCCTCCTCCTCCTGGCTCTGAGCCCCCTCTTTAGTGGCTGGAAGTTAAAACTTTATGTATGAGGAAGAGAAGGAATTGAGGTGAGAATGTCACTTCTGAAAATATTTGTATTTTGGTTTCTCATTTCTAAATGGCTACATTTTAACTTTGCCTAGGAATAGGAGATAAAAGGATTGCTCCAGCAGGGCTGCCCAGGCAGGGTACAGCAGGAAGAACAGAGCCTCAGCGTGACAGCAAACGCTCTTTCCTACAGCCAGTGCTTGGGAATAGATGGAAAACGGCTTCCTGGAGAAGGGATCCTCCTTATCCTTGCCTGGCTGGCAAGTGATCCAGGCACAACTTCAGCCCCTTGGCAATGGTGTGACACCAGTGCAGAGCCCTGAAGCCACTGGGGAGCTTCTCTTGCCATCTGATGGGGCTTTTGGAACGGGGAAAGTCCAAGGGCTGCCGACAGCTGGGACACAGAGAATCCAGATTAATTATTGTGCTCACGACGGAAATGTGGTACCGGTGACTTACAGGGGGGTGAACCAGGGTGGGGTGCCTTGGTGCCCCTGGTGCTTCCCAACTCTGCTGAGACCCCTGGGAAAAGAGAAGTCAAATTTCACTGCAGAAACCGAGAAAGGGCAAAACTCCACAATGAAAGTGAAAAGCTTTTTTAGCCTTTATTTCTGGGAAGCCAGCGTGGGCTGGAGCTTCACCCTCTCCCCCTGGGGCTGGGGAAGCACCTGCTGCAGCCCAGGGCCGCTTTCCTCTACTGCTCTGTGCAAATCAGGGCCACAGTGGGGACGCCACAGGCGCCTGGTCCAGCATCCGTGGGTCCGTCCAGCTGCGTCCGTGGCTTTGTCAGCACGAACCCCGAGGCTGGAGGGGTCAGAGCCCTGGGCCTTGGTGCCAGGAGCTCGGGAGGGCAGACAGCCCTCGCAGGAGCATCGGCACCCGGGCTAGATCCCAGCCGTGGGATGAGGGAGCCAAAGGGCTGGCCAGGCACACGGGGAATGCCGCAGGCTCAGCCGCTGCCCTTCCCTTTTCTGCCCACTACTAAAATAAACCAAATTCCCACTCGGCTCCATCCCCTCCCTGCCAGATATTTCAAAGTGGGAGGGGTTAGGGGGTGGCTGGCAGCAGGAGTGTCACCCCTCAGGGACGCACGTGCTCCAGGGGAACAGGCACATCCCGCCGCGCCAGCCAGGCACCCCCTCCCTGAGCTTTGGGGCGGGATGAGCTCGCGGTGCAGGGAGAAGCACGGCACGCGTGAAAAGAGCGTGGGGGTCCTGCCTGGAGCTCCAGGGAAGAGGGCAGGGAGGGCTCCTGGTGTGAATAACTCCTGGGAAGCCACTGTGCTTCCAGACTGGGGCTATGCCGTGTTTGAACGAAAGCTTCTTTGCCTCTTTACTGGGCATGTGGGAAGGTGAGCACAGAGGAGGATCCTCTCGCAGCACGCCAGGCTGAAACAGGGAGTTGTAACCTTCTTTTGACCTGTGCACACCAATTTTTTCCCCACCTACACTTCCTAGAAAAACCAAGTGTTTGCATAAACTATTTCATTCAATATCCCCTTCCCCTTTTATAGAACAAAAATATCTCCATGGCAGACACTTAAAACCTTGTTAGGAACTCTGGGTCCCTTCACACTTCTCGCTCTGTCCCACAGCTGCGAGGGGAGGGAAGTGGCTGCTCTAGGAGGCGCAGGGCAGGCCCGAGTTGGTGCTGGGGAGCTGCCGTGTGGCTCCAGCCCCCACCCCCTGGGGAACATTGCTCTGGGACATCCCCAGCTGGGATCTCCGCCTGGGGAGTTGGGTTTTTCAGTTTTGTGCCACTTGCAGCTCTTGGTGCCTTTCCACCAACCGTGGAAGGGCTGGGTCAGCAGTTCCCATCCCATCCCTGCACTACGCATTTAGGGCTAAACAAGAGGGAGCAGAGTGAGAAACCACTTGGCAAAGCTTTGTTTTGGAGCCCCAGCCCTGCTCTGCCAGGGCTTGGAGACACCCGTGGGGATCATAAGACCCTCCTTGTTCCCAAATTTCAGTTTTCACCTTCCAGCTTCCGTGACAACCCACACTCGGGTGCCACGGGCAGGTTTTAGTATTTGATCCCCAAAGTCCGCTTTCCTCCCTGCACCTCTCTGTGTTACAGATGTGCCACATGCGGCTGGAGGTTGAGCTGAGCTTACCTGAGCAGCTGAAGTTTGGACTCATCCCACTCTGGAGCACCCTGCAACTGGCAGAACACATTGCTGATGTCATTTTTGGCTGTAGATTGCTTGGCTGTAGGTTGGTTTTTTGTGGGTTTTTGTGGGGGTTTTTTGTTTATTTGTTTTTTGTTTTTTCTTAAGCAGATTAAAAACAAAAACATCTTTACTAGGTGACAGCTTGACCCTGACGGAGTTTCCCTACAAAACAGGCCCTGCTGACCCACTGCCCTGGAGCTGGCCAGGCCCTGGGCTGGGCTGGCTTTCCCCTTTTTCCAGAGCCCAGAGTGCGTGGTGGGGAGGCTGTTTTGCCAAAGGGCTGCAGGGATCCATGCTGACCGTCAGGGAATGCCAGGAGCGAGGGAGCTCAGTTTCAGAGCCCCCCCACGTGCTGTGTGTTCCAGAGGTCACATCCCTGCAGGCGTGTGTCTTTCCACATGACGCTTCTCCTGCCCCAGATCCTCAGCCTTCCCATCTTTGCTCCCCTGCAACAGACTCAGCAAAACCCAAACCTTGCCCTGGCAGATGCCAGTCCAGCATGGGCTTCTCAGACCCAATCCCAATTTCCTAGACCGCTCTGCCCAGCTCTGAGCAGGGTTTCTCCAGCAGCCTCCTCATCTCAGCTCAGGAAATCTGACCTGCACACGGGGAAGGGAGAATCCTGGGAGAGCTGGAGCAGCACCAGACTCCTCCATGCCCAGGCCCTGCAGGGCTCCCAGGGCAAGCAGCCCTGTCTGCCCCAGGATCCCCCACGGGGCTCAGCCCAGCTGCACCGGCTGGTCTGGGGACTGAATCCAAACAATCCTTACGGAGGTGATTGCAGGGGAGCAGGCACAGCCTGTGTCATGGGGCCTTTTAAGGCAGGAGACGATGGAAAAATGCAGCAGCTGGAGCTGCGCCAACCTCCCCCCTCCCTGAAAAACATTCCTGTAGAGGGAGGACTTGGCTCCGGGGTCAAAGGGAAAGGCTGGGGGATGGCTTGGCAGAGAAAGGAGGCCCAAGGATCCATAGCTGTGCCGTGTCATTCCTGTGGGGTGACACGCAGGGATGCAGGGGAAGAGCCCTGTCTGAGGGACAGGGAGAGGTGCAGGACCTGTCCTCATCCCTGCAGCCTCAGGCCACCTCAGACCCCGAGCACAGTGTGCTGCTCAGTTATTGTGAAGCCGATTTCTGCAGCACAAGTGATGGTCCTGCCCTGAGGGCAAGGAGACACACCGGTTTTTAGCCCCGAGCCAGTGGGCCAGTGGTGGGGGTGCAGTGCCTGCCACACTTCGATATTCAAGTATCTCCAGTGAAGGTCCAGATCAATCCCAGCTATTTCAGTCCCAGGCTGTCACCTTTTCCAGCCCTCCTTCCAAACAACTTTAGCAATGTATTCCAACGTTGAGCAGACACTAAACAAATCTGCACTGGGGTCCCTTTGCAAAGGGCAGGGCAGAGCCAAGCCTCAGCATACCCAGAGCTTGTAGTGCCAAGGCACCCAGCTCCTCCTCCCCGCATTTCAGCAGAGGGGCTCAAAGCACTCCTACAGCCTCTCCAGAGGCCAGCGGCACTCGGGGACACCTAACTGTGCTGTGAGGGAGGTCGTACGGCACCCAGAGTGGGAAGCTAGATGCTCACAAAGGACTTTTGTATTCTTGACCTTAGCTATTGCTTATTCCTGCCAGGAGAGCTCCCAGGAGGGCTGAGGGATGACTCCATGGCCCAAGGTCCCCTCTGAGCAGCAGGCCCGGCCGGTGACGGTGACGTGGCGGGTCCCGTGGAAGGTCCCGTGGCGGGTCCCGTGGCGGGACAGTTGTGCAGGCAGGAGAGTCACTGCCCTGCGGCAAAGTCTGGGCCACCTGGGCAGGGCTGAGCTGCCCCTTGCACCGTGGGCGGTGCCATCACACGTGGCAGTCACACGCTGTCCCCTCCCAGGGACACAGTGCCAGCACAGCAGTGCCAGCGGCAGCTGCTTCCTCCCAGAGTCTGCTGGGGTGTCCCAAGCACCAGGTGGGTGCCAGACCCTGTGGTCTCAGCATTGCCAAGGGTGCAGAGCCAGAGAGATCCCCTGGTCCGGGTGGGCACCCCGTGGGGAGCTCTGGCTGCTGTGCTGGCATCTCCCAGAGGGGCTTTTACTTTGGTGGCATCACCCAGCGTGGCTCAGGAGTGCTGTGAGTCACTGACCAGCCCCAGCCTCCCACCTGCCTCCAAAGGGCACTTCGCTGGCCCACAGCAGAGGAGATTTGAAAGGGCACACGAAGTACGGCTCACCTCTGTTCACTCCACTGGGGTTTCTACGTGGAGCTGACCACGTGGAAACAGTCCCATGCTCCAGCCCAGCCTGCTCTTCTCATGCTTGCCCCCAAAGCATCAAAGCTGCGCACGGGAGCCCAGGGCAAACTTGCTGTCACCACCCACAGCGAGAGCACAGCATTGCCCTGCCCATGCCCGTGGGAAGTGGTATTCCACTTCTGTGGTGGTCACGACACTTCTCAGAGCAGTAGGAATGGCACTCTGTCCTCCCAGCTTTCCTCTTGCATGCCCCAGCTTTACTCCATGACTTTGGGAGAAGGACATTTCGTTCAAAATCTCAAGTTCCCAAGCCCTGGGCACCAAGGCAATGCCAGGATCCCAGGAGCTGGCAGCACTCCCTGTCCCTGTGGGCACTGCCTTGTGCACATGGAGGCCACGTGCGTGGCTCCGTGCAAAGTGTGGGGCTGGGGGCTTTTAGGGAGGGCAGCTAAACCTGAGTCCAGTTCCACCCTGGCTTGGAGCCCTGATGGCATCGCCCCTTGGCATGGGGTGCCCGCACAGGGTGAGCAGCAGCTTCTGCCCTGCCGAGCAAGTGCAGTGATATGGGGCTGGGAGGTGGCACTTTTAGATGTCACTGTGGTGTGGCTCAGCCTCAGGCCCCCCAAAGGCACACCGGCAGCGGGGGCGTTACCTGCTGCTCCGCACGTATCTGCTGAGGTGGGATCTGTTTGGAGTCTCTTTTGGCAGGCTCTGGGGTGAAGAAAGCCGACAGCTCTTTCGCCCGTTGCTGCTGTGACAGCAGGACCACGAATGCCCCTTCCCACAGCACAAACAGG
The DNA here is from genome assembly GCA_013396955.1 of Regulus satrapa. NCBI lineage: Eukaryota > Metazoa > Chordata > Aves > Passeriformes > Regulidae > Regulus > Regulus satrapa. The sequence continues at coordinate 189,816 of VWZN01007169.1, read as the reverse complement.
GCACTGTTCGGGGCTGCTTTGCCCCTGGCCGAGGCCTCTCGGGTGAGGAGGCCAAAGTAAGCAGCTCCTCAGCAGCAAGCACCTCTCAGGGGCTGGGAAGGCCCTGACCTGAGCACAGGCGAACACAGATTTAGGGAAAACACCTCTGGCCTCTGTGAAACTTCCCTTAATATGCCCCTGCCCCCTTGCTGCACACGCTGAGTCTCTGTGGCGTGGAGATGGGCAGCACAGGAGGAGAGGGATGTCCCTGCAGAGCTGCTCCTCTCCAGCTCTGCCTTCCTCCTCCTGCTCCACTTTCGGGCAGGGCAGGACTGAGCTGTGAGCAGGCAGGAGCTGCAGGGGAAGGGCATCCCGTAGCATCAATCACACCCACATTCCTGACCTGGCTGCTGGGGCCCGGTTTGTCCAGAAAAGCAGGAGCGGGACAGGGAGCGGGGCTTGCGGCACGGGCTGGGGTCATGCTCCCAGCAGCAAGGCTGGCCACGGGATATCCAAGCACAGAGAGGCCGTGGCCAAATCCCATCGGCCGGCTGTGCCCTTCTCGGCGGCTGCGTTCGGGCTGCGGGAGACAGCCCTTCGCCACGGTGCGGGACCGTGGCAGGAGTTTGCGGGGCCAGGCAGGGGCGGGACAGCCCCCCGCAGGCACCGGCCGCAGCCTGCGTGTAGGACAAGCACTTGCGGCTCTCGGGCTGAGCAGATCCCAGGAAGGAGCTGCGCTGTGNGCCGGGGCCATGGAGCCCGTCCCCGGGCGGCGCTGGCAGAAGGTGCTGTACGAGCGCCAGCCTTTCCCCGATAACTACGTGGACCAGCGGTTCCTGGAGGAGCTGCGAAAGAACGTGCACGCCCGGCGGTACCGGTACCAGGCCGTCGTCTTCCAGTCGGGAGCGGTGGTGCAGCAGCTGTGCAGCGTCTGCGTCTTCGTGCTCACCTGGTGGTACATGGACGCCGGGATGCTGAGCCCGCAGGGGCTTTTCGGAGCGGCCCTGGTGTCCTCCCTGCTCGGCTACGTCCTGTTCGACGCCGTGGACGGCGGGGCCGGGCGCTGGGCGAGCGGGCGGACGCGCTGGGCTGACCTCAAGAGCACGCTGGTGTTCGCCGCCTTCACCTACGGCTTCTCGCCGGTGCTGAAGACGCTGACCGAGTCCATCAGCACGGACACCATCTATGCCATGTCGGCCCTCATGCTCCTGGGTCACCTCATCTTCTTCGACTACGGCGCCAACGCTGCCATTGTGTCCAGCACGCTGTCCCTCAACATGGCCATCTTCGCCTCGGTGTGTCTGGCCTCGCGCCTGCCTCACTCCCTCCACGCCTTCGTCATGGTCACCTTCGCCATGCAGATGTTCGCCCTGTGGCCCATGCTGCAGAAGAAGCTGAAGGCCCGGACGCCCCGGTGCTACGTGGGGGTGACGGTGCTCTTTGCGCTGGCAGCGCTGGCGGGGCTGGCCACCGTGTCCAGCGTGGGCGCCGTGCTCTTCGCCTCCCTGCTGCTCGCCATCTCCTGCCTCTGCCCCTACTGCCTCATCCGTCTCCAGCTGCTCAAGGACAACATCCACGGGCCGTGGGACGAGGCTGAAATCAAGGAGGACCTCTCCCGGTTCCTCATGTAGGCCTGGCCCGGGGGGACCCTCTGCTGTGAGCAGTGCAAAGGTCCTGGCTGGGGGACAGCCCTGTGGGGGAGGACACCTGAGCCAATAAAGTCTCTCACACAGCAACAAGGACCGCTTTTGTGTTCCCCTCAGGATCTGCTCCAGACCTGACTTGCGTGGGTCAAGAAGGAAGGAGCTGAGCCCTGCAGTGGCAGGGAGGAGTCGGCTCTGGCCATGCAGAGCCAGGCTGGCGGCTCGGGGTCCCAGGGAGTGCTGAGGAGCGGCCGCACTCCCGGGAGGGCTGCGGGGCAGGGCTTGCTGAGGTCGCTGTGGGCAGGAGGGCTGATGGACCTGCGGGGCCCAGCACGAGGGCGGCCGGAACGAGGGCAGAGCTCTCCTCACCTGCACCCTGGCCCTTGTGGGTGCCAGAATAGCTTCACCCACCGCCAGACACCACGTTACCCTAAATCCCTTAGGAGATGGGGGGATGAGCGGGCATCACGCCTTCCTCTCATCTCTAACCCCTTTCCAGAGGCAGATCTGGCCTTGCTGCAGGGCCGGAGGGATGGAGCTCAGCACAGCCCGCCGTGGGTGCACACCCACCTGCTGGGGCGCCCAGGCTGCTGGCACAGCGGCAGCGCCCCCGGGGGTCCCACCGCCCCCGTCTGTCCGGTGTCCGTCGGTCCGGCAGCGCTCCCACCACAACAGAGGGCGCTCCCGGCAAACGAGTCCCGCTGGAGCCTGGCCGGGACAGGCAGCCCCCGAGCCGGGACCTCCCCGGCGCTTTCCCTGTCCCTGCTGCCATCCCTCGGCAAGCCCAGCCCCGCTCCGGCCAGCCCGGGGAGCAAAGCCCTCCAGAGCCGGCACCAGGGCAGCAGGGAAGGGATGCCCGCACCTGCCCCGGCCCCATCGCCCAGGGCTGCGTTTGGCATCACGCCGGTGTTTATGAAACTTCTCTTTCGGAAAAGCTGCAGGAGCGCAGCTTTCTGCTCGCTTTCCCCCATCCCAGCAAGCAGGCGCTTTTCACCCGCTCCTTGGGCTTTCTCGGAAATGAGCAACCCCCGGCGGAGTCCCCAACACCTCCAGTGCTTTGTTACTGCTCTTGCCAAGTGTTAAATGTTGCTTCTGTCGTCGTGGTAACGACTACATCTCATTTTGCTTTTAATTAAAACCTGTAGAAGTTTGGAGCCCGTGCTCAGGTCTCGGAGGGAGCACAGAGTAGCCAGATGCTCGGAGTCAAGATGACATTTTTTAGCTCTGCAGAAAGGAGAGATTGTTTTTTCACGGCGAGGTTTCCCAGAAATCTGCTCAGTGACCCCGATGTCCCATCTGACACTGGGCTAATGCCAGTGCAATGCTGCCATCCCAAAGAGACTCACGGAGCCCATTGGCACAGAGTTGGCAAGGCTGGAATGTAAATAAAAAAATCAAATCTCGTCTGCTCGGCCCCTGGCTATCACAGCAGAGGCTACAAGAAAGCAGAGTTTCTGTGGCACCCACTCCTCCATGGAGAAATATTTCCCCCTTAAGTCCCTTTCTCAAATTCACGCTGTCAGAAACAGCTGTGGGTTAGGAAAACTGCAAGCATTGACCCCTCAAGCATTTCAGGTGATGGAGATGGGCTCAGGCTGCCGCCTTCCCCTCAGCTGGAGCAGGAGCCCGAGCAGATGGGGGGACTCTGATGCAGCAGGCGCCATCCTGGGGGACGCAGACTGTGTCCCACCCAGCCCTGCCCACAGCCCCAGACATCTCTGCTCTGTCCCAGCTCCCTCCCTCCATCTCCTTGGAAGGAATCCTACAATTCCAGGGTTAGAACAGCCTCAGTCCTTGCCCGGAGACCCCCTGGGGAAAGGCTCAGCCCTCCCCTCACCTGCCCACAGACACCCTGTCCACCCTAACCTGGAAATGAAAACAAAAGTCCACAGCCTGGATGCACAAAGGGACCTTGAAGGAAGGAGGGATGCAAAAAGGAGCCGGGGAGGGGAGGGACACAACACAAAGGGCAGGCAGGCTTCCCTAGGACTTCCCTGACCTTCTCCTGAGGACGCGTGCTCTGCAGTGCTGTTGCTCTTTAAGCTGCTGTATAAACGGCCATTATTGGTATGTCTGCATGCCTGAAGTCAGAATATCCTCTGCAGAGCAGGATTTTTGCCATAACTTTACACCCATGCAGTAAAGTTGGATGCCCTCTGGGCATTTTCTACCTGAGCAAACTCCCCCAGTGACCCAAGAAATGGCTCCTTGGTTGCTGATGCAACAAACACTCCATCAACCAACCCTAAGGAGTTAAATGTTCTTTTGCATTCCAAGTTTCTTTCCCTTAAGGTTCAGTCCACTGAGATCAGTCCTTCCATGGGACATTTTCTTTTGATTTGAAGCTGGCCAAATGTGAGTAGCTGTGAAGTGGCTGGGGATCAGCTTGCTCCTGGGGGAGCTGCTGACGCGTGCCAGCTGGAATCTCCATCTCCAGCCTGGCTGCAGGGAAAGGCCAGTGTCAACCACCCACACCGTGCTGTCAGGGGGCACGTCCCTCCCCACATGGGAGGGGGACTGGATCTGGGAAGCCTGCAAAGAACAAAGCTTGACTCTTCGATCAGGAAACCAAAATAGGATTTTGGTTCTAACCCCTCCACGGCCTTGTAATATCACTGGTGCAGCACCCTTGTCCTTCTCTCCTGGCCGCAGAGCCAACACCAGGGCAGGCTGCAAACAGCACAGATGAGGTGAAACAGCTTCTTCAAAACCCCACCCCGGGAGCTGATGTTAAAGGATGTGCCAGGGTTTCCCAGCACACCAGCTCCCGTGCCTTTCTACTTAAGAGACTTTAGAAATGGCCACCATATACCCATGGAACCTGGAGTCCTATTTTCAACAATATTTTTTTAATCAAATATTTAATAAGAATGTAAAGATTTGTGTGGAGGATTTACCACCATAAAATGCTCCAAGAAACCAGTTTGTGTGTTCCTGCCTAATGCATGGAGGCCAGCAGGCAGCTGGGAGCCCAGTAACAGCTCCTGGCTGGGTGCCGTGGGCCAGGCCATTGAGCTAAAATATCATCTGTCTTTTATCTGTTGTCGGTACTGTGCAGAAAACACAGAGGGATTGCAGGGAGAGCTTCCCCCAGTGCAGAACAGATTTTTGAACAAGCTGGAGAACAAGCAGCTTGTAAAGTTCAGTCTATCCCTCTTAGCTCAGCCATGAGCAGAACCTCCTCAAGAGCTCACCAGGTACAAACACTGTTGCTTCTGTAGTAGTCCTGAAAGTGCACATTTCATGAACTCTGCTGGTCTTTCTGCCTCAGCACCTGATGGTGATGGCTTCCACAGGTGAAAGCTACAGCCGACCTCAGCTACTCCATGCTTGGGACAGTTGTTTTCCTGGAGCTGTGGGTCTCCATTTGTCCCTGTCTCGGGGTACTGGGAAGCACCTCGCCCAGTCCCAGCAAGTCCTAGTTTAGCACATGCACCTTGAAGGTATTGCAGGGTTTGGGGTTTTTTACCACTTTTTACTACACCGTTCCTGTTTCTCCTGCTCTACCGAAAGACCAAGTCTAAGTGAGAAGAAGGAAAAATGTCTGTAAGTCTACAGCTTTCTGAGGTTACAGCCCCTTCTATTTTGAGCAAACTCAGTGTCTGGTATTTACCAGCTCATGCAGGTGGTTCAGCAGCTCCCTGGATATTTTAGAGGTCAGCAGGACCTGAATCAGCTGCAACAAGAGGAACTGCACAGATTCAGCAAAGCTGTGTCAGACCAGGCTTGAAAACAAGCACAGGCTGGGGTCATCTGGCCCCTTCTCCACACACAAAGTGATCTCATCCCCTCGCCTGCCCCCATCCGAGCAGCAGCACTGCAGCTCCCTCTCCCCATCACCTCCCTGCTACCCAGGAGCATCTTCTCTGGGCCCCTGAAACACCAAGCCGGGCTCCAGTGCCCACTGCTGCCTCCTGACTGACCTGCATGGTTGTGAGATACCCCCCCTTTGCTTTCTTGTGAGGAAAAATAGACACTTAAACCCATCCCTTTCCCCTTTTTTAGACTAATTCCTCATAGATTTCTCTGGCACCCAAAACCAGCACATCATCTAAATCCCAGATTTTATCTTTCCCACAGGGAAGGACACTTTTGGAATCCCAGAGGTAGCTTCTTACAGCTGTTTGAGCTCAGATGCTCCACTGAGGTCGGCTTGCAAGGAATTCAGAGGTTTAGCTTGAAGAAAATGGTCAGAACAGCTGCAATTTATTTATAATTGTGGAATGTAAATAGTCTAGAGACTGTCTAGAGACTGCTGCAATCTTCTCCTTCGAGTTCCGCTCAGCCAGGTGCTGCTGCTGGTGCACTGGACAAGTTTTGGAACTCTGCTGGCTGTTCTTCCTGCTCATGCTAAGCCAGAGCCATTTATATGGAATAATCCTGGTGGTGAGCAAATTCAAAAGCAGTGCTGGAACTCCAGCAGAATGTCCATCCCTCCCTCCACAACCTTGGAGGGTGGGAGCTCTACAGAGCCCAGGTAATTTCTCCCACTGGCTAAGAATGTCTCCATGTCAGAAAGAGTGAGTAGACCCGTCAACAGAAACACAGAATACACTCCTTTTGTAGTCAGAATTTTATTTTCTTTATATCCAGGCTTATAATTGACATCTGAAAATAAATCTTTCATTTACAAATAGGTCAGTGCAAATTAAAGATAATTTTGGATTAAAAAAAAAAATAAAAATTCATCGCATGTAACACAAAGGAAATGTGTGTGTTAGGATGATCTTCCCGGAACAGCTGGTGGAGGTCGCCTAGGAAAAAACCAAAAAATAACCCAAAAATCACAGGGAGAGGGGGAGATTTAAAACAAAAGGCCAAAATACAATAAAATGACTCATATACAAAATTATCTTAATCAAATGGGTTAAGAAAAAAAGGCATAGAACATGCATATTAAGGAAAAGAGCAAGAGCAAGATTAGAATCAGCTGGCTCTCAGCACAGCCTGGCTTTCATCCTCACCGACTTTCATCCCTTCTGACTTGCCAGTGCCAGAGAACCAGAACAATCCCATCCCACGTGTGGAGGTCACTGGTCACAGGCTTTCTAATTTTCTTGCAGCAAATTATACCCTCTGGAAGAGCTTTTCCCCAGGCAGCCTTAAAATTCTCACCACTATCTGCTTCAAACAGTGTTCTTGGAGTAGAACTTTTGTGAGGTTCTGATGAAATGAGGAATGATCAAACTGGGGCCTGTGGGGTGGACTGGGGTGTCTGGAGGGGCCATTGCTGGGAAAGGTTAAAAACGAAGCTGGAGAGCGCCGTGGCAGTGAGGGCCTGGAGCAAAGAGCAGCTGCTCCTCCTGGCAGCCAGCACGGAGCTCCCAGCTGTACCTGACCAACATTCCTGGAACCAGGCTCACCCAGGGCTACGTGGGACACTGCTGTTCCCTCAGGGGACTGCACAAACTGCCTCAGCCACGGCCATTAAACAGAATACAGCTGGGATGTTCCTGCTGTGCTCATTCCACCTTTTGCTCTCTTTTTTCCCAAAACCTAAGGACCCACTTAGCCACTGTGGCGTTCCCACAGGAAGCTGCTGTGCTCTTTGTGCCCTACAGACCATCTCCAAGCATCGGTTGCAGTGACCTGGCTCATCCTGATGTGCAGGAGGAACTGAGTAATCAGGACATCGGCATTTGTGCACAACCTTTAGGGGGAAATCCCTTTCAGGCACATTTTAACTCCAGCTCCTGCCCTGGAGGTCTCAGACTGGCCGCCTGCTCAGCTCTGAAACTCCTCTAAATGCGCTTTCCTCAGCAATGAAGTGAATCCCAGGTACTGCCTGTAAAACATTCATCCATTTCCCAGCAAAATATCTCTGCAGCACTCCGAGCCCCTTGCAGGGGAACAGGCTGAATGCTTCCCAACGGGTTCCATCTCCCCTTTAATGACATCTCCAGTGATCTCAGCACAACAGCACCTCCAGTAAATCCTTCCTGCAGTCCCCACCGAGGCAGCGTGGAATGCTGAGATGATGGTGCAAGAGACAGAAGACACCACTCATACACATCCAGAAAGTAATAATAAAAGCCCATCAAGAATTACAGTTTATTTCAGGTTCAGAAATGCAGCATTACATTTTTACAGCAGGTGTATATGATGCTCAGTAATGACCACGGTTTCGGGAATCCACTCGCTGTGCTCAAAGGTCAACACCAGGAACCATTTACAGATTACGAAACCAAAGGCAGATGTTTTGGCTCACATGAAGTAGGGCATTAACATACAGAGAAAAAAAAATTCAGAAAGAAATTAAGTGTTTGCTTCTTACAAAAAAGAAGTGATCGTTTACCCAGTCCTGGAAAAGTAAAGAGACAGCAGTAAAGCAAACGGCCGGCAAGGTGGACAAATCATAGATCAAGCAAGAGTGGAGGACTGTCTGGACGGGAGGAGCCGTCGGCATCAGCTCGCCTGCAGACAAAGCAAGAGGAAAGACAGGCAGAGTAACATTCATTTACACTAGGGAGCTGTTCTGCACCAGCCTGGCAGCAGGGGCAGTGCCACCGCAGCAGGAGCTGTGCCAGCAGTGCACCAGGAAGCTCCCTGGTGGCACAGGGACAAAGTAGGTCTGCTCTCAATTCGGGAGGTTTGGACTATTTTAAGACAGAAGGACAGAATTAGTCAGGAATCTCAATATGCTGTACACATCATGGTTAGTGGAGCTGTCTGGAACAGAGAGGATAATATTTTCTATGTTTTACTTGAACACGAAATGCCATAACCTATAATGTATCTTCTGTAATATAATAAATAATCTACTTTTAGGAGGCTTACTCATAAAGTGCAACAAGATCAGCAATAAAATAAACGCACATTAACTATGTACACAAGCCTTTTTGTTGAACATACAATCTTTTTACCCCTAGCACAAGATCCCTTGAGATCCAAGGCCGAGAGCTGTTCACGGCACGCGCAAGCTCTTCAGCTGTTGGTCAGCCACGGCGGGGTGAGGTGGAAATGTTCTCTAGGCAGAGATCCAGGCTCAGCCTAAATGCAGTATTGGATGAGCACCCTCCTGAAACTTGGCAACTACACCACCCAGATCTTCATGTACCTCACATAAGATCAGAAACACCGGTGTTGCTTCATTTATTGCTTCACTCTGCCCTGGCAATCGGAGCTGTGCCAGAGGGAATCACAGAAAGGCAGAGCAACCTGCGCTTCCCAGACAAGGAGTTCAGACTTGGCTCATCCCACCTCAGTGAGTCTGCAGAGGTGCTCAGTCCCTCTGGCAGATCCACAGGGTGGTTATCCTGCTTTCCTTTCGGCATGGAGTGAGTTGCTGCCAAGGCGGCTCCTCCGAGAACAAGGGACAGGATGGACAGGACTCGCCAGCATCAGGAGTAAGTGGGACAAACAAATCCATTCCATTCCAGGGATTCTACAGCAGAAGGAAGTGGGCCAGGGCTGGAGGACAGTACTTACTCAATTGGATGTGGCAATTTCTTGAGAAACATTTAAGTGTTATTCCTAGAAACAATTCTACGTGGTTTATTCTCACAAGCACACGCGCAAGAATATGTGAAATCATCAAACCCTGGATTTGTGCTCACGGTTATTTATTAACCTGCACACCCAAAAGTGTTACATTTAGAGCACAGAACCAGATTTAGATGAGATCTGAATGAGGATGCAGAGGAAGGAGGGCTGTGCAGCTGTGTCCTGCACCCTTAGCATCAAGCACAGAACCAGACCGCGCTGATGCCTCACTGCCTCCTCCTCATCTTTCAGGTAAATCCACCCTTGAGAACTTTATTTACAGTTCAGGATTACTGCTGAAAAATAGTTCCTTGGGGACAGCGCTCAATTGTGCACCTACTTCCTTATGCTTGGCAGAAACAGTCATTAAAGCGAGTTAGGGAGGCTCAAGTAGAGAGCATTTACAAGCACGTTTTTAGGCCAGGATCTGTGTCATGTAATTGCAGCTCCAGACTTACCAGCACTGCCCTCGTGTCCGGTGCAGCCACTGGCCTGAATCACCTCCTGGAGGTGATGCTCTTCCCGCCGAACAAAGGACAACTAAGCTGAGTCCTTGGGGTACGGTGGGATAAACCCAGACCGTGGCCTTGCAGTATCCTAGAATGGGTTGGGTTGGAAGGGACCTTGGAGCTCATCTTGTTCCAAGCCCCCTGCCATGAGCAGGGACACCTTCCACTAGACCAGGTTGCAGAAAGACCCATCCACCCTGGGCTTCTATCATCAAGCGAGTATCAGATTTTGATGTTCTGGTATCAGAAATGATATCAGGGAATTCTGTGGCCCAGGCATTAAACCTGGCTTTCCATCAGCAGACAGCTGCCAGTCAGTAACGGAGTTCTGATAAACTCTGTTTGGATATACAGGAGTGCAGGCGAGGCAGCAATATGGGCTACTGTGACTATTTACAAAAGTATATCCAATAGATGCAGCACAGGTTATAGCAGAGAGCACTAAGCACTGGAGAGCTGTCTAGAAGACAAGAAGAATCATCAAAATATGGTTTTGTTTTGGTTTTTTTTTTTTTAGTAAAAATTAGTATGACTATGGTTGTATTTGCAACCTTTTCTTTTCCTTGAAAGCTGATTCTGTGCACTTGGCATTGGAGATGTGGACCTGTTCCCCAAACAACACCAGCCACTTCAGCAGTCTGCTGAGATCACCAAGATCTTTTCTGCCAGTGCTCTGACAAACTCCATCTTCACCGTGCTTCATCAGATGTGACCTCCAGACTCCCCAGGCGTGTGTCACAAGTATGGGGTTGACAGGAAATTGAAGTTAAGCTAACATACAGATCATGATGCTTTCCCAAGCTCATCTCTCTTCTGCAAGCTGAAATGTGATTTGCTGCACTGGTGAGCACAGCTAATCAGCAGCCTGGGAATTAACAGGCTAAATCCCCATTTGCTATGGCTCTTTGATTGGATTTTTCCTAACCATACTCCAGCATATTGGAGTCCTACAAGCAATCTCAATAAATGCCTTTATTACACTGAATGTACTGGGGGCCTTTGAAACCACTAAATGCTTTGCCTAGGGATCTGTAACCATAATTGTAATAGCAGCAATTCATATTTTCTGAAGGAACAAGGCCAAATTCCTTTCTAGTTTCATGTTGTTTACTCATAAGTTCTAAGCTTTAAGGGTGACACTGACCCTAAGTGTTTAAAGTGAAGTAATGCAGTTAAGACAAAAGGTTTTTATAATGCATTAATTTATAACGTGCAAAACAAGAGGCAGAGAGGATCTCTGCAAGTGAGCAGCTGCTGAAATAATCCAGGATGCACAGCTGAGCACTTCCCAGACATTAGCTGGATAAAGCAACAGTAAACCAAGGTGTGTGCAAGGACCATGTAATACAAAAAGAAAATCTTTATACAGGGGGCACGGGGGGAACTCTATTGACTGGCATGTGAAAATAGCACAAGTATCTCAGGTCGAAACCCGGCCCTTGGGAAGCCCAGCTGCCAGTCTAGGCTGGAGCCCTGTGAAGCGGCTCCCACAGTGGGCAGAGCAGGGGGTCCCACCGTGCATGTACCTGTATCTCTGTCCCTCTGTGTCACAAAAGGACCAAAAGCAGGGCTCAGTTCCCCGGATCCTGCAGGCAGCACATTTCCATGCTCACTCCCCTCCGGCGCTTCCCAGGAGCGCAGTGGGAGCAGGAGTGGGAGCAGGACAGAGGGAGCTGGCACACGCTGCTCTGTCACAGCCCAGCCCTCCAAAGCACCCTGTCCCATCGTGGCTGCAGGGCGGGACGCTCTGTGCCCAGCCCCGTCAGCTGGGGCACCCCAGCCTGCTCCTCACCAGCTCAACCAGCCCGGCACTGCAGCTGCCAGGATGGAAATAGAGCCAAACGTGCCTTGTCCCACACACACCCTGCTCGTTTAACAACACTCCTTCCAAATAGATTTCAGATAAGGAGAATTTAGAGGAGAAGCAAGCCTCTTGCAAGAGAGAGTTGGAAGTGTGGGGCCTTCAGAAGAGCTTGGTAAGAAACCACATGGCTTTTCCTTGCCCAGTTTAGCCATTACAAGAGAAAATAGAAAACCTGGAAGGTACAAATGAAAGCAATATTCCTTTCAGGTAAGAGGGAAAAAAAAGCAGCAGCTCAAATCAACACATGCACAAACACATACGGAGTCAAGCCCTCCATTTGCTGTAGAGGACTGTGAGCACAGTTGTTTGGGTGGAGATATGTGTCAGTAAGTTAGCTAACATTGGTTAGTGCAGAAGGAAAAGTCAAGGCAGCACAGACCTTCCCCAAACATTGAAGACCTCATAAACAATGCGGAATGGACAGAGTATATCAGTAAAACTGGTTACTTGCCTACAGATGTCCATACATGCGACTATACATTGGTTATTGTGACAGTTACCGAGCAATTTGTTTCCACATATTTGGTTAACAACAAATGACATGCCAGAAACTCCTTTTAGTCTAACAGGGATGAATCTAACGGACGGATTACAGTGGGCCGAGTAGGTGAAGGGGGTGGTCTTCGACTGGAGAGAGAGAGAGAGAGAGAGAGAGAAACAATAAGCACAAACACTGAGCACAAACCTGGCCCCTCTGGCTCTTGTTACGTGGACATGCACATGCTCATGCACACAACAATCCGATTGCCACGCTGGAGCCAGACACCCCTGAGCATCCCCAGGAAGGAAGGAGGAAAAGGGTTTGCCACTTCTGCCACGCTTTACCCTCTCAGCCATCACTGTGCACAGCCTGGGGGCTCTCCACACACCATTACCTTCTGGAGCCACACAAACCAGCAGGGGAGGATCGTTGTTCCCTGATTTTAGAGGTCAGTCCCAGCCTGGAGAGTCACAGAGCAGACTTAGAGGCACACTTCAGAGCAGGCAACAGGACTGGGGAAAACAGCAACTTCAGATCCGCTTTGCAGAAGCAGGAAAATCTGCAGCTTCCTGCATACCTGGGCAAACTGTAGGCCTATCAATGTGCCTGAATCTGAGGCACATTTTGAGGCTTTATATCAAGGGCCACTTTTGAAAATGCCAGTCACAGCCAGGGCTGCCGGGTTCATTAATTTACCACTAATGCATTTTTCTATCAATTTCAGGAAGTGCTAAGGAGTCACAGATTTTTTTGGGAAGATTTAGGTGCCTTCATTCAATTTTCCTGTGTACTGTAAACCCCTCCACTTTAATTTGGACTGTGCCGTCCTCTGAGAAGAGACCCCAGAGCAATATTAGCAGCAGTGTGATCTCCAAGCACATTCTACCTGCAGTCCAGGCTGGCACTTATCCCTCCCTCCCTTCGTCCAAGGATAACCCACCTCTGCTGGAGCTGGAGGCAGAGTCTCTCTGGTAGCTGTGTAACACTTTACCTTTATGTGTGCAGTAAGGTCCACCCCAGGGCTGTGTGGAGGTAATGCCATCAGCTTAGTTACAAAGAGAATTTTGTTGATGCTCCATTCCACCTGGGCATGCCAAGCCAGGCCCATGCAGAGTCTGAGCTGACAACTGCCTGCACCAACTCACACAGCCCTTCCTGGCGCTGCTGTGCGCTGGATAAACAGCCTAAGAGGCAGCTCCTGCCAGCCGGCCTGCTCCCTTAACCAGCTGTCCAGCACCCCCCAGCAGGGCTCTGGAGCTGCCTTTATCCCAATCCTCGTCTTCCACGGTGTTTTCGCTGCCTTTCTCTCGCAGGAAGTACCAGGTACTCTCTCTCTCTATTCCTTAACCCAGCCCAGATCACCAGGAAAGCTCATGGCTGCACCCAGGCTCTGAGCAAGGTGGCACCTGAGGTTGGTTCCCATCCCAGCTCCAGCAGAGCTCATGAATTATTTTTAATAATAATAATAAAAAATTAATAACTTGTCCCAACAACCTGTGCAGTCCTTCCTAACCCATCTTCCACCTGTTCAAGTAGGGACAGTTGGGGCTCTGAAGAAGATTATGATGGAAATGTGTCTCACTCTGCCAAAGCTAAACTGAAGATGAAAAGAATGTAACAGTGTGTTAATCTTCTTTGAACTGGAACAGAATATGTGAGACAAATTTACACTTCACAAAAAAAATCTCACTTGGCTCAAAGTGCATCTTGTGCGACAATATTCTCTTTTGGTGAAGAAATGAGAATTTTAATCCCTACCATGCAACAAATACAAAATATGCCAACTAAAGCATTCAAGTAAATCAACAAGCTAAAAAAAGTAGGCAAAACATAATTTGTTCATGGTGTATTTTTCTTACAGGAAAAATGTTACTGTGTTAACTATTGTTTCTTGTGTTGCTCCAGTGTAGGTCTTCTGGACCCATTTCCAAAATTTGTAGTTTCATGAAGAACCACTTCTAAGGCTCTGCATTTCTGCTGGGTTGCATTAAATTATTCCTTTGTTGAAATGCCTCACATTGCATTGTTTAGCGCTTACTGAAAACATTGTATCATATGTATACAATTGACAAACAAGGGAAAATGCATACAGCTGTCTTCATATCAAATTTAAAAGATACAAGCCCAAACATGCATTTTAATACCAGGTTAAATACAGCCCACTGGATTAAAATAATGCGATTTAGCCAAATTGCTACTTAACGCAGCAGGATCCGAAACCGGAGAGCACGGTGGGAGGATTTCCTGGATGTAATCAGTCAAACCAAACCCGAACCCAAATCAGGCCCAAGCCCCGTTTCCTCCTTGAACCAGAATTTTGAATTTCCATTCAAGCCCAGCGCAGACCTGAACAGAAAACCTCCCCATTAGCTCTTTCCCATGCAGGGTACCAAGCACTTCAAGGAGAAGCTGACAGCCCCAAGGGGACGCTTTGATGAGGAGCTGCCGCCGAGCCACGCCATTCTTCTCTCCGTGGGACTCTGCCCTCCGGACAGGTGTGCTCAGCCAGGGGACCTCCAGCCGTGCTCTGTCTCACCTGTGGATACTCCCACGGGTGTCTGGGCTGCTCTGACACAAACCCCCAGGGGCATGGGCAGGCACACCCATAGGGAACGGGCTGAGCCCTCCTCAGATCCAGCTCCTCAAGGGTACTGCCTGCCCCCTGTGCACTCCCAGCTCCCTAACCTCCACACCACACCTGGGGGACAGGAGCTCCACCTGGAGAGCACAGGGGCCTTCTAGAGGAGTGGCAACGTTTGGGAAAGGCAGCACTTGGGAAAAGAGCTGCTGCAGCACCGTTTCCCTCCAGCCCTGCTGCTGACAGTCTCCTGGAATATCTGCAGTTCGCTGTGCCAGCAGTGGAGCAAGCGGGACCGTGCTCCCGAGGCCCCAGGCAGAGCACAGGGGGTTCAGCTTGGGGACAGACCTCACCTCCCTTTGCCACTGGAACACGGGATCGACTGGCACGGGCTGCAGCTCAAGTCCAAGTGAAGAAAAGAACAGGCCTTGAAGTTGCCTGTCCTAGTCAAGGTGACAAGTCATTCTGTGACCATTTCTACACGGGGAGCAGCATTCGGACCTTTTTTCACCCCCTAACAGGAATCTCAACCCCAAAAACGAGAGGCCAAGCCCTGCGTCTCTTGCCTCTCCCCGGCTCCTTTACACCCGGAGCAGCGGCGGAGAGCCCATGGAGCGGTGCAGGTAACAGCCGAGTGGTAACAAAGCCAGCAACCAACTCCGGGGCGGCTGCACCAAGCCCGGCTCTGAGGAAGCCGAGCGAGGAGGGCTCGGCACCACGGCATCCCGAGCGAAGGCTGCAGGGGGAGCTCCAGCCTGCCCGCGGCCCGGCCGAGGGGAAAGCGGGCAAAAACAACCTCCCCCGCAGCCGGGCTCGGCGCTAGCTGCCATCCCCGTGAGCGAATGTGTGACTAAGGCCAATTCAATGTTTAGTCTGAGGCCAGCGGATGATAGCGGCGCAGCCGGGCCGGGCCGCGCTCGCTCTCCCCGCGCTCCCGGCGCGGCTCCCGCAGCCCGGGCACCCCGAGAGCGGCTCCTGCTCCGCGCACAGCCCAGCATCGGCACGGCTGCGGGACAGCCTGCGGCTTACCGCCGCCAACATTTCGGCTGCGTTTTCGCTTTTTGGGGCCGTGTCTTTGGGGTTNTAAGTTTGTAAAAGTTAGTGCTAAAGGGGCAGGAGATCATAGGTCCCCCCGGGGTTGAGTAAACGAGTCTGCAAAAAGAATCAGTTCTTCTAACTAGCACACATTAAGCAGACATAAAGAATTTACCAATGAAAATTGTGGGCTAAGTATGTATTTAATAACTCCCTGATGTTGCTGCAGAAACTCCTCCTTTGAAGAGCTCAGTGGGGTTTTGAACGGAGGGGAGCTCTTACCCCCGTGCAAAAACTTTTTTAAAAAGGAAAAGTTTTTACATTTATTTTTAACCTAAGCAGCACCCCCTCCATGTTTCCAGTTTTAAAAGAACTCCTAAAAGCTTTAGCTAGGCAAATGCAGAGCAAAAGAAACTAAATAAAGCAAGTCTAGACTTAAAATTCGATCAGAAACATATGGGAGTTCTTCGAGCCTTTGCCTTTAGAGACGTCCTATCGCTCCCCACACGGAGTGCACAAAATGTGCTTTCAGTAAAGCACGGCTGTAATTACCATGGGAGGCCCCCGCTCGAAGATGGCTTCTCACAGCACAGCCAGAGGACTTTGAAATAAAAGGCTTTCATTTCCACTTAGATTGGACATTCTTGCTTGCTTGTGACCACCAGAGAACACTTGTGGAAGGCATGCACAGAACTCTATTTTATGATCCATCCTATAGATCTGAAGCTGTGAACAGAAGCCCATTATTCTCTCCCTTTTCCATCATCTTGCTTTCCCTATAACCCAGCCCTCTCGGCGTGCCCTGATACGTGACATCGTCTTTGTAGAACTTAACAAGAAAATACTTCAACTCTCTAAGCAGCTTTAAGACTGACTGCAGGCAAATTTGTTTTAGGTGACAGAACAAACCTAGATGTGAGGCATACGGTAAGAGGATAAACAGTGACTTACTGCAGGTGAGGAATAAATCTGGTTTCCTGTTTGGGTGATTATTGAGAGAACTAAGCAGCTTGGTCTTGACAAAGTTAATAATGCTTTGACTGATTTTATTTTTATACCGGTTTTCTCTGGTTCAGTAAGATCGTGAGAGACCCACACCCTCTATTCTTACTGGTTCTTGTATCAAGCTAATTTTTCTATGGCATCTCTTGACCTCCATCAGCCTCAGGATCTGGAGGACAATCCAAATTGGAAGTGAAACTACTCTACCCATCATGCTTGAAAAACGGAGGCAAGACACAGTTTGCAGACCTAATTAGTCTTCAGTCTGTGCATGCTTAAACTCTGTCCTACAGCAGATGCAGCATGGCTACTGCAGAGTCTCCCAAACGTCAACTCGGCAGCAAGGATCTGGAGTGGAAGGGGGAAAGCCAAGGGGAGGAAAGGCATTTGATCCTAGTGACACAGGTCATAACAAAGCAGGAAAAGCAGAAAAAGGATGATGACATTAGGAGGAGTAAAGCAGGAATCACGGACAGGGATCAGGAGGAGATGGTGATTGCGGGGGAAATGAGAAACCACACTGAGTGGTGATGAAAGGAAAAAGGAGCTGGGGAATATCTGTCTGAGGTGGTTTCTTATCCCAGTGTAATGGTCCAAGAGAGCGAGAATTGCTCAGATTTGTTTCTGTGCTGGAAAATGTAATTTTGTTAAACACAAAACGTCTGCAGTAAGCGTTGCCCACGGGATCATAATCATCGGGCAAGTCAGGAAGGGAAGCCCTCAGGCACAGAGCACAGCTTTTGAGGGTGGCTGGTAGTTCTGATCAGTTCTCCAGCTGAATTCAGGTTCTACAAATGCACAGAGGGTGTGCTCAGACTGTACTGCCAGGAACTGCCTCGGCTGTCCCTACAGCTGAACCCAAAACTGCAAATGACCCAGCTGCACAGTGCCCTCTCAGTGGAAGATTTTTTTTTGTTCACTATAAACGAGTAAGGTTGTTAGATTATGCTGTTTTATCAGATATCTATTTCTTTTAAGTGAAAGAAACAAAAAAAGACGAGTGATTGGGAAGATTGTGTCCTTCCACTGGCCACCACTACACTGCAGCAGTATAAATCTCCATGAATTCAAAGGCTTACACTGTTTGAAAGCACTAGGGTTAGTGAGGTTCCACTGTGTGCGATTTAACTTAGTACAGATACTCCTTTCAGAGGCAAAGTGGTCCAAAATACGATGTTCCAGCAGAGTAATTTATTATCTACAACTCAAGCTACATTTTCTATATGACTATAATAAATTAACATCCATCACACGCACATACAAATATATTGTATGTTTATGTGAACACTGCATTTTCAAATTAGTCATTTCAGGGAATTAATGTGTCATATGAAAAGCTCAGCTTGAATAAACACAAAATTAATTCAACTGAGTGACCGAGACAGACTATTATTCTTAAGAAACTCTTAAGTGTGCTCTTGTTTGCCCTTCAGCAGGGAACACGTCAAGTAAGCAAGTGTGCAGTGCATCTGTGGAATACTGTCCCAACCTTCCAGAAACCCTGGGTTAGGATGGTCCAGAGGGTCACAACCGGCCACGAAAAAGAGAAAGTTAGGAGTACTGGGTGGGAACATTCAGAATGCTGTTCTGTGCATGGAAGATGACAACAGAAGGGCCACAAAATCAGCAGGAAGAACACCTGATCTTTTCACAGTAGCTCAGGACCCGTGCTAGGTCTGTGTGCAGCTGCACTCTTTGCTATCAGTGTCAATCGCATACCCCACTTCTGAACACATTTCTGTTCTTCCTTCCTACTCAGCGTTGACCCTCCTCTGCCTTGTTGCCTCTCTCCTCTTTACTTACCTTGGTTGAAGAAGGGGAGCAAATGTCCTGGTTGTCACCTCCAGCTGGAGTTGCACCTCTTCTTGTCCATGATGCCAACTAATGGGATTACCAGTGTTGTTAATGGAGCCGTGGAGTGCCCTCATGCACTACTGATCCAGTACAGCTTGCAGGGGACAGGAGAGTTTCAAGACAGCCTTTCAAGATGCCTGCAGGTGCAGGAAGTTCAAATCATCACTGTTTCTCTCTGTTTACTCTCAGATGTTTTCTCTTCCAGCATGAGGCAGCCTAGAAATGCAGTACTATTCACCCACTCTTTCACACAAGGCAGGAATTCCCTGCTCAACACCGTCGCTCTAATCCTGCAATGCCTTCATGGCAACTGTTTATTAAACGGCTCTGTTATAAAACTAAATAATTTCTTGGGACAAAATACATCTTCAGGTTGCTGCATTTCTGTCAAACAGCAGCTATTGCTTGACTCTCCTCTCTTTTTTCAAATAGAGAGATGTTAAAAATAAAACCACTTCCTTCTACTAACAGTATCTTGAGAGAGAAAATACTAAGGAAAAAAAAAAAGAACCAAAACCAAACCCAACACAGATTTTTGCTGAAATTCATTCTGTGCATCAGCTGACATTCCTACTATGTTTGAGGACTGCACTTGCAACATCATCTTTATTCCAGAGTCACTTGTTTCGATGCTTTTCAGGTTCCTTGTTTTTCTGTCTTCCTCCCTCTTGCATCTCTTACTTATCCTTCCCTATCACATAGGTCTGGTCTACACTAAGAGTGGTGAAAAGCCATTTCACTGCCAGATCCTCTTCACTGAACTTTTTAAGTGACTTGCAACAGTCCCAATTGAATGTCACTTTGTTTTAAAACAATGTTTTGTTGAATAAGGCAGGAGCAAGTAGCTCAGGAACAACACTTGAGATGATTACAGCTACCTGAGATGCAGTAGATAGATCAAACCTCAACCCTATGCAGAAAAAGTGACTCTTCAGAGACTTTTGTTCAACTGCCACAGTGAACTGCCCATCAGAAAATTTCTGGGCCGCTGGAGCTATGAACAGCCCGCCTCTGGCTGATGAAGGGAGATGCTGAGAGAGGTTAAGAGTCAGTGGCAGCAGACGTGGTACACAGGCTGTCATGTCTGGCATCCCATGAACTTTGTTTTCCTCCATCTTCACGACAGTCATCTGGGGGAGAGGAATATAAAGGAAGGCAGTAGCAAAATCCTACTGCCAGTCTAATAGAGAGCCATCCTTTTAGGAGCAGCAATCACTGAAACTCCTCAAGTGAAGACTCTCCTGTATCTCTCATGGCATTAAAGCTCAGGTAGCTGAAGAATCAGTTCTGTGCAAATGCCATTCCAAATTTCTCGTAAGATCAGTACTGCAGAATTACAATGAAAGTGCCAACTTGCTGTACTGTGACATTTTTACAACCTGCTGGGACCTGTTTTCTGGCCAAGCCCTCCAATACTTATCCTCATGCAGAATGCTCCTTCTTCCAGTGTTTCTGTGCCCCTATTCATTGTAGAGGGGCTGGACTAGATGACCTTTAAAGGTCCCTTTAAAACCAAACGATTCTGTGATTCTATTCTTTGATTCTATTCCATGACCAAAGCTGCAAGATGAGCCCAGGTTTGCACCTGGCACTG
Organism: Regulus satrapa; assembly: GCA_013396955.1. Classification (NCBI taxonomy): domain Eukaryota; kingdom Metazoa; phylum Chordata; class Aves; order Passeriformes; family Regulidae; genus Regulus; species Regulus satrapa. Next base: position 169,795 of record VWZN01007169.1, on the reverse strand, counting down.
TGAGTGCCCCAAGCAGTGGAGCTCATGTTTCGGATGGGTGCCACAAGCCACTGCCACCAGGCTGCTGTCACGAAAGATTGCCAAATATTGCATTCTATGGCTTGAAAACTGTCTTAAAAACTCTAAATAAAAGACAGAAACATGAGGTGACAGATTTACAAAGGTGGCAGGGAAGGGATAAGTTGGAAAGAAACCAAGACAAGATGGTCAGAAGGAAAAGAAGGAATACATGGGGAAGGGAGACAAATGTACCAGACAGGAAACCAAATGAAAGGAGGAGGTGAAAGAGGAAGCAAACAGGATGGTCAAGAAAGGGACAGAGAGGGAAAGGCTCAGAAAAAAGGGAAAATGGTGAAAAAGGACCTAGTGGAGGAGGGGAAAATGCAGAGCTTCTTTCTGAGAGATAAGAGAAAATAAATAGAGTCTGCTGCTGCTTGAAGCAGCCAGCAAGAGAAGTAACATATTACTGGGTGTGCATTTCAACAAGAAATCTACATTAGAGTGGTAACAAATTACACGGGGCTGTCTTCCCTCTGGGTTCACAGAAATCACAGAAATAATAACTGATACTCTTGTAACTCTTGTGATTTTGGGACAGGCAGAGTTGGAAAAATCCTGACTACAAAAGGGCAATATCCCCGCCGGGAGGGGCTCTGGCTTTGCCCGTGTAGCTGTATATTCTTTAGAACACAGACATGAGATACAGAATTAAATTTGAATCATTCTTAAGCTTTCTTTTCTCCTGAGGTTCAGCAGGATTTTGAATTCTGTCCATGTAACATTTTTGTCTCTTTGCTAGCATGAAACAATCCTAATTGCAGACTATACTTTTTGAATATAACTTCTGCCAAAGATCCATTCAAAGAGGACAGAGAGCTGTGCTCTCCTACTTGGGTGTTCAGATTAAGATCATCCAAGTCAGCATGCAAACACTCTAAGGTGGGCTCTCATTCATCCTGCCAGAAGAATTTGATGCAACCACAATATGAATAAAATGTATATTCCATTAAAAAATACAGTAGTAAGCTTTTAAGGCTGCAAGGTCAAACTTTCAGGAGAAAGAAGATTCCCAGGCTCAGGAAGGATAACCCTTCTGGCCTTACATGCCTACACACTATGACAGATTTTATTCAGAGGATCATGTGCAATTTTTGCACAGAATCCCCTTATCATTCAACGCACGGGGTTAGACATTTCATGAAATCTTTTCAAAGAACTCTAATCCATAAAAATCCATCAGAGAAAACTTTGTGAATGGTTGATATTTGGCAATCAAAGAGCTGAGTGGGAGCCTGTGGGCTGGGAGATGTCAGGCAGTAATGCTTTCTGAACCGCTCATGACTTTGTCTGAAAATTTCTAACTGCAATTACTGTCAGGTAAAAGTACCTTTTGGTGCCAGTTTGGCAGAAATACGTAATGATGGCTTACAAGTGTAGATTAGCTACCAACACAGCAGGTGATGGAATTAGCCTTGGTGGCATAGCAAAGGGGGGCTGCAGAGCTGCCACCAGCCCTTCCCTGCTGTGGGTGGAAGGAAATTGTAGGGACAGTATGTGAACAGCACAAGGGGAACTCTCTCCCCACGACTTGCCTCCCGTGGAAAGACCAGCCCCAGCCCCAGGAGCGGCCCCAGCTGGTCTGAAGGGGACACACGTGCACAGGTTTCACATCCCAGGGGCCACGTGGTGATAAAGGGAGGAACCCTCTTCCAGGGCTTTGTTGGGAAAACCTTGGTGAATCCACAGTAGCCCTGCAGAGCAGGACATGGGGAGAAAAGGGCAGCACCCCTCCACCCCCACAAATGCCACAGGCTCTGCTGCCAGCAAAAAAACCCAACATTTCCAGTTCAGTTGTTTTCCTTGTGGCAAAGCTGAGATTCCCATTCAGGACATTTGAAAGCTAAAAATCAATCCACAGTAGAACTTACATTGGTCAAGATCAGGCTTTCCACAGGCAGGCAAACACACATCAGGGCAAGCTGAAGTGCTTCTAGTGCCTGCTTAAAGCCGTCTTACCAAAGCAAGCACACAGCTGCATTTTCTTTCAAAATACTACTGAAGCCTTTTAAAAGAGAGGGGGAATAATCCAGATTCTGGCAGTGGGGAATATTTCACAAATCATATATGCTTTGGCATCAAGCCCTTAAAGCCAGGGGCCTTTACTCACAGGCTTTGCTGGGAGAGATCCACCCACCTCAAGTGGGATTAATTAAAAGAGGCATGTATCATGCAAATAGTTTCTGTTTCCTTACAGAAATATTCAGAGCACATAACCCAAACCAGCTTTAGAATCAGAGCGAAGCAGGGAAGAAAATTATTTCCTGCTCTCCTAACTCTTTTCCTTTCCCTGTACATTAAGGGAGGAACAGTGAGAAAATGCCGAGAGCTCACCATTTCTGTACAATTCCTTTGATTAAATGCTAATAAAATAGAGAAAAAGAATTGTGTTATCAAACACAGGGGCTGTATCTCACGGTGCCAAATTTTCCACACCAAATGTGTGTGTCCAATCTGCTCATTGGACAAGGACAGTCCAAATCTTAGCCCTGAAAACAATCTTTTTATCTAAAGGCAGAAGTGGAGAAAATGGAAACTTTGTATTTCTTCAGCATGTCAGGGTTTTCAGCTCCATGTGACGGAGAGGGGCTGCAACAGAAAGTTTCTTTGGAAAGTGAGATAAACTTTAAAAATCCTACTTTCTTCTCAGGAAGCTGAACTATTTCCCTAGATAAGAGAGATCCCAACTCTTCAAGGAATCTCTGCAGAAAATGGTGGTGCAACAGTCAGAGTACAGAGCCCCAGTTCAAAAATAAGTCACAGAAAAAGCTCAAGTTTCCACAAAAACTCTTCCTCAAAACTCTTTTTTCCCCCCTTTTAATATCTCAGACCCATTTTCTGAGTCAATTTCCTATGATCCTGCAAAGGCTGTTATTAAAACCAGACCAAGCGTAGCTGAAATTCCAGGGCTCAAAAGCAACATTTAATAGGCGCAGGAGCTGGCCACACTGTCCCCCCTCAGGTGATTTCCCCTGCAGCCCCTTCCCTGGGATTTCCTCCCTCGCACTTTAGTCAGCAAGAGAAACCTGAAGTTTCAGCAGAATGGCAAACCCTTCCTTCATTCTTTAGCAGTTGAGATTTTTTTCTGTCTGAGGCTTTCATAGCTCTAAAAGAGAGAACTAGGATCCAGTCCAGAAGATGTGTATTGCAGATTATTTTTTTTCCACAAAAATGTCAGGCAGTCTCACATTCAGTTCTGTATCCAGCTCCAGTATTTTCAAATCACTGACCTCCTTTACCCACCACTGCTGTTCCTGCAACCAGTGGCGGTCCCGAACCGAGTTTCCAGGCTGCTTACCCACATGTCTTTGGAGTGCTAGAAAATTCCTTTGTGGTCTCCATCCCACCTATCGCTTTGGCACGAGGAAGATGACCATCAGCCATGCTCTTGGCGAGCCCCCCCCGGCAAGCAGCGTCCATGCACGACCGCAGGGGGCAGGGGAGGAGACGCGCCGGTTTGCAGGCCCGGGCACAGGAGCCATGGTTCTCTCTGGCAGCACAGCTGGCAGAACTGCACCTCACCCCTGCATCTCACTGATTTGGCCTCCGATGGCACAGAGCAAACAGCGGGGCCGGCGCCCTTTGGCTCAGCCCCAGGCTCTCCCAGCCAGGGGATGAGCCTTGGGCTTCTTCTCTTGCAGAGCAATGTTTTGGAAAGGCAAGTCCAGCTTTCTCCCCAGAGGTCCCTACTGCAAGCTACAGGATATCCACTAAGGTGAGAGAGTGTTTCGTGGCTGGGCATTGATGCAACAACACCCTTTTCATAGCAAATATATCTAAATACTTCATTCCTTTGATATACCTCATTTATTTATGCTTTCTGTTATAAAAGGTAATTATATTAGAAACACTGAGCCTCAAATTTAAGTTACTGACAACTAAGACAGATCTCACCTATTTAAAAGAATTGCCATTTTTAAAATTCAAAATGTGCACATTTAATTTTTGTTCCTATTTAGCTGGCTCTTTTTTTCCCAAACTGTGAGTGCTTTCAGTGTAACAGTTAATTTATCAAAAATGGAGAAACCCCTTTGTTCCAACATTGCCTTATCTGCCCACGCCTCTCCTAATTTAGAAAGTTAATGAATCCCTCAGAATCAGAGGTTTTAATATATATATATATAAAAGTGATTATGTGTATTACATCATTGTGAAAATAAACATTAAGGACATTCTATTAATATAACTTATATAAAAAAGCAGTTAATGCCATAGAAAATTATACAATATGCAAAGCTACTTTAAAAGGTCCCTATAAATGCAAAGCCCGGGGAAGGAAAGGAAATAATGCACTGAAGATAATCTTGTTCCTCAACTAATTGCTTGGTACTTGATGTACTCTGTCAGACAGCTAGGGACTGTTTTCAACTGGCTGGAAATCACTGGCTTTGCAGGACAAGAATCCCACTCCTACCAGTTTGTTCCACTGGTTCTACAAGAATTGCTCTTGTTCTCTCCCATAGAGCCCTTGATTCCTCTGGGAGGGTTCAGCAGGGCAGAAGTGAGGAGCTGTACCCCACCCCTACCCCCCATCCTGGCGGGGGTAGGTGACCTCTCTCTCTCTCTGAGCCCTCATGAAGGTACAACACAATCAGAACTGGGGTTCTTAACGTAGGCAAATCAGGGTGTTCCAGCCCTCTGATGAGAATTTTTTAAAATGAAAAAATCTTCCTATCTTTTCCAACAGGGTAGTATGTGCTAAAACCTGGTTCCATCCAACACCTTTGACTGTGCCTAGTTTTGCTTTGCTACAAGACTATCTCAAGGACAGCGCCCGCCTTCCCGCCCACGGAGCAGTGCAGAGTCTGTCTGTCCTGCCAGAGGGAGAGAACCATGCCACCAGCAGGAACACCAAACTTCTTACCTTGGCACGCTGGGAGGAGCCCGGCTGGGCCGAGAGGGAACCTGGGGAGGTCCTCCATGGCCTTCAGCACTGGGAAATGGAGGCAGCGCTCCTGGGCGGAAGGGCACCGGCGGAGCCCCCGCCTGAGGGCCCGGAGAGGGGATTGCAGGAGCGGGCCCTCGGCCAGATAAAGGTCTGGTCGGGGGATTGTTCAGTGTAGGTCTCCTCGGAGTTGAAGGACTTGGAGGAGGCGATCTAGTGAAATAGCAGAGATTTTAGAAGTTCACTAAGGTGAGGGTTCGTGCTTTGGATTTTCTTTGATGTATTTTATTTTGCTTTAAACAAAACTTGAAACCTATGACGGATTTTTTTTTATTGGCGTTTTCCTTTGCTGTCGGTGTCAGAGGATCACATACAATTAAGTCTCACGTGTTTCCCACTGACAACATACAAGCAAAGAGGTAAATATAATGGATTTTATTATTCAAGTCCTAATAATATTTTGTTAAGTGGAATTTCTAGGACATGGAACCTGAGATGCTGAATTATTAGAACAGCTTGCAAAAGGAGGCCAAGTGGATACACAACTGAATCAGCTGCTATTTGAAGCACGAGAGAAGCTGTAAATCCACTGGATGGTCTTTTGCAAGGCAAATATCCTATCTGGTGCTCGCATAAACATACCCACAGAATAGGTATATGTGGGAAAATGTTTTGATTTTCCTCACAGATGGCATCGAGACCTGGAGGAGCATCTTCCCAAAAAGACAAGGTGGGGAGGGATCTGCCTGTCCTGAATTTCACGGCAGTCCAGATCTGAGGCTCCTCACCTGCGTGCTTGCTGAAGCCACGAGTCGTCTACAGGAGGGGGAGCAGGGGTGGAGACAGTGCTGGTGCTGATGTCCCCGATGATGGCCAGGGCCTCCTTCAGCGCCTGGTACATGCGCAGGGTCTCGTCGCGCCGCTGCGCCTGCTCCGCCGACTCCTCCATCAGAGTGTTCTGGTCCTCAGAAGAATACAAGTGAGCCAGCAGCTCTGCGTTGATAAATTCTTTTACCTATTTCATCAGACAAAAAAAAAAAGGTTAAAAATCCAAACCATCAAAGAAATAAACAAAAATCTCAATGGAAAATACAATGCTGAGCAAATAAATACAGGGGAGATCAATGGAAACAGGAGATTTAATCACTTTAGCTTACAACGTTACAGAAGTTCTACTACAACTCTGCATCTCTGAGGTGACACCTCTGCTTACAGTTCATTTCAAACAGGTTTCCCAACAGCTCCCAGGAGCCAGCTGGCATTTTGGGTCATTTCTAAAGGGCTGACTGGGAAGTAAATGGCAGCACCATCAGATATAAATTCGCCAGGGAATGGGAATTTTCAGGCTTTATGACATACCTGTCAATTACTTTCTTAGCAACAGTTTACCCTACTGTAGACAGTGTCTTTCATTTCCAGCAAGTCTGTCAGATTCTTAATAACCCATCCACACACATTTAAACTGAAGGGAGAAGTCTCCAAGTAATCTAATTTACTATATTGATTTCCTGCTATGCTTGCCCTGGTTATGGAAACCTGGGCCACATTAAGAGACATAAAAAGCTAGAGGTACTCTGATTAAATAAGACTGTGGTAAATAGACCAACTGCTGACCTACTAAATCCTTGCATTTGAGACTTCTGTTGCTGTTCTGATCTATTTCTCATCTGGTGCTTTGCTCCATATAGTTTCTTTGAGCTGGAGATACTGGTGATAATACATTCCCAGGATTCTGATTACATAAACCTGAGCTTCGTTTGCACATGGGTTTGTGCTAGTTTTGTGATCTAAACCCTGACAGTGAGACCAAGGCAAGGTCAGTGAGAGCATTCAGCCAGCGCAGGCATGGGACCCTTCCTGGTCACCAGCAACGAGCAGGCAGCCAGGACAGACCTCACAGGCAAACAAAACCATATTGCCTGGGCTTGGCTGTCATTTCCCATTCACGTATGACAGGAGATGCACAAATTCTTAGCAAAGCCTGCAAAACTTTTCCATGAGTTTCATGCTGTTTTCCAGTAGATGGTACTGATCAAGAGCCAGAGTACACTACTTTCCTTGTGATTGCCAAAAACTCCACATTAAAAACAGATATCATAGTTAAACAGCATCATATTCTGCTCGATGAAATGAGCATTTTAATGGCATCACTTCAAAAAAAAAGAAGTCCTAAAATTAGATTAAGGCCAGAGCTGATTGTAAACGCATTGTTAAACCACAAATATCTGTTTGAAAAATATCAGCCTGTGACAATTATCATGAGAGGTCCCTGTCTGTCACTGGCAGAGGATTTGAGCAAATCCCTGAGCTCCTCTGGAAAGGGAAGACTGCTGTGTTAAGGATGGCTCTTGGATCAGCTTCCTGCCCTCCTGTGCTGTACTAGACAGAGGCAGATCCTTCCCCAGAGCCACTTTCTCCAGCTTGGAAATGGAAGGGAAAGTGATGCTTACTCATGTTTGCTCCTTTCTGCAAAGCAGACTCACAGGAGGGGTTTAAAACATTTTCCTTCACAGACATCAGGCCTGCAGTCAAAGCTGAACCATAGCAAGCATCCAAATGTCAGTGCCCTAAATCTGCCCTGGCATCTTGAAATGGGGTAGGGTGGGCTTGGAACCTCAGCAGTGGGAAGAAAACATGTGGCACTGCCTCAAATGGAAAGACAACCCATTCTTTGGCCTGCAGTCTGGCTGCAACAAGTCCTCTGGAGCTTTTCTCCTCAGCTGGGATCACTATCAGCACTGTTTATGGAGCACACACTGACTAGTCTTAAGACCACCCCTCTTGTACAATCCAGGATACCACGGCACCACAGAATACAAATTTGTGTGCGTGTTTTGTTTGGGCATGTTCGAATTGGTAATGGTAACTCAACGCAGTTCTGTGTGGTAGATGTATTTTCTCTTAAGGTAATCAACATCCACCCTAGGGGAAGAACAAGGGATGCACTTGCAATACAATAATCTAGGCTTAGGCCCCAAAATATGCTCAAGGACAACATCTAATTACTTTCTGTACACTGAGCTTGAATCTGATACTTTCCTTGAACTGTAAGTACTTGTTTATGGGCCCACAAAGTGGAAAGGAAGTTCTAGGAAAACGTGGGAGGTTGCAATTGTCATGGAAACAAATTCCTCGGGATCGATTTGTTTCCAGAGTTTTGGAGGCAACCTGATGGGGCAGCAGAAAATACAGAATATGTTAATTAAGGGGGACGGAGGGTGTTTTCACTTAACTCCTGGTGGATGGGTTGGACTTCTGTATTCCTTCCATCACAGCTCCACTCCTTTCCAGATCTTTGCACAACCTTTTAGCAGGGCTCAGCGCTCTTGAATCAACCATTTCTTTCTCTCTTCAATAGCCCTGATTTTTAAAAACTGCTATTATACCTATTGTTTCCAATGTGGTATTTTACTGCCTATGCTGTACAGAAACAAATTTATTAATGTTTGTACTGTGACTCTTCACAGCTCTTTAAAAGGTTTTGATTCTTTGCCACAGATTTCAACTCTAGGATGGAGGTATAGGCCTCAGCTCACTAGGAAGCCCAAATGCAGCCTGGGACCATGAGGTCAGCTGAAAGGCAGCTGGGATTTTAAGTGTGTGGTTTCTGTGTGCCAGCCTGGCAGGCTTCATCAATGTCACCAACAGCTGATGAGACTGAAAGCACAAAAATCTTACAGTAATCTACTTCTGAGGGACGCACACACTTCAGAGACCCCTAAATGATTCCAGATGAGGAGGTGAGTGGCAGAAAATTTAATGTAAGCTTTCAAAAGCAACTGCTCACTGAACTCTGCTGTTTATGAAATGAAAGCTAAACCCCAGCCTTTCCAAGGGCACTGGAGATAGGCTAAGTTAAAGCAGCGAGCTGCTAGCAATGATCTGGAAAGAGCCGTGAGGTCACACACTCAACTTATGAAGTCTAGAGCATGGCTGATTTCCAGAAAAAAGGGCAGTTCCATTGTTCCCATGGTTTTTTATAAAAGCTCACCCATGACTAGAGTGTTACCTAGATCCTGACTTCCCTAAACCTGAAGAAGTTCATGAAAAATCTCTTGCCCTCGTGCAAAAATTCTGCTCATATTAAATGTACCAGGTAATCTCACTGAAATTTCCTGTCCAGCCACCTAACTGTTAAGTGCAACACAAATTCCACAGCCCTAATGAAATCCATCAGATGAAGGCTAGAGGTGGCTCTGAGTCAAAAGTAAATGCTACCTTCTAATCACATTTGCCTCACAGCATATTGCACTTGTAAAGGCTGATTGGTTTGATGACCCCTCAGAAATGGCCCTGCTCAGAGCTAACAGGGGCTGTGCTTCCCATTAGTCATTTATATGGCAGCAGTGGCACTAATATTAAGCTCTGTTTTCAACAAGGTCCATTCAGAACTCTGCCAGGATGTGAAGGCTGAGATCCCACTGCAGAGGAAAAACAAAGGTACCTCAAAGCTGTTTTTTTAACCAAATAATCTTCAGATCTAAGAAAGACACACAATAAATCAACCAACCGCATCTGCTTATCTAAACAACAGTGCCTAAAGCTTCCAGATTTATTCCTTGAAAATGGTAACCTGAAAATGTAAAGAAACCCAAACAAAATAAGAACTGCTTTATGAACCCATGACAAAATCCTGCAGATTGAAAATCAAGGAAGCACAATTCTGCTCTGCTGCTCTCACAGGCTGCCCAAATGGAGCTCCCAATTCCTTTTCCTGTTATATCAAAAACAAGACATCAAATAAAAACCAAAACAAAAGCACCCCCACCTTGATTTACCTTTAAATAATATGTTCTGATTAAGATGTAAATGAATTCAGTCTTTAAGATTTTGGGATGAGCACTCAAGGCAATATGCCAGCCTTTGAGAAGGCTGCAGAACTTCCAAGTACTATGGAATACTGGAATATTTTGTCTACGAGTGTGACATTTATTCTTCTCTTTAGTACCTGCTGTTGCTGCTGTATTCCAGAGGTGTGTTTGAGAGAGAGAGATTTGACAGACACGTTGAGCTAATTTAGAACCTTGGCTGCTACTTACGTTATTGATCATGAGGTGCATGATTGTTTTCGGTATCAAATCTCGGATACATTTGTTAATAATAGACATGTAGGAGTCCACAAGATTTCGAATTGTCTCCACCTGTCTTTCCAGCTGGGGGTCCATTGAAAAATTATCTGCTTGGCCATTCTCTTCTGTTTCAGTCTACAAAGAAGAAAAAAACCCAAACTTTTCAGATTGCAGTAAACTCAAAATATAATGGGGGGAAAACCTCTGGACTTAAACTGTAGTTATCCAGCAACATAACTCATACAAAGACTATGAGTTTATCCACGGGTTAAAATATGAAGTCTTGGCCTGTTTAACATTAGTGTTCAGCATCATGACGTTTGGACCTTTAAAGCTTAATGCCAGATGAGATCTTTTACCCAACATACACGTATGTACTTCCACACAAATCTGTAATTTTATGTTAAAGAAAGTTTTCAGACGAAGACATACAGTGATAAACATCACACCAAGAAATTATCTCAGATCACTTACTTCAATACTTATTATCAAATCTTTTACCATTCACATTCACCCAGCTGGACCCATACAAGAAAGCAGCACCACAAGTCTGGATATTGAATTTTTACCTTTCTGTGGGTTAAACCCACCCTTGTTATTTAAGGCTGACTCATTCGTAACAAATTTTGCAGCTCAGTCTCAGACTTGTTAGATGTGAATAGCACCTAAATAAACAAAGGGTTTATAAAACATAACAGCAAAAGCATCATTACTTCCAATGCTCAAGGTTGGATTATATATTTGAGGTATCTTTCATTGGACAGAAAAAAAACTTCACTGTATGTAAACAGCTGACCTATTTAAATACCAGGAACTTTAACTGGAGGCTAAAAGGCCTATTCTTTGCTTTAGTCTGGCCCATATGAATATAGGAAAACCTTAAAAAAACAAAATAGTAACCTTATGGTGAAAATCAAACTGCTGTCTGAGGCTCAAAGATGCCAGAAGAGTACAAAGAACAACATTCCCCAAACTCTGATAAAATACTTCTCCCTGAAAACAACTGCCAGAGCATTATTAGCACAAACTATAAAATTGAAATCTGTTCTGTGGGTACCTAGAAGCATAAAATCATAGCATCACAAAGTGCTTCGGGTTGGAAGGGGCCTTGCAGCTCATCTCCTTCCAACCCCCCCCTTCCAGGCAGGGACACCTCCCAGCCCACCAAGTTGCCCAGTGCCCCATCCAACCCGGCCTTGGACGTGAAGAACACGAAGAAACAGAAAGCACTTGCAAAAACTGAAGAATCCAATAAGGAGAACAAGTTATGTACCAGCCAGAGCCCTGCCAGCACAGCTCCATTTGCAACAGAGCTTTTAGCTAAAATTGGCACATGGCTGGTGCTTTAAATTCTTCTGGAGTAGCTGAGATCAGTATCCAACCCACCGGTGAAAGGCCATTAGTGGTAAATATGCAAACATGTCACCAAAGAGGCTTCTCCCTGCACAAACCTGGGATTCCTCCTTCCCTGTCCTAGTTCAGGGTGTGCTTCTGCTCACGCAGCACTGACAGGTAAACCCCTTGTAACCTTTTAAAATACAGCTCGGGCACTCCAGTCTAATTGAAATGGCGTGTTTGTGACGTGTTAAGTTAAAGTTTTGTTAAGAAATAAGACCCAATGTACCATTTAGAAACAAAACAGAGTGTTTGTAAAAGAACTTTCAAAAGTATGGGTGAATTACTGGAAAAGCAGCTGATCTTTAAAAATAATTAGCACTGCTTCCTAAAAATCTTGTGACTGTGGAGGACACTGAAAGAGCTCTCGATGAAAAGAGGGTTTTCAGTGCTGTAACACTGGTAGACAGTACCTTAGAAACCTTAATCGTTTTGTTAATAAACTGCATATAGCCAAAAGTCACACTGCAAAGACTATTTTCCTTAGCCTCCATGTCTAAAGAAAAACTAATGCTAGTTTTCCCTATGAAATAGGGAAACCAACTAAATAAAAAACATACATCTATCATCTATCTGCAGATTTTAGCCAAGTAACTGCAGACCAAAAATGCCCCCTTCCCAATTCCCCTGTATTTGACATCTCTTCTCTTTCTTTTCTTCTTTGCTGTCTACATAAAGTGCAGTTTGTTCATGTAATTTTTTTTCCTTTTGTTTTGTTTTGTTTTTTTTCTTCACTCTTTAAATTACAGATTGCAATAAGATTCCTAACTGGCTAAGCAGCAAAGTGACAGATGTTTATCATTATCCTCATCAAGAGAATGTAAAGTAAAAATAGTAATTTGTCTCTGATCTTTGAGGCAAAGGGTAATAGTCTCTTGTTTGAAACTGTAACAGAGCTGACTTCATACTGTTGATTTATTTTCTCTGAAATCAAAAAAGATCAATCTTTCATGTCTTTACAGTAATTCAGTATGAAAGCTTCTGGCCATAGTATTCCTAATGATTTGATGTCTCTGAAGGCTTTTCATGCCAGAAACCATCTTACTTGCATCGCATCATGCAGATGGAAATCAGCTTCCAGCAGATTTCTGTGCCCTCCAGGACACCTCCAAGCATTAGAAAGCCTTCTCTGCTCAGCTGACTCTGCTCTGTGCCAACAGCAGCAGCCAGAAATGAGGTTGCCTGGTAAGGCTGGGCATCACAAGTAACAGAGATGCCCTATTCCACCTCCAGGCCATTCCTGCACAGCAGCTCTTGACGCTCTGAGCCTCATAATGACTCCACCTTCAATGCAAACCATCCCTCAGCCCAAGCCCCTGCCACTCTTTCCTACAGCAAGGCTCCTGCACTGAAAGGCTGCTCAGTGAATAAAGGCAAAGCAGAGCCAACCCTCCCAGCTCTCTGATCCTTGTTAACAGAATGGCCGAGCTGAGCAGGAAAGAAGAACAAAGAAGGTGCAAACAGATTTCCATGCCTCCTTTCCCAGCAGCCAAGGCAGCCCCAGTCCTTTCAGCTCCTTGTCCCCAAGCCAGAGCTCACTAGTTCCAACATCAAGTGTTAAGTGACAGCACATGAATCTGGATGAAGTTTTTAGTCAGTTGACTCTTGCTTAATACTGCTATTAATTGTTGACAGGAATGGAATATTACTACTTCAAAGGAATGCAAATGCAATTACTTTAGAGAGTCCTGTAAACTTCCAGCAACAAAGCTAAGGAAGAAGCTTGAGTGTTAAAAAACAGGTAAAGGAAATTAATTCATCTGGGAAAACTCTAAATCAGAGCATGTGATGAAAACACACCAAGGCTACAAGGAAGCAACAGGTGAGAAAAACACAGATGAAGAGAAGGTAACCTGGGAGCCAGGGTGGTGCTTCCATATACCCTTCCACACATGGACAGACATCCTTCCCTTCTGCTCCCTGCGCTTTAGAAGACCAAAAATATCCATCCCTTGCACTCTGCTGTGGGTCTCACCTGTCTTTCAGAAGCTGCTCTATGATCCCTACACAAAAAGGTGCTACTGAAACCCAAGGTACACCACTGCTACTCTGCAACTTCCCTGCATTTAGACACCTTCTGTACTAAGAATGTGTTAAGGATTAACTAATGTGTCATACAAGAGCAGACTAAAAACTGCCTGTGAAATCCAAACACTTAAGTTTGTGGTAATTTTACTGCTGGTTGCAGTGGGAATAGGATTTCATCATTTCTACCAGAAAAGTTATCGATCTTCTGAAGACTGTAAACTCCGTGCTGCAAGAGGAATGATTTAATGTGGTACGGGGCATGCAGGCATCAGGAACTGTGTACAATCCAAAATAAAGGACTAATTCCTTAGGATATCAGGGTAATTTTTCTGATTGTAGAAATTATAAGCAAGTTCAAAAATGTCCCAAGGAAACTTAATGAAAAGTGATTCCTTTTGAAATTCATAGCAAAACTGGGTAACACAGTGAAAACAGTCCTGAGCTGGCCACACAGAGAGAGCAGTACTTCTAATTTCCATGATTTCATTACATTCAGGGCAGCTGCCAGCATATTTAAGAATGCCTTGTATAACATTCCTGATGTCAGTTCCAAGAAGGAGCATTTGTCTAGCATTTTCATTAGAGAAGTGTATCAACCAATTTTCTGTAATCAAAAAGGCATTCTATTAACAATGACCAAGAGGAAGCAGACTGGAAGGTGACTGACTCAAGGGGAAAAATCAGAGCAGCAGCAAAGCAATGCTCTGTACAGGAAGAAATATGTCTGTGACTGCAGTCAGAAATTGCTCATTTAAAAGCTGCTTTCAGCTCTTTCATTTGCAGTTCCAAGGTCATAACAACGACCACCTGAGAATTAATTATGCCAGCCAGATTGTACTTACGTTTTAATTCACACCTGCTGAAAATACATATAAAATCTATTTTATGTATCCCTGTCCAAGTAAGTTTTTCTTTAACGCACCGACACTCAGCACACTGCAGTTGTCCTAACCCCCCTACTTTTCCCTAAATCTCTACAATTGATTCCCTCTTTGTTGCAGTTTGATGCTGGATATATAATTTAGCTAAGATCCTCTCAGCTGTACATAGCGTGCCTTTTGCCAGAGGACTGCTGAAACCACATGATGGCTTCACACAGCGAGGTTTTCTTACTGGAAGGAACCACAAGTAAATGACAATACATTACTTTTGTGTATTAACAACAAAGCAAGCAGCAGAAAAAGAACACTTCCCGGGTAGCTTGGAAGCCGTCCTTTTCCCTCACACAGGGTGACTTTGCCACTCTCTTCCATGCTTTCAGCATGTCCTGCCTTTGTACTGCTGCTCCCTGTACTGAGCCACCCACAGGCTGCCCCTTTCAGCAGCAGCTCAAAGCAGAGGTTATGATCTGCCTTTCCCTCACACACGCCATCTCTCTCACTCATAACCCCACAGGAACGATACACCCTAGTGCAATTTGGTTCACAAGTATTTCACTCTCTGGATTAGCTTAAACCACCGTTGACTCCGACTCTTCTCGGTGGTTACAGATGTTGCCCAGTACAGACCCTTCCCTAAATCCCCTGGCTGAGTCCCCCTCCTGCTCCCCAGGTACTGCAGGGCTTTAACCAGCCCAAACATGCAGAAGCTGTCAGGCTCTTTCCCTGCCTTATTCCATAAAGAAGCTGATTTGGAACTGTGAGATTGAGAGGAACGATGTATTACCAGAACTTCAACAAATCTGAACTTACTTTCATCTCACAGTTCTGAACAGAACTAATTGATAATTAATCATGGCAAACGAATCCAATCTCCTTTCAGAGCAGGGATTCAGATCTTATGGGTATCACCACACATTTCAGACTTCAGAAAAGCTTTCTGACACAATCTCAAGTGACATTTTCATTAATGGAAGTGTGCTTTCCCTGCTGTTTCTGGTTGGATGCTCATTGCCATAGAAAAGCTGTCAATGGCTCGCTGGCAAACTGGAGAACTGTATCAAGGGGACTTTCACATGGCTGTGGTTTATGATGTGCTTATTAAAGTCTTAATGCTCAGGATGGTGGCTCATGGCCTGGGTTTACTACACATTATACAAATGAGAAGAAACTGGAAGAGAATGTGAACAAAGATGACAGGACCGGAGTTCACAGTGACTTAGAGAAACAGGTTCATGATCTAGATGACTTCATTATGCATAGAAATTATTTGACTTCACAGATTCTCCTGAGTTGGAAGGGACCTGCAAGGATCATCAAGTCCAACTCTTGGCCCTGCACAGGACACCCCAAGAATCCCACCACGGGGTTCCTTAGGCAAGAATAAATAATTTATAAACATAGAATGTGAGAATGGCCACTTAAAGAGGAGTTCAGCAGAAAAGGAGCTGTGTCCACAGTGCAATATAAACAGAGCATGAGTCAATAATGTCTTGCTATTAGGAAAGCAGTAAAAAAATTGTGCATCCAATGCTGGTTATCACACACCACCAGAAATTTAAGTAACATTTTGAAAGAAGCCATTGAAGATGGTTCAGGGCTCTATAAAATATTACCTGAAGGGAAAAGGTAAGATAAATTGGGACTGATGAGTTCAAATGAAATCACTTGTGGAAGGGTAGAGTTCAACATTTTTGCAGACAGCCAAAGATGTCAAATAAATATTTGGGAAGTGTTATATGGTAAGAACAGTGAAGCACAGAAATAAATGGACTAGGGGAGCTGCAAATCTCTTCCAAGGATTAGAGCAGCATCCCTAGGAAAGACCTAGGTACAGACTCTTCCTAGAGAGAAAAAGAAACGGGCAACCTCTCACATCGCTTCCATCCAGCAGGTGCTACTGGGTGCAAAGTGGTGTGAAATTACCCACAACACTGCAACAAGAAGAGGAATTTCTGAAAATACAAAAGAAAGTATTTTAAAATAACAGTATCTTCTACTTTTTGTTCTATGCAAAAATCAAGTAAAAAATAAAACCTTGCTGTGAATAGTTTTCTCCCCTCAAACAATCTGCACTCCAATTTCACCATTTGCTGCCATTTACGTCTCTCACACAAAGGACTTTTACATAACCCTCCCTGCACTGCAAGTTTTGACTGGGGGCCAACAGCTGCTTCATGCCTTTCAGAACAGACTGCTGGACAAGCAAAAGCAGAAAGAGGCTGGCATAAGGAAAACAGCACCTTTGTTTATAAAACAAATACTACTTTGGAATTTGCAGACTTTTCCGTCAAAGAATTTCCTTGTCATAACAACATATGAAGTGCCCCATATTTATAAGAGCACATCAGAAAAAAAAATCTAGGATATGAGATACTATTGGCATGATATTTGCTATTATTTCAGTGTAGAAAGATGTCAGTGGACACTGGGAAGTCGAACACGTGGTGAATTACCCTGGAATTCGAGTCATCACGATGATGGCGATGACTCCAAGTGTAACGATCAGCCCAGATTGATGTTCAGGTAGAAATTTATTGTGGATTTGTTACCAAATGCATGAAACACATTCCCAGAGCCAGCAGCCTCATCCAGCAGTGGCCATTAACTGTGAGGGGAATAGGATCATTTGCTGTGAAGGGAGGCAATCAATGGGTGGAGGCATCAGCCGGACATGGGAGGATTAAAGGATTAAAGCTACTGGCTGTGGTATGCAGTCCCCTAAGAACCAAAACAAATACATGTCCCAGAGTTTCTACCAAAGATGATGAAAACAGAAAGCAAGAAAATTAGTCATCCACGAGGCTGGTCAGGGAAGTATTAACACAAAGACTGAAATCACACCTTGCCTCTCTTCTCTGTTATTTACCTCCCTTAGCAGTAACCATGCAAGAGTGGGTCACTAACAAAATTTTCCCTATTCCAGCAACAGTGCACAAGGCTCAGCTGAAGGAATAAAGAATTTTCTTATTTTTGAGATTAAAATGGGGCAAGTAAGTGCTCAGTGCACAGACAGGGACTGAGTGAAATAATTCCCCTGAGATGACATGTTTAAAGTGCAGCTTACGACTTAACGTGTCTAAGAGTTGCACTTTTTTCACTAAATGTGATCATTTCGGTGGTAGGTACCCAGAATAATGAATTAAAATCATAATTCTGTTTGAAATTAATCCTGTACTGAACTCCTATTCCATGGTCCCTCCTGATTTGTCCCAGCTGAGGTGGTAACTTCTGGGTACTCAGAAGCCCGGTGACTAGAGGAGGAGGAGGAGGAGGGCAGCAGATCCGTGTGCAGATCCGTGTGCATGCCGGGAGGGATGGGCTCGGAGGGGCCTTGCAGTGGGGGAGCTCTGTACAGCATCCAGGGCCGGGCTGTATAAATCACAGCCTTATCCTTTATTTTTACTTGATCTAATGCAATGCGTCCCCTCTAACTCCACTCTTTTCCATAATTAATGGCTTCTAGGAAAATATTCTGAAATTCTCCCCTGATAAGCACCTAGACAAACTTGATGTTTCCTCTCTGAGACACAAAAGAGGATGTTAAACTGTTTTCACCCCCACATCCCTCGAGCCATGAGAAGTACCAGATCCGTCTCTGCTGGGCCAGACTAAGCCCTGGTTCACCACAAACTCAGTACAGCACCGACAAATGATCTCCACAGTAAATGATGCAAATAAGAAATGTCAGCATGTTCCAAAATTCCTCACTTAATCTTATTGCCAGTTGTATAGTCTGGATAATCAGTAAATAAATCCCTCTAACTTTGCTCAAATCCTTAGGGGCTGAATAAACAGAGAGCACTTTCTAATTCATTCTCATTAACCTTCCCAGCTCTAAACAAAGTAATTTCCTACTTTCCTTAATTCCGAAATTTCCACTGGCCTCTGCGACACCTGATTGAGCAGCAATGATTTCTCACTTGTGATTTCTCCTTCGAACTGGCATTGTTCTTTTTCCTCACACATATGCTTGCTGGAATAGCACGAATCAGCAAGATTTAAAACCTCCCATTCTAAAGTTTGAAGCCCCTAAAGGGAAATTGCACTTGTGATGCCAAGGAACACAGTCGTACATTATTTGACTTTTCCTCGGCCAGGCTGACAGCAGAGGGGGAGGAAGGGAGGAAGGAAAAAGGGAGGGAGAGGAAGATGGCATTTTAATAGCACCCACACTAGTTTCACACAGCTGGATCCCTGTGCTCCAGAGCGGCACCATTTCCGTTCCCCTCTGCCTCACCTTCAGCCAGCTCTGCTCAGCCAGGCTCTGTGGAAGGCTTCTCAACCTCTTTTCCCAGCATGGACCACATCGTAGTACAGAAATCTGTCTTGCGGACAAGCCCCTAGCCCACCTCTTACCCCGAATTTTGACAGCCCATTACCAACTCAAGCCTTGCAGGGACCACCCCACCCACATCCCAGATGTGACTAAATGAGGCAACATTCCTGCCAGGACAAGATGGATTATCCCTCCACCTCTTGGCCCAATTCTCACAGTCTCTGCAGTACCCACAGTAATTGCCTATTTGAAAAAGAAAAACTAGTAAGAAAGAGGAATGTATTTAATCTAATTTAGTAAGTGGACACACAAGAACCACCAGCATCTTATGTTGATAAATCTGCCTTTCCCAGATGTTAATCATATCCCAAACATAGCTTGGCCGGAGTTCTCATCAAAACATTTAATAATTCAGGTCTTAAGATTCAAAGTTCCCATCCACATCAGTGGGTTTTCCATAAGCCCTCTGTCAGGCAGTGACAGTGGGCTCCAAATTCTGGCAGGAACTCTTACCCCAGCAGAGCATCAATGATCGCCATATCCATGCTCTCCACTTAAGGTTCCCTTTACAGCTGCAAGTAAAAACGGGACCTGCAACATTCCTGTAGCAAAAAAGCCTCAAAACAGAGCAGAAGAATTTGAAAACATTGAGCGCTTTACTGAAACGTAACAAATATTTTTAAACAAAAGAAAGTCATCCATAGAGGAGCATTTTGGACTCATGGCACAAAAACCAGAAACTGAAATCTATTTGGTATAATTATTTTCAGGGTAAGAAATTAGTTGAGAGTGATCATGTTGTACATAGCATTTATGACACGGCTTCCATTATGACAAACCCCCTCTACGTCTTCCATAAAAGCAATAGAAAATGAAAGGATTTTTTTTTTTTCTCCTAAAAACAAAATTTTATTTAAGAGAAGGTGAGATTTTGGTAAGTTAATACACATGTCTGTAAGCAACAAACATAAACACTTCATGTTATAAGACCACATTCCCGTTGGCACAAACCACGATGAAGCTATAAAGTTTAAAGCTTAAATCACTCTGACCTCCTCTCTGTGGGGAAGGTAAAGGACATCAGTGATTAGGACTGTGACCATATGGAGTTTACCTTTGCAGTTAAGATTACCTGGCTTTGCTGTTGCCACAAACAACCCTAACTCGGCACTTCAGTTGGTTATTTCTGCAATTTAACTTTTTTTAATGACCTATTAGGTGCTTTCAGTTCAAAAGGTGGTTTTCCCCCTTCTGTCACTGATCAGCGGCAAAAGGTAAAGTCCAGACTCATTCTTCACAGCCGTGCCAAGGAAACCCTGTCCTCGTGGCAGCATGGTGAGGAGCAGCAGCAGCTCCCACACCCAATCCTAAGGATTACAAATGCTTTTGTCGAGAAGAGAAAAAAATGCCACCCCCATCAGGGCTCTGCTTGCCCTGTTCCAGGGTTTGTGCCTGCTGAGCGAAGCTGAGGGGAAGAGTCATGGCTTAATGTATCACCCTAAGGACTGAATGTCTCAGAGCGGAGCTACAGACACGAGATTTCCCTCTTCTTCCCCTACAGTTCTAAAGGTTTTCTGCAATGAAATTACTGGGAGACAGCTATATCCAAGGGCGGGCATGGAATTTGAACCCATGGCCTTCTGGCTCGGAGGTGAGACTATTCCTAACTGAGCCAAAGTGACACATACATAATATGCTTTCAAGGTTTTTAGAGAGCTCTGTCATGATTTAAAAACACTAAGTCTTTGTGGTACAAACCACAGGGCAGGAAAGAGCTGGGGCTCCCTTTTTGCTGCTAATTTTAGCCAATGAATTGTTTATAATCTTCTGCAAAATGCATAAAGCCTTATTCTGCCTTAAGCTAAGAGAGAACAGCCCTTCAAAACTGATTCTTAATTATAGTGTTCCCCTGCTAGATGGGATGGAGGCAGGTTCCAAAATTGTGTCAGAGTATATGAAGTGATAAAATGAGGATGGGTGAGCTATTTTTAAACATGCTCAAAGATTCTGAGGTCAAAATCCCTGAATTCAGAGCCTTATGACCGTATTAAAACTCATGCATTATTAAGACCTTCATGGCAAGACTCGAGTATCATTTCATTTGAGGACCCTCTGCCTTCAGGGCTGAGTGTCAGAACCTCTGCCAGGCTGGGGTGCCCTGGGGAGCCACCTTTAAGCACAGGTGATTTCCCAGCTGTAGACAGGCATTTGGGAGAGAAAGGGGCCCAGACGCTTCCAGCCCAGCACGTTCCCTCCTCCTCTCTCTTCCCAAGACATTCTGCAAGTGAGAGCCTTGCCTTTCCAGATGGCCAGGAAGCGAGTGGGTTTGAGAGAGTTGGAGGAATCTTAGGCAAAAGCACATAATTGCTCCTTACCCTGCCCAGTCTGGAAACCCAACACAGCCTCAGGCCTGCTGCTATTTCCTCAGCACATGATTCCCATCTGAAGAGGGCAGCTGGGCACCTGCTGCTGCCCAGGAACACTCAGCTTTAACAACAGCCATCCAGTCCTCTCCTACACAGCTTCTTCCCCACCACAGGAAAAGGACTTGGACCAGAACGAATCCTGAAATACATTTTTGGCTGTTTGGAAATTGTTGTTCTACTCGTGGAAATAAACCATGCACAGGCATCACCTGGGAAGGACTGGCCCTGCCTCTGTCCCCACAGGCTTCCTGGCACTGAGAGAACAACTCCTAATCTCAGCTTTGATTTGGGATGAGTAAAGGCTGTTACCTTCTGCACACACAATGGTTTCTTTCAGTCATAATCAACAGACACCTTTTCTTTCCAGAGCAAAAAGGCCACACAGTGTGAAGAAACCAACTTGAAAGATTTTCTCTGCCTCACAAGGTGAAGTGGAAATAACTCTCAGACCCTTTTCCCCATCCACATTCTGAATCACCTTTAGGTGTATCTTACTCTAGAGACCAAACAAATGGCAGCAAAGGCTTTTGGGCTCTGAGGACACTGCAAAATTATTTTCATCATTTGCATTGTTCATTTTCTAACTGAGTAAGGTTTTGTGGGAAGCCACTGCACAGAGAGGAGCTGCTATTTTGGAAAACACCAGACGCAGGTTAGAAACATCAGAAGAAAACATCAGACTCTAAAGCTGTTTTCAGGTGAGGGGATTTATTTTTCCAATTTTTGCAATTGCATTTACCCAAGCATGATTTAAACCTATAATTTTGTTTCCATTTGGATTTCCATGCAGTGATACATAATATAAAACACTAATGAACATAGAGGGCCCAAGTAAAAGCAAAAACTAGTCAAAACAAAACTCAAATCCTTTTCTTGATTGCATATGGATTTATAAAGCCATAAAACTATGTAACAAGCACAAAACAAAAGCCTTGTTAAAAAAAAAGGTTTAGTACAAAAAAGGCCAAGTGAGCAGTTGAAAAAAACATCCAGTGTTCTTGGTTCTGTTAGCAATTAATGTACACTCATGTTTCAATCAGAAGGAGTCCCTGCAATAGATTGTGCATTTTTATCTACCAAGATCACAATGCACTTATTATCATGAGAGGGTCTCCCACTTGGAGCAATGCTGGATGGATCCCTGTTCCGACTTTGGCATTTTGCACACATTTTATATTTTTACAAATTCACGGTGTTAGTCCATCCTATAAGCATTAAAGTCCAATTCTTTCAGAACTTCCCTGTGTCAGTCTGAAAATTTTTACCATTACAGGAGAAAGTGCTGTGTTCAGGGACACTTTCTCTCCTTGTGATCACAAGCTGTCATTCCTGGATGGATACACACCCCCATTACTTACATGAGAATTGCTCCTTTCAGGAATTGGCCCAATCCATCACCAGCCACAGTCACCAGGAATCTCCTTCCCAGTATCCACTGGCATTTACTTAAAACTACAAGAGTTTCCTTTCATTTCGGGAGTAGCAAAGCCAGTTTTAATGCTTTTCCTACAGGTGCCCTTCACGAGTTTGATTTTCAGGCACAAAGAATTCCATAACTGCACAGTGCACCACAAATCATCCTTCAGCTACATCCTGTACTCCTGCATCCCACCCTGCTCCCAGCAAAACCCCTGCCAGAATTCCCACCGAGTTTAATAGTCCTGTCCTATTCCCCCCAACTCCTAACTGAGGTTAATTTCTTTTCTCCAAGTATAAACAGAAACCAGCAGGTAAAGAAGTTTTGTCTAATGTGGCACTAAGGCTGTGGAATTTACTCCCATGTGAGAATGGCACAATAAAGTCATTTGTTTAAAAGTAAATTGAAAACATTCCAGTCTTCTCAGGCTTACAACTATTAACTTTGGTTTCTGCACAGCACTGTAGAATGTCTGGCATCAAAGACACTTTGTACATTGCACTGAACTCGCACTGGACACTGTTAGTGCACCATTAATCACAGCAAACAAAGATCCCATGCAAACACAGAAATTACTGATTTTTCACATGTTCAGCATGGCCTAGCAAAGGTTAACACCACAGCTGCTGGATACTGCACATTTTGAGGCATGAAGTGTTGACAAGGCATCTGAGCATGCAGATTTTTTAACTGATAATTACGTATTCCACATTAAACAATTCTTATTTGTGCCTAATGCTGTCTAGAATTAGACAGACACCTACCTCAGCATGAACTAGCACAACTTCAATTCAGATGCTTTCAAAAGCATGTCCTCCTTTCACCCGCACACAGATAGGATCTGTGAGTGCAGGGGCATGGGTTAGTGGCAAGAAAATCTAGGAGGATGTGATCCAAGGTTCACAGGAACCACTGTTAAGGAAGTGAGGGCTTATGGAAACAGGCACTGAGAGATCAACTCGCCTGAGGGAACGTGGAACAGGAATGGGAACTGAACCAGTAGAAAAAGAATCTGAAAACAAAAACCAGGCAGTGGCCAGGGAAGCAGCAAAGGAAGCACAGAAGAAAGACCATGGTCTGGAATCACAGGCCGCGTTTCAAGGTGCAGTTCACTGCTAATGTCAAAGGAGAAAATGCTGTGTCACAGGAGCGTGAAGTACTGGCACTCAGGGGCAGTTTTCTGTCATCCAGAGCAGGCAGGGGGAAACCTGAGCCATTTGCCTTGAAGCTTCCTATCTGACGGGATGAGTTCCATTGGGTTCCTCAGACCACACATTCAGAGACAAAATTCCAGCTTTCTCAGGTGAGAGAAACCTTACTGTAAAATCATCATTCTCTCCTATCCAGGGCAGGAGATGGGAATGGAAGCAGTGAGGGAATGAACTGCTACCCTCAAAAATACCCCCCAAAAAACCAAACCAACTATGCAGAATCCTCTGAAATTATCATGGATATCCACCCATATCCAGACCTCAGCTCCCAGTAATGCAACAGCTCCTGGCACTGCCCATGGGTGCAGAATCACAGTATCAAGGTACCAGCAAGGTATTTAGTTCTGTGGAACAGTGGGTGCAGCACCCAGACTCAACAAAATGAGAAGAAAATTGATACAACTATAGGTTTGTTAATCAAACCATGACTATATGCAAGGCTTTTGAACGTGCTTCTAAAGAGAGATCTTAAATAAATTTTTTAAAAGAAAAATAAAGATAGCAGAGCATGCCAAACTCAGTAAGTGAACTGTTTTTTCTGACTAAAGAAAACTTGACAGATATTTGATTCAGCAAAGTGATACTCTTAGGAGACTGGCAAATTAGCTTATAAAGATGCGTAGTGCTGTAAAACAACCCTCTAACAGATAAATAACTTATAATGTGGAAAGAAAAAGTAGCAGCCTTGAAGGATTTGTTTAATGTGGAAAGAAGAACTAGCAGCCTTGAAGGATTTAATCATCAAAGTGTTGAATGGATGAGTTTTACTGAAATAAAATAGCATGAACTTGCCAGTTAAATTTGATTCTGCCCATTAGACAGAATTGTGAGGTAGTGTCAACACAATGGGAGGTTGAACACTGTCCTGGAAGACATAGATAACTTCAAGGATTGGAAAAACAGAAACAGGATCAAATCACAGCTATAGGCTAACAGACCAATGACAGCTGCTGCATGGGACAGGGAGCTCATCAGCTGGCAATAAAAATGGAAAGGAAAGCCCAGACACATCCAACTGAGTGTCAGATGATTCCAAGATGTGGCCATGGAAGGAGCACACGTGCTATTGGTCTCTGTTCTGAGCAATGCACCTCCAAGAGAGGTAAGACTGTTTTGTACACAATGGAGCACTGATGGAGGAGGCCATGAGACTTCTGGTGACAGATAACACTTGACACTTCTCCTGTTACCAGGGCTGCTGTGCTATTTCCTTAACGGTCAAATGAAACTGCATGTTGAGAATGGCAGTATTTCATTTTCATTGCACTGAAACTGCTTT
Organism: Regulus satrapa; assembly: GCA_013396955.1. Taxonomy (NCBI): domain Eukaryota; kingdom Metazoa; phylum Chordata; class Aves; order Passeriformes; family Regulidae; genus Regulus; species Regulus satrapa. The sequence goes on along the minus strand of VWZN01007169.1, from coordinate 144,871 downwards.
TCAGTCTCCCCTGGGTAGAGCAGTGCAGCCTCTGAGAGCCCTGGACAGTTAAACTGGAGTAACTCTGACTTTATATGAACTATATGGCCCTCTTTCCTCCTCCCCCCGAGATCCTTGTCCATGTTCCAAACCATACTCCCCTGCCTTCAAGCTGGAAAGGGCTCTGCAGCAGCTCTCACATTAAGCTGGGGAGCATATAAGGGAGAAAAGGGGGAAAGGATTTGGATAGTGCTCTCCACAAACTCCCATGCACTCACTGATCCACCCAAAGATGCTCCTGCTGCTTAGTGGAGCTGGAAAATTAGGAAATGTGGCCTTTGGAGAAGACTTCTCTTAGGCTACTGGGCAAGGAGATTATTGTTTGAGCGCTTTCTTCACATGGCTGGAGAAGCAGTACGTGTTCCACAGGTGTGAGGAAAGTTACAGCAGTGTAAAGGAAAAAAATTCCTGCCCTTTGAAGCAGGATTTTTCCATTGCTGTCTCTAAACTGGAGGATGAGTCCTCTGAGTTTTCACCTTGTGAGAGAAGAACAGACAGCTGAAAAGGCAGGTAAATAGCTGACTACAGATCTTGATGCTCCCGTGGGCTGCTGATTACAGCTTCCATGTCATGCAGGAAGGAAGGAAAAAATTTATCCAAGACCCTAAAATTAAAATTTAAAGTGATGAAAGCAAGTTGGACTGGACTATCAGTACTAAGGACACTCAGACAGTGACCATGTCAGAGACTGATCTCATGTAACAGAAGGTTGCTTTAGATTTATTGAAGGATCAAATGACACACTTGAGGATCTGCTACTCCAGCTAAAACTCCATATCCATCTCATGAAAAGTTTTGGGGTGTTTATCAGAAGGGGAATAGGAGAAAGGGGTGAGAGGGAGGTGAACTCCTTAAAATATAATTTGTTTTCCGACTGTCTTCCTTTCATGAGGAAAACACAAAAAAGAATTCATCTTGAATTACAGGCATACAGACAAGCTCCCTCAGCCCCAAAAATTCATCCTACATTTTGATTAATGATCAAACTACTAGAGCTTTAGCATGAAAAATAGGCTAGGCTTCAACTGAAGATTGCCTGTAGCTAATGATGCAGTGGAATGAACATTTTCATTCCAGCTAAACCATTCCTGTTCCTGTAAAAATAAAGAAACCCAATCTGGGTTTATGAAAAAGACTCGTTGAGTTCTGCATACTTCTTGGGTTAAAATAATGCCCTGCATCTTAACAGATCTGTCCATGCAGAGTAGGCTACCTGTGAAGTCGGGCAGCCGTGTGATTACACACGTGCACACACGGAGTAAAAACAGCTGAGCTGAGCTCAGGGAATGGAAGAGCAGCTGCTAGAATTTCACACGTATGGGCACATTACCGAGGGAGTGGATTTAACATAGCTCCTGTCTCAGGCTCAAAAAGGCAAAATGTAATAAAAAAACCCCGCAAGGAAGTGCAGTGGGCTGCACAGCATCTGCCTGGTGAGGCGGCTGACCCAGGCAGGACTTGCCTGGAGAACTCCTTGTGGTTCAGCCCCTGGCGCCATCAGTTGGGCTTGAGCTCAAAAGCTGTGGAGGGAGGCGATTGAAAGTGAGTGAGTATCACTGCTGCAGCCACTGAAAGAGGGTGGGAAAGGATTCAGGGAAGGGATGTGTCTCTCCAGCTCTAGTGATTTCCATTATGGAAACACAGCGCTTTACAGCTTTTAACCTTTATGCCACTGAAGTCAACTCTCAGGGTTCTTGAAAATTTTGTTTTCATTTCAGCACATGAAATGCAAACTCCAGTTTGCGTAATGTCAACAGCATGTTCTCCTTTAAACCACAAGGAAGGTGCAGAGTTGAAAAAGCAGCTCAAGGTAGAAAGCTGGCAAGAGGGATCACACACGCAGTGATCACCACCAGCACGTCCGCTGGCCAGAACAGGGATTTTCAAGACTATGGAACTCAGAGAGAGTGTAAGGGAAAGCCAGGAGGTTCAAATCATCCTGCTGGCTGCAGGAACAACTATTAAAAGAAATTAAGAGGAAAGTCAGACCCCAGAAAGAGCACAAGACACTGTGTTCCAACTCTAACCAGCTGAAGGAAAGTTTATATAAAAACAATCACTTAGTTAGTGACTCATAAGGAAAGAATCCCTGAGCTTTCTTCAGGGAAACCCCAGTAAATAACATGTCTAAAAACACATGAAGATGGTGTTGTCTGTTCTGTTACAATATTCAGTCCACATGATAAACCCTTTGGCAGAAGAACAACCTACTGAGCACAGATCCTCTTGGGAAACCCGAAAACCAGTAAGAACTGCTGTGGCTGCTTGCTAAGTCTGCCTCATATTCCAGCTCTTGTGTGACATGTCTAATGCAAACTGGGAGGAAGTGGGGAAAAAAATGTTTTTTGTTACAGCTCCTCTGTTGACTACATGCAGGTGCACTCACTCTCAAGATAAATAAATACCTGGATTTCAATGCATTCTGCAGGTTTCAAACTAAATGTTACGGGTTCAAATATCCTGCCATACCGCATCCAAAAACACGGAGTGGAAAGGGATGGATAGACTTTGCAATGTAGAACCTTATTGGCTACGAAGTGGTTTTCTCCTTTTAGTTTCTTTCTTCTCTTTTTTGTTGTTGTTGTTGCTTTGGTTTGGTTTTGTTTTTTAAATTAGCACAACATTTTGGAAGTATGTTACGTGTTTTTAAGCATACCTTCTGGCAAGAGACTTTAAACTCAGGAAATTTGTAAAAATATGAGAAACCACAGTGATTTCCCAACAAATGACCAGATCTGAATGCTGTGATGTCCAAACTTGGACTGACTAGGAAATCCCAGATAGGAATATTAACAGAAGCATTCTGTGTCAAGCAGAGATTATGTTCTGCAGCAAAACTGCTTAGTTTTTGCAGATATCCAATAGGACTGAGTGGGAACCTGGGAGCAACTTCTCAGCAATTTTATCTCACTCTCTGATGAGTTTTTAGTCTAAGTGTGAATGTGGACATTTTATTTTGCACAGGAAACCATCCCCTGCCCAAAGCTACACCTTTACATACTGAACAGAACATGTTTTAGTTTATTCTCAGCTGCTGCAGAGCCATAGCAGACTCCAGAAACTTTCCAGGATGTAGCCAGAAAATTGTCAAGAAAAAATAGAAGGCTGAAAGCATTGAAGAGTCATTCCCAAGGGGCTGAGAAGTTACCATAGTAAAGCAGTGTTTTTTACCCAAATGCTCAGCAACAAAAGTAGTAGCATCACCAATATTTGAACTGTAATTTTCCATTGTCAATTGGGGGTTGAATTTGGAAGCAATGGGGCATTTGTGGCAATCTTTCAGGTATTTGGGGCTATAGCTTAATGTTCTTGTCCATATAATGAAACACGCTTTATAAAAAGCTAAGAAACATTGTTCTAAAGGCCACCAATACTGAAGAAGCATGAGCAGCTGCAAATAAAATACAAGGAATTCCTTTAAAAAGCAACGTCTTTCAGGTCAAGTAAACCATTCCAACATCTCAAATGGAAGATTTGACTAAAAGGAGCACAGACAGGAAGACTTTGCCTGAAAAAAAAACCCCTAGCAAAGCATGAAAGAGGAACAGGTCACACTGAGAGCCTCACCAGAGAAAAGATGCATATCTAAGTACTCCATTGGAAATTTGAGTTTCCTTGCTTAACTGCTCAAAGACAATTACCTAAGAACCTGGCACTTCCAGGGACCCACTGTCAATGAAGAGAGAGTGGAGCAGTTCATAGCCAAGAGATGCAGACTTTGAAGGAATAATCATTGATTATTCTAAAGACAGACTCCTAAAAATGCAATTCCCCAGCAGGAACCCATCAGAAAAGACCAGAATTTTGATGGGAAAATGTGGATGATTATATACACTAAAGGAAGCCCATCCAGTGTGCCTGAACAAAGACATTAATCAGGGTCTTGGAAAATGTACACACACACAGCCTTGGGTACACAAAAGGAGGGAGAACTTCATATGCATGCCTATGTCTAGGATACTTCACAAGGATTAGTGATGTGTAATCACTTGAACAAATGAGCCAACAATGCTTTTGAGCAATTTTCAATCATACTCTAAGCTGAGGCGGCTCTACCATGTAAGCATGGACACTCAAAACAATTGTCAAATTTCAGAGAATTGCAAAAGATCTGGGAAATAATCAGAACATGAGGATTAATCACCTTTATATTTAAAAGGCAGAAAGAAACTCCGGCATACTCAAAAGATGTTGGAGTGAGATATTTTTAAAGAACAAATGTTCTTTCCTAGGCAGACCAGTGCCAAACAGGTAGTGTGCCCCAAAACCCTGTTTCTAGAATCACTCCAGTGCTAGTGACAAACCTTTAACAACACCGTCCTGCAATAATTCTCTGATCCTCTCATGCCATTCTTGGACTGCCAGGAACCACTCTCAGTTTGTAAAATGGGATCCCGGTCTGCAACTGCAACTTCTAGACAAATAGTATCTATTCCCAATATTAAAACCAGCTGCTGGAAAGGCATCATGCTGGGGCTTACAAAAGAAGCTGTACAAAGAAGAGGGAGCTCAATAAAAGAAATGGGGCATGGGGCAGAAATCATAGCCCCAGCAAGACAAAGACAGGATTGGTTCTACAAAAAGAGAACTTTATTTTAGCAGAACACAAATCAGACTGCAAAAAGCACTGGAAAAACCCAAACAGTGCCCTAAGTCATGCAACACTAAGGACAACACCCCCTGCTCGCAACAGGTGAAATTCTCATTCTCTGGAAGTGAGTGAGAATTGACTTCCCCATGCCCATCTTCCAGCCTGTCCATGACCCAGACTGGCTGAAATTATACCATTTCTGAGCCCAAACATTCACCCATCACATTCAGAGGTATTTTCTGCAGAGCAGTGTATAACAGAGAGGGAGCTGATATTTTCAAACTATAAAGACAGCTGAAGGTGAAGTTTCCTAAAGGAGGAGCCTTGATTTTCACCACACCAAGGGCAACACAGGTGGTGTTAAGGACTGCAGACAACGCTGCATTTTGCTCTCAGGAGAGAGACCATCACCCATGTCCAAGCTCTCAGCTGAGGAACAGCAAGGAACTCTGCCCCTATAGCTCCTTGGTGCACAGAGCTGACACGAACACATCTCCTGAGTGTTTGCAGCCACATCTTGGGGCAGAGGGGATCTGAAGGAGAAGCTGAGCTTTTGGAGCATGCCTGCCCTGTATGCAGCTGCAAAAGTGGATAAAAGCTAAGCTAAGCAGAGCTAAGGTCAGTTCTTAGGAGAGCTAAGCACAATCTCACACTACTGAGAATATGCTGTCTGATCCAGCCAGATAACCTTTAATAACTATAATTTAGAAATAGGGTACAGTTGTTTCCAGACCGTGGTCATGAACATTATTTGTACCCAGTGCCAGCAAAACATAGCCAGGGACAGCTGGCCTGCGACTGGAAAGGCTTCTGTTCTCTACAAGAAGGTTCCTGCTTCTACTGGGAGAATATCTAGATCTGAAAATCAAACAGTAATAAACCAAACTACAACTGAACATGAAATTACATTGCACAAGACTAATTTTTCTCATGGACTTAATCTTCCATGCTCCAGGTTAGTTTCTTTATTTGATTTCCATACATGCCTTTAGGTTTGCTGTCACCCATTTTAGAAACCCGAACTGTTGAACAGGTCAAGGTAATACTGTGCAGCAAATGCAACCAGAAAGTTTGAATATCTGCTGCTACAGGGTCTCACAGGGGCCTGACACTGTGTGTTACAGCTCTTGGTAATTTTGTACCACCCACCGAAGAGCTTGTACTTACCCCAATAACATGATGTTAGTGCATACAATGGTATGTAATTCTCTCTTTTAATTATAAATAATTTGCTGATAGAGGAGGAAGAGGCTGAGTTTCAAAGAAAATATTAAGGAAACAGCACGCGATCACTTGTTTCTCTGCTGCAGGAACGGGGGCTTCAGGAACAAATGTATGAAAGTCACCAAAAGACTGCATTGATCTGGCACCTCAGCATGCCCACAGACAGCTCTTCCTAGAGAGATCACCATTCTCCAAAACTGCCATGCTTGATATATCAAATGTCATACACCAAAGAGAGAAGAACAGGGAGGACGGTCAAAGGCCACAATGGAGCTGGGAAAAGGAGCTGAGGAGTGGCCACTTAACAGGAACACGATATCATGGAAGGAGACTAAAGAATGCAGCTCCAGAAAATAGAGGATTTTATACCCATAATATGGGCCTTGATTCTGACTTAGCACATGGAAAGTAATTACAAACCTGTCTCCACACAAAAAGGTAGATAGAGAAGGTTAAAGAAATCTGGCATGTACTGTGTGTCAGAGCAGGCATTGCATATCTTTACTGTAGTCCAACACAGAGTTAGGCAAAGCAAGATTCAGTTTCTTCTGATCATTTTGTTTTCTCTTCTAGGTGAGAAAAAAGGAGTATCTGGCTGTTCACCAGCTGCCCTCCACCCTCATGTCCAATGATGACATTTCCTGTTACACTGTACCTGCTATGGAAGAGTGAGCCTGGTGATATTTTTGGCAGAAAAAAAAAAAAAAAAAGTGTTTCTAATTTTTATTTACTTCTTATTACTATTCAGCTTTTGTGCAATTGCTGACTTGGAAGACAAGGAAGATATTTTAGGATTGTCCCAAAATCTTGTGATAGTTGTGTGTTTTCCTCTCTGTTCAGTCCCACTCAGGGGTGATCCCATATGTTAATGCCCTTCCTGACCACAACTATTCCAAGACCTGGAGCCACAGGGACTCCAGCTACAGGTATCAGCCTGGGTTCCAAAGGACCTTGGTGGCAGAGATTGGTGTAGCACAGCCCAGAAGCACCTTCCTCTCCCCTCCAACCAACTTTCAGCGCCTATTGACCAGGTCTGGGAAAGCAACCCGAGAGTCTGGCCACTCTCACTGCCTTCCCCAGGGCAAACCTCACTGAATGCCCAGAAAGGGGCTAACATTCATGCTCCATGACCTGAAACTTCACAGCCAGAGAGCTTTCACCTTTCTGCAGAGTTTCATCAAAATCCCTCATCGGAGTGGAAGTGGTGAAAAACTAGCTGCCTCATAAAAAATGAAGAATTTTAAAATATTTTCAGTATGTAGATTCCTTGCCAAAAGCACAGTAAAGAGCCCACCGTGAATACATAACAGAAATGAAAAATGTTTGCTCAATTCTAAATTTCCTGGAGTTTGCTTAATGTCAGCAGCCCCAGCTAAGAGCAGGAACATAAAATCCTGTGACAGCCATTGAACCCCCGACCCCGATCAGCAGCTTTGCCGAGGCTGCCTTTGGAATCATTCAGAGCATCAGCCTGCATCTCGTTACACTCACTGCAACTGATGCAATCCTGTGAATCTCTTCTCCCCTGCACATTTTAACTCTCTTGGGACAGGAGTTATTTTACTCTTACAGGAATATGAACCAGGGCTGCTCTGTTTCTTTGGGAGCATTTGGGGAACAAGGTTTCATCTTGTTTTCGTTTGAAGTAGTAAATATTTAGGAGAAGCAGAAGATAGCTTTCATCTGAAACTGATGTTTCCACATCCCTGGAGCAGCGAGGCAGTGAGAAGGAGACTGAAAACAGCCTGCCATTTCCTTTCCTCCCTGGCTGCTGGACTGCTCTGGACCCAGCGTGTGTGCGCAGGCGCTCTCACCCCCTCGGGCTGCTCTTTTACACCGGGACTTCCTTGTAAAATCCAACTCATCTGTTCAAAGCAATGACTGAAACACTGTCTATAAAATGATGGCGTTTTTCCATTTGAAAAAAAAAAATTAAATTAACACTTCATTTAAAAGTTATTTTTAAACCTAGTTGGCTTGAAGCCACCTTTAGTCACAACTGAAGTGAATTCTTCTGTTCCTAGAATTCAATGCCTTCCTTTTCATAAATATACTAGTTTTAAAAAAGTAAACTCAGTAAATGCAGAGTTTACACTTCTGACTACACTGCTTTTCCCTCTAATATATCAGCAGTTTGCTTTTCAACAAACCCAAACAAGTTTTTACTTTTTTTACTTCAGGGATTTATCCTGAGCAGAACCACTCACATCCAGTCTGAATCTGGCCGGGGCACTTGCAGAGCATCACCACAGCCAGGAGCAGAGTTATGTCTGGGAGGGAACTGAAGCCCCCTCAGAAACATGGCCAGACTTGAAAAGAAAGCACCAGAGCTTTAGTCCAATGTCGAGACACCTCTGGCTTCTGGCACTGCACCTGCATTTGCATGGAAGAGCCAAGCACGAAACACATGAACTGAGAGCACTGTTGTCATATATACAGGGAGAATGAGGATCCTGACTTCACTATGTTCCCATTTTCCAGGACTGTCTCAAGAGACAGGAGGACATCTGGACTCCTTAATGAACTAGCTGATCTGGAATCTGGGTTTAGTAACACTAACTCCCCTTGAAATTAATTTGTTTTTGTTTTTGTTTTGTTGTTTTCTGGGGGTTTTTTTGTTTTTTTTTTTAATGGAGAGAGAAAATAAAGACTTCAATTTAAGCCATTAATATGTCACCAATAAGTATTTGAAGACCAACAGGCAAACTGACCTGACAGAAAGAGTATTTTCCTTCTCTTGTCAGGGGAATTCTGTTTTTCCTAAGAGAAAATTCAAACTAAATTACACTGATTTTATATTCAGCAACCGTCTGCAGTGTGACAATGCCACTGAGATGTGAATATGGACTTTACAGACCTCAGTTCTACACATACTGCAAAGGGTATCAGCAAGCACAGCTATGCAAAATTATTAGAAGTCAAGAAATTTGTAGTCACTATCTGTAAAAAAGCAATTTAAAGATTTTGGCTTTCTAAGGCAAAGTTTCTCAAGTTTAAGCTCAACATGTAAATGTTTGGTACTTTGAATTAAGTAGAAACTATTGACTAACTCAGGGCTTAATGATGACAAAGGAAAGGTGACTTTTTACACTAAAAAGTGGCACTTTAAGGTTTTGAGATTTTTCTGTTGCTGCTGTTTGATTCCTTGAGTGCCCAGGGATTCAGAACCAAAATTTCCTAAGGATCCAGCATCTATCTACTCTTTTAACCTAACAATTGTTAGAAGCACATGGAGGTGGACTCTGGGAGAATGATTCAGGTTCTGATACTGCTATCAAACAGCAGCGTCTCGAGGGCTGCTTTGAGGGGATTTGTTTTTTAAATGGGGGTGAAGAAGATGCACAGGGTAAGCAGCAAATCTGCAGTGGTGGGTTAAGACAGTCAGAAGCTCTCAGCTCCTCTGTCTTCAGTAGCTGGGCTGAAGCTGCAGCGCTCTGCACAACTCTGGACAATTCTGCACTCATTCCCCATGCAAGGCTCTGGAGTTCAGTGTTAATATTAGCAAAATGCAGCTTGCCAACATGTGCTTGCTGAATGAGGTAGGTCTCCATTACCTCATTCTACACGACCCTTTTACAGATTTTATCCAACCAAGCTTCTGAAGATATATTTATCTTTAACCATGTGAGAAATCTCACTTACAGTAATGATTGTGCAACGATAAAAAATAAAAATAAAAATGATTAGTAGTCCACTGACGATTATAAACCCTCTTCACTTCCCTTCCTCCCCCTTTTTCATACGGACTCATTACTCCAATGTTTATTTTTACTTTTGCAAGTCCAAGAGCACAAAGCGAAAGGCAGAGGTATAAAAGTGACCACAGTTTGAAGGAATGGGTGAGTACAGCACCTTGACATGAACATATGACAGGATCCAGTGTTTGAACACCACACTGGGCAGCGCTGGAGAAGGGTTACAGCACTGGTGGCAACCCAGGAAAGCTGTGCCAGGCAAGTAGGGAAGGATGATGCAGCTTTTCAGCATAAAGTTGCATTAGAAGCTTTAAGACACTGTCATCATTCTCAATTGGCTATTCCTCTCTTCCCCCTGACCTCTTCTCAGAAACTCTCTGGTCACCTCTTATCCATGTCATTTTCCAACTCCACTGGGAACAGAAATCTCAAGAAGACTGTGGGGTTTGAGCCTTAGCAGGCAGCTGCAGGCTGGTTCTATCTGTCCAGCTGGGATATTGTGATCTCCAGACTCCAGCAGGAATGATCTGTGTTGTGAAGGAGAAGGGGAACACACTGATGACGAATCATGAATCCTTACAAGGAACTGGGTCAAAGAGAAAGATCAGGATGGTTTCCTGGAGATTTCTTTTGGTGTTATCATCTGGCTGGCAACTCAGGCCAGATGGAGAATTCATTTCTGAACCTACTGCAGTGAGAACGGCCCTTGGCTCAGAGTGAAGGAAGAGTTAAGAGCTCCCAAATCCTCACATCTCACAGGCTTCTCCTCTCCCTGCTCATGAGTATCCTGCTGAAATCTGTCAGCTGCTTCTGGTGCTGACCTCCCTGGGGTGCCTCGCAGCTCACAGCTCTGGAGAACAGAGCTGGGCCATGCAGCTCCTGTCCTGCAGACTCAGTTTGTGCCAGCCCCAAGAGCTCAGTGGTGTCCCATCTATCCCCATTTCCCTTAACAGAGCATCTACAGTCTCCTCTGAGATCAGAGCAGATCTACTGAAGCAGCAAAGCCTTAAGCCAGCATGTTGTAAAGAAACATTATAAACACGACCTTGACATTTTAGTGTACACAGTTAACATTTACATTTCACACCGCCTCCTATGTGAAGTCCCTCTCTCCATGCCATCAATACCACCAATTCTTTTAACCCCTCCCCACCCAACACTAAGAGCACCTTTTCTCTTAGTGAAGAGAGGCCAAACAGAGTATTTTTGGTGCTTCTGAGCCCAGCCACTGTGGAGACAGGAGTGGTCAAGAACTGGTTAAACATACAAAAATTAGAAGCAGACAAAATTCCCCAACCTTCAAAACCTTTTAAACCCACCTGGGTCTTTCCCAAATACACCAGAAAGCTTCCAGCTTACAAAGAGATGTTACAGGCAATATTCAAAGGCTACTGTCAACATTTGCTATGAAGCATCTTTTGATGCTCCAGATTCATCTTCCTAAGGGCTAATAGACAAAAACAGGAAGGAGGGGGGAAAAAAGAAAGTCACAAAAGCTGTATAACTCCTTTCTGAGGTATGACAAACTCTCTCTGCATCTTATTCCAGGAGTGTAAGATGTGTAACTTCCATTCTTAAGCTCAGTAAAAATGGCATTAAAAAGTCTTAACCCTGGGAACTGCATGATTATTCGTTTATCAGATCAACATCAGCAAAACTGTCGTTTTATGTGCTGCTTACTTTCAAAAAAAAAAACACCCTACCACGCATATTTCAGTTCTCCCTCTCCACACCCCACACCCTTCTGCTGCTGTCCAGCTGGAACACATCAAGGGTCTAGAAGCCAAGTCAAATGTTGACCCCACCCTCCTCCATCCATTTTAAGGCACCTTCAAAGCCAGTACACTGATCTAGCTCAGCTTAGCCAACAACGCCAGCAAATCTGTTATTTAAGACTTTAGTGCTGGGTTTTTATAACTGCCCATTAATACAAGCTTTGATGTATGGTCAAAAAACCCAGCTGTAATGAGTTTCATCAGACTGTAGTAACCTTTCCTCAGAAGGTCTTTATTACTATACCTTCATAATCTTTGGGCCCAATACTTTTATTGTACCATTCTTGCTGAACCTCCTTAAAAACAGCTCAGCAACACTTAACACTCTTTCCCCAAAATTAAAACAAAGAGCCGGTAATAGTTTTTCTTCAAGACACTTTTGCACCCACATTTTTAACCACATTTTGCTGTTAAAAGCATGCAGGCAATAGCTGTGTGAACTGAAAGACAAATAATTTTCATTACAAAGTCCTTCAGACAGGACACAAAAAGATTTTGTAAAAGGACAAACAACTTACTTTGTTGCTCCCCTTTGCAGGATGCAGCACGGAAAAAAGAGGGGGAAAAAAGAAATATTAGTTAAATTTATTTTACATGCATTCAGCCTAACTCGAACAGTTCTGGAAATGGCTCAAACCAAATGAGGAACTGACTCAGGGAACATTCACAGAATCCTGTTGTCAGACAGCTTCCAGGGGAACACAGGACACTCGCAAAGACTTAAACCTTCAGCAGAGCTGTTTTCCTCACTACACAAACATTCCCATCCCGCTTTCGCTTCCTTCCGTGGAAATCAGGAGCAGCTCCTGGGAAGTCAGTGGATACAAAACACAAGGGAGAGCAGAAAGAGGCCTGAAGTGATCTAGGGATGGGATGGCAGCCAGCGGGATTTTCGTGTGTTGGTAACACTGAACTTCCAGTACGCAAAGTAACCCACTAAACATCCCTGCTGAGCTTTCCACAACAGCTATTCCCTAAACTTGCCAGCGACTGGAAAGTTTCAAGATTGAAAGCATTTAAAAAGCAAATACTGAATTTTTAGATTAGTAATAAAAATAAGGAGGAGATGGCACTGGGGGGCGTTGGGGGGAGAAGGAATGGGCGGTGCTAACGAGGTAAAGTGTGCAGAGCAAGTTACGACAAACATCTGGGCTATTATTTTGGTTTAATTGTGAGTTTTGCCATGAGCTGGCATGAACAGTGTATATTATACAGTGGGAAGCCAGCCAAAATAAACACCAGCCTACACCAGTTGAGAAATACAGTCTGGAAAGGTTAGTCACAACGTTGTAGTCATTTTTTAACAAAAAAAGGAGGGTTTTGGATGCCTCGGTCCAGAAAGCCAGCAGTAAAGTCAGCTGGTAAATGGATATCCCATTTCAAAGTGAATTGGCCACAGGATGATTTATATCAAGCAAGCTGACTTGCATATGGGTTGGAAAAATAAAAACACTGATTCATTGCTATCTGGGTGGCTGTCAAAGCCCACGGCCTGACAAAGGCAAACGGATTGTGGGAAGGAGGTGACTTGGCAAACTGCAAAGAATTCAGGGGCTCACAGAGCAATGCTGAGGGCTGATCAGAGGTAATTCATGGGACAGTGAATATGGGAACACAATCACTCTGTGCATCCCTGTGGATAGAGTGACAGGGGAGACAAGCAAAATGAAGCAAGGAAATGGAGGAAGGGAGTGATATATGGCTTTTAACATATTAATGAGATTTGCTTAGGCAAAAAGAAAGATCTAGAAATATAGAACCTTGGACTTTAGCTTACAGGACTAAATGAGCAGCAGAGACTCCATGTTACGGGCATCATGTACTGAGCCCCATTACCACTGTAATCAAACATCTGTATGTAGCACTACTAAAAAAAAATCAACAGAAAAATGAATATTCTTAGTTGAGAGATTTGCTCTTGGTGAGAATTCAGAACACATCTCTTTAATCGGTGCCAGATTTTTACTTTTCCTTTAGTTTTCATTTCTAAGCAGCAATTTTTCTACTGCTGGTGCCAAAGCCCTCCGAGCTCCCAGCTGTGCCCCACAGGTAAAAGAGAGAGAGAAGTCCAGCCTGGGAAGGGGCTAAGGCACCTCTTTGCCCTTTGAACTCAGTCACAGAGCTGGGGGGGAAGCCCTGAAGTAAACTCAAGTTGCTGCAATTTCCTGGCAGTCCCTCTGACTTAAAAACATTTTCTCTGAATCTTTGAAGGAGAATAAAAGACTGGGGGGTGTCCCTAAAACTGTTTCATATTGTCAGAGGAAGGTGCGAAACTGAGGCGCATGCCCAGAATTTTCATGAAATGCTGATCATTTTTATTTAGGATCCACTGGATCTTCTAAGGTACCTGAGGCCTTGGAGATTTTGCTTTGCAAAATTCAAAACTCTGAATAGCGGACTCACAGCCCACATGTGAACCTCTGGTCCTTTAAAGTTTTGGAGGCCCAGAGTAGCACGGAGCATCTTTCCTGAACAGCTTGATAAACTACTGGGTGAATTTCAAACTACAGGCATTTGGAACAATAATATTTACTCTTTTTATAATGTAAAGATAATTCCAGCTCAAAGTGAACTGTATTACGACTCCCTTCTACTTCTTTCAAGGAAGTCTCTCATCTTGCATCTAAGACTCTTTTGACAGACCAACTTTAAACAAAACCAAGAATTCTTTGTAAACATATTTTGAATATCAAGTATTTTTAGGGGGAAGGGAGAGACAGGAAGACAGAAGTTCAGAAATCCAACTAGCCTGTCTTGTTTAAGGATAAAGTACCAGATATATCAATATGATAAAACCTTCACAGAATACAAGATTAAACCAGAGGCAGCAAGAGGCTTTTGTGAAATCATCATTAAAACCGAAGCAAGAAAAAACCAAAGCAACACAGTATATTGGTCCATGTGATTGATTAGGTAACTTCTCATAACAAATCCTTGTTAAGTGGCTTCTGATATTCTTAGGTAGGAATGGATCTACTGGAACAGGCAGCATACTGAAAAGTCAGCAACACTGTTTTACTTTTTAAAGGTAAAATCTCAGATACCTGGTAGGTCTCCTGCTAAATGCATATTTGCACTATTCTCAAAAAAAACATCATTACCATCATCAGTGTTTATTTCTATAATAACTGGAGAATCCAGCAGCACAAGAATTTCTTATTTATCTTATTATGGTATTCTTGAAACTTTGTATGAAAAGAAGCTGAGCTTGTTTGCATGAACAGCTCCTGGAGGAGATGCAGACACAATTATACTGGAAGCCATGCAGGCATCACAACCATGAGGAAAGAAAAAGATGAAGGGAGAAGACAGCACAAGAGCCTGGACTCAAGGAACCTGGCCTTCCCATGGAAAACACAGGAGAAGAGCAAATTCATCAGAAGCAAAGCAGCATTTCTCAGAGCAGATCCTCCACTGAAGGCATCCAGCACTTGCTGCAGAAAGGCCAGCTGTGCATTACAGAAACTTTCAAAGCCTCAAATGCCAGGTACTTCTGCTGGTTGGCCTTCTCTTTGGATACATCTCCTCAATCCTTCACTTAAAGCAAAATATCAAGATATCTAGGTCCAAAAAATATTAAATAGTAGCTGGATATATTCTCTTTCCCAACTTTCTGTCATTTCTAGTAAATTAACAGAGGCTTTTTTATTGTATCCTGTTAAATTTGCTCCACATGATGATTAGCTGAGTAAAACTGCCTTTGGAAAGGTTTAGCACGTGTTTCATACACAAAAAATGTTGCCGTGAATAAGTAAAATAAATATACATGATTTCCTGGAATGCTTCTGTCAGTTCTGTAATACAGAGTTTGAGGGAATAAACTCTTCAAAGCACATCTTTACCTTAGAAAACATTAACAGAAACAACGAAGCTCAGGAAACCCCAAATTGCTCAATGCTTTTACTACAGGGATCCAATGAAAAACATGTTGGAAGGTTTGGTTTGTGGTTGGTTGGGTTTTTTTACATTGAGGTTTGACGCACAAATTGGTCTTAAAATATTTCATTATGAATATGTTGGAATTACCACAGACTCGTACAATGAAAAGGCTGCTCTTTGTTGAGATATCTGCAGACACTGTGTTTTCCCAGATGACACATGGGTTTTTTTGACCCAAACAGAGCAGCTACTGGCAAACCAGTGAGCTTTAAACTTACTGAGGATTTATCAGGATAGACACCGGCTCGTAGCAGAGATGCCTTCCAGCTATCCACCTCCTCTTGGGAGTCACAGGCTAGCTCAAGGAAACGGTAATCCTTGTAAACATTCCTGGAACAAAGAGCACCACATTGTAAAACTAGCATTTTACTACTCTCTATCATGCACACAGCATTTTAAATTAAAAAATCCTTCGGGATCAGAAATTACTTGGTAATTGTTTTGGACAACAGAATTTATGGGACAGGTGCTTGTTTAATAATTACATGCAGTACTTAAAAATATCTTAGAATGCTACAGCACAGCTCTGGAAATAATAATCAGCTAAAAGCACCGTGAAACTACTTAAAATCAATTTTCCTGCTTTTGCTAAAACAAAAGCACTTTTAGGGGAAATACAGGGTGTTGTGATGAAGAGGACAAACACATAAAGACATGCCAACATAACAGCACAGCTTGTGATGATTGCTGCTGTAACCAATAAATACCAAAATCATCACTGATGCGACTTCTTCTCATGTTAAGTCCTTTCAGTCTATTTTATGCACCTTTTAGTTTTTAGACATCATCAGTAAAAGAGGAAGAACCCAGCAACGATAATCAAGATATTTTTAAATGAACAAAACAAACCTCTGATGTCTCTCATCATAGTAAGAAAACTGGGACATGTTGAAATAAAACCTCTTACAGGTGGTTGACATAATGAGATAAATACAGGGAGTCACTTAATGGAAGAAAAGAGAAAGGAGGAAAAATACATCTGTAGGAAGGTGTACTTGTAAATTCTGCAGTAAACAGAACAGATTTTCCCCTTACAGTTTAGCCATTAGTTTCTGAATTCCAATTCTGTACACAGACCAGATCAGTGTCAATTTGTCAGCCAACAGCCTTTTTAGGAAAGGCCACGAGCTTAGCTGAAAAGGGTTAGGAAGCCACATTTTGCTAGATCTTAAAGGTTGCTCAAGGATGAATCTTCCATCCCAACCAGGCTGCTTTCTTCCCTTAGCAAGCTGTGGAGGAGAGGGGTTGATGGAGATTGCTTCATTCCCAGTGACAAGGGGCTCTTTGGTTTCATTATGCAACTACAGAGATCATTTCTCCCACATATTTTAGGGGTGGGGGGAAACTGAATTCACTATAGAACAAGGAAATAAAGCTATCATTGTCACTGCCTAGACAAATTTCTTTAGCATTCAGGGACTGCTGGGATTTCACCACCACACTGCTGGAACACAACTGACTTGATGTAATTCCCACTCAGAAATGATTCCCTCTTAACCAACAATGTCACCAGGCAGCTCACAGCCTTGCTTTTTAGGGGCAGTCTCAGGAAACAGGGTTAAAAAAGGTAAAAAAAAAGTAATTGAACCTGAGCATGAAGCAGCCATGACACCAAATCATTAAATTATCACCTGTGATACTGTGAAACCACAGTACAGCAACCAGAGTACACCCACTCTGAAGAGAGCAAAATGAGATGTTTTTTAGTAGGCTCATAGCCTGAATTCAAAACTGCAAAGAATAAAGGACAGGCTCAGATCTATTTCCTTATGTTGGTGGCTCAATTCTCACCAAATTCAAAGGCTTAATGGGAGCATGCAGCACCAGGCTTGCACTACTCCCTTCAAAAGTCAGACTGGAGGTGCCACCAGGGCATTTCCTTCCCACAGAAACCAGCCCCAAAGGTCACACAGAGGCACCAACGGGCCTGATCCCACAGTTCAGCCAATGAAATGATGAACAACTGAAAGCTCTGTGGATTCTTTTACTGACTGAGAAATTTAAAATTAATCCTTTTTCTTCTCTGACTCCAAAAGTACTACTCATGTCTTAAAGCAAATAATAGCCTGGACTGCCTTATCAGATGCTGATACCTTAAACTGAACGAACACCTGAATTTTATTCGATTTGCAATATTGTGGAACTCTAAGTTAACATTTACTGAACAAAACAAAGAAGTCAATAATAAAAAAAAATTGCCCGAAGAAAAAATGAGTTAATTTATTGTTAGGAGAAACTTTTACTAAGATAAGCTTTTCTGGCTAAGATAATGAAGCAGCTATAACTTTGAAGAAATAGGAAGCTAAAATGGTAAAAGGGTACTCTCAGCAAAGATGACTAAAAATAACAATAGAGTAAATAAAGGCTGTAAAACATAGCGATAGGAAAGTTCCAAAAACACTTATCTGCAAGAGCAAAACATGACACCAGCTTGTGAAAACATTTTTTCAGGCCCGTCATGTTATATATTACACTTTTTGGCATTTTGTGGCTTGCTCCAACCAGCGTGGCTGTGCGAGCAGGGATTTCAGCCAAGTCCTTGGAACATGTGGGAGCTGACAGTCCTGCACTCTGTCTCTGTGTCAGGACTTCTCCTGGAGCTGTGGACACCTCATGGCCCAGCAGCTGATGTCTCCAGATCTCCCAGGGCCTTCTTTCTCCCTGTAGGATCTGAGAGCTCTTTTTTAGTGCAGCTCCTTCTACTCCACCGCCGCTGCCAAAGATACAGCGCGCGTGGGGAACTGAAGGGTGCACATCCTGAGTGCTCCCAGCAGTGTTCCAGCAGGGCAGGTAAGGGGATGCTTGTCTCCCCAACTGGTTTCCTTGCTGCTAGACTGCCCCTGCCTGGTTTTCTCCCAGAAAGACTGACAAGCATAAGAACTTTTCAAAGGTAAAAAAAGCCAAAGTAACTTCTTTCAGTAACTTCTGAAAAGAGTGTGTCCTTTTCCTGTTATTGGTGGAATCTTACAAAAACATATTGACATGTTTTACTCATTAGGAATCCACTGGCATCTCAGGGAAAGCTGTAAAAAACATTCTGGAAAACAATTCAATGTTTTCTTCTCTCTTCCACTTCTTGAAATTGCTGAAGATATCAGCACAGAAACAGTTACTACTCAAGCCTCACCTACGCTCTCCATATGGAATACTGTGAAGTCGTGCTCTCACTGTCATCTCTGTAGCAGCTAAATGGGATGTTAGACACCAAAGACTACGACAGAATAAAGGATAGCAGGAAAGATGAATTCTCAACAATACCAGTCTTGTTGATATTCAGGCATCTGTAAATCTAAGGGACTGCAGAAACAAGACAGATACAGAAAATGGGAACATGCCTAGAAGTAGCATTTGCAAGTAGCATTTCCCTTGAACATTTAACATTCCTTAAACGTCAACTCATAAATGAGGAAACTGCAAAGCTGTATGCATCTATCACATCTACTGACTCCCCATCCTCCTGGAGTCTCCTCATTGTAATTTAGTATCTTGTGTAACACATGAAAATATAACCATAGTGACATTACTGGAAAACAACATAATACTGATAATCCTGGCTTTTTCTTTTTTTTTTTTCCCAGAGTGAAAAATACAAAAGGCTACCATTTGTTATCTGCAGATTTTATACTCTAGATAAATGTTATACTTTAAATTTAAATATTAATTTTTAAATTTTAAATGTTATAGATTTTATACTCTAGATAAATAAACCTCAATTTGGAACTGCATTCCACGGAAAATACAACATAATTGCTCATGAGAATGAACAGACAAGTAGACTAAAAGCATCATTTCCAGTTCTGGAAAGGTTCCACTCTCAGGACATGCCTTCTCTAGGCATGCCTTCTCCAGGCCCATCACCTGGAAGTCCAGCAGCCACCCAGCTGTGACTTTCCTTACCCTACAACTTCTTCACTTTATTTTTACCTTCGTTTCTTGACTCCTTTCCACTGTATATTTCAGGGCCTAATACAGAAATGCCCTCAGGTGTTTCTTGAACTCCTCCCATCACAAAAGAATCCGAACAGGGCTGCATTAAGGTATTTGAAAGCGCCCAAAAGCAAAGTGAGAAATGCCAGGTAAGTTTGAAGACGGACCCAGCTGTGAGTTACTGAGATTTCCCTTCCACCCACCCTGAAGCCTGAGCTGTCAGCACTGCCTCAGGAAGGCTTGACTGCCTATAAAGCAGGGAGTGAATAAAACACCTGAAAATCACCCAGACAGAACAGCCCTTGCAACATCAGTGGGTTTCCCTCCACGGTGGCCGCCCATCAGAACGCGCTCTGTGAGCCCACGCCACTGCTGCACATCAAGATGGACTGCAGCTCTTGCAATTGCTTAAGGTAAGGCTAAATATTTATCTGCAGCAAACCTAGAAAATTTTGAAGGTCAATCGCTGCAGGCACANAAATGCATTCTCTCATATAACCATGTGCATAGAGAGCTTTTAGGTTGTGTTGGATCTGGATTTCACTAGACAAAGTTGTACTGGATATGCATGAAACTTCTTTTCATAGAGAGAAAATACAAACCAAAAGTAATTAAAAATGCATTTATTCTTGCCGGTATGGGAGGAGGCAGAACAACCATTACACAGCAAGAATACTAGTGACATTTTTAAGAATTTAGCCTATAAACTACTTTAATCCTCCAAAGAACACAAACCCGTATTTAGCTTCAGCAATCACACTGACACAAGTGAAGCTACTCAGACTGAAAGATAAAGGACAATCTTATTTTGCAAGGATTTCAAAGGGATTGTTTGGAAACATCTAATCTCTATTAGGACAGAAGCAGAATTGAACATTAGAAATGTAGAATTAAATGTAAATTGGTCCCCACTTTATTCCATGAAAAACACAGAAGATTAAATTCTTAAGTATTTCCTATTTGATTGAAATTGAAAACATACAGGATATGGGTTTAATGAATAGTCACCTAAAATGAAAAGAGGAGAAAAATATCAGAATCCAGACACTCCAGCTATTGGAAAAGAAAATCTTGGTGAAAATTGCATGTTTTCTATCTATTTAACCTGCAACTCCACCATGCACACTCTGCTTATTCAAATTTAGTCTCACTCTGTGATTTTGGACACCTGTAACTGCACAATGGCTGGGTTGTGTTTTTTGTTTTTGTTTTTTGTTTTTCCAAATAAGAAAGCTCAACCAGAAGCTCTGCAAATCATATATTTTGAAAAAACAAAAATGGCCATCTGCTCTGAGTTAACAGCAATGACTAACATTTTCTATCAAGGCGTACCATTTCAGATCACTCCAGTGTGAAAATTAATTAAAATTAATTACACATGGCTCTGAAGATTCTTTTTTTCTAACATCCAGAAAAGCCAAGGAGACAATCTGGACAATGCCATGAAATAATAAGACTTAAGGCTTTTGCCACCTAGGTCATGTGAGTGCCCTCCCTAAAGCAAATGGATCTTTTCAAGTACACACCCCCCAAAACACACACAAACCCCCACAACTTTAAGGTGCAAATGAACAGAGCTGTGCTGCTCAGCCTTGGCAATGAAGTATCTCGAGTCCTATATGTAACCCAGAACAGAAATGCAGCCAAAACTAACACCACACAGGCCAAAATCCACAGTAGTAACAGTGACTGCCACTAAAATATTCCATAAGTCCCTGGAGAAGAAGGTTTGATGCCTTTGGTGGTGAGGGATGGAAGCCTGGATTGGAATCTGCCTCAGGGCCACACAGACACAAAAGCTGCCCCCAGCTGTCAATACCTGTACCATACTCTCTCTATTTGTCATGCAAAAAATATTTGTCTACAATGACCAAAAAAAGAATATATTCCAGAAAGAAAAAAAAATTCTTTTCTTTTTTTCTTTTTTTTTTTTTTTTTGGGAAAGCAGTTGGCAATAAAGGCTAGCTATTCCTTGGGTTTCTATATTTTTCCTGTTCTTAAACATTGTACTCTCCAGCATTTTAGGACTTTTTTTAGAAATGTTAGCAGGATTTTTTCTGGATTAAATTTGTAGGGCTTTTTAATTAAACAGATTCTCTCTCTTCCATTTCGAACAGAGAGGGCTCTGAATAGCTTACAGTCCAGCTCTTCCTGGGGCTTAGCTTTCTGAGTAATTCAAAAACAGTAACTAAACATACATCTCATTTTAGGCTTTCTCCTTTCGCCTGGCTTCTATCCAACACCTCCTCTGACCCGGTCTCCTTTCACTAGTTCCCTTTATTTTGGCTCTTGCCCAATTTCCCTTCTATATGGGTAGCAGTTAACCAGTTGCTGCCCACGGCCAGAAATTCAGTACTTAAAGCTGGAGTACATTTGGAGTCCCAGAAACAACTTGTGCTCCATCCCCTTCTAGAGCAACACACAGCCAACAGCAAAATCCCAAAATCCACGGTGCCAGCTTGCACTGAGTAGGCACAGGGTCGTTCCTGGCTCCTGCCTGACACCCAGCTCCCTGAGCAGTATGACTTCTGACAGAAAGAGTGTACTCAGGAGTCAGGAGCTACAATTCCTCATCAGGCTGTTCTATTTTCAGTTCTATTGTGTGCCCTCAAAATGGCCTTTTGCTCCCTCTCCTCTGGACATTCATCTGTTTGTCAGATTAAAGATCTGTTTTTACAGACAGGCAACTCTGCAGCAGGGATGGCAGATTCTGTCCCACTGCTCCATGATTACTCAGGGGCATTTTTCTCTCAGAAACCACTCCTGGGAAAGCAAAAGGAGCAGCTCTGTGCTTGGCACTTGCTCCTCACACCTCTCTATCAACACAGAACCGCAGAGCTGAGGAAAGCAACACCATTACTCAGTTTCATCTGGGTCCTGGAAAGCAAAAGACAAGGAGAACTGGTGGCATCTTCCTCTGCAAGGAAGGCAGAATTTCACACCCTGCTTCTGCTCCTTTGGCTCGGAGGAAAGGAATGAGTCTGAAGAGGAGCACAGAAAGGCTGCTGCTCAGGGACTCTCCACCCTTCCTCACTCTGGGTAGCTACTCCCCATATTGGCAGGGAAGCCTTCAAAATTCACCAACTTAACAAACACTTCAGCCTCCTAACTTTTATAACGCTCCAAACCTGTACCCAGTGGAATCCCTACCCCTAGAGAAGACAATTCATCTCTCCAGTGTTGGAGAAGAAGTGGAAAGAAGTTTTTTCTCTGCTTCTAACAAATGAAGACAGGTTATTTTACTCAGCATCATTTCTTTAATTAAAAGGGAAGTATTATGTAAACGGAGTTGTAATACAGTAATGCAACAATTTATTGACCAGTAAATCAGGAAAAAAGTGTAATTGCACTACTGCAAAGAAAAGAGATTACTTTGGACCAGACAATCTGTCAAAATAGGACCACGTGGATCAACAGGGAAAGATCATGAGAACTACTGAGTGCTTGCCCTTCTCGGGGGAGATAGAGAGCTGGGACTGGCACACATCCTTAAGGGAGACACATTTAAGACTACAGTTCTTGTCCCAGGCTACAGTACTTGGGTGACAGAAAAAACACCAACAAGTGAGTAATTTTTACAAGAAATAGATGGAGAATAAATGAAGTATTTGGAATGAAATCTTGTAAGGAAAGTAAACTTTCTGCGATGGACAGAATTTGTTTTCCTTGTTCTGGAGCTCTGAACAAGAGTCTTCCCCACTCAGAAATGAGAACATGACAGGTTAATCTACTGAATGAGCTGAGATGCTGACAAAATCCTCTCCTCTCCATTCTTAGCTCTGCCTAGAAAGTCAATCAGTGGCTGTAACGACACAACTTCACAGTAAGTTCTACAGCAGGACTGCAAACATTCTTTCTTTTCCTATAGCATAATTATTTTAAAATACTCAATATATTTAATCTCTTTTTCCAGTCTGAAAAAACCCAGACTGGCCACGAGTTTCCTGTGGAGAAGATGGTTAAGACAAAATAGCACTCACTTGAGTGCTCACACTGCTTGAACCCACAGCTCAACCTCAGTTACTTAAAGGCAGGTTCGTGAAGCCAAAAATGATCCAGGCATCACAGGGCACTCACTTGAATTTACTTTGTTTTAATATCTAGTGCTCCTAAGGTAAGGAAACTAGAGGAGTCCATTGCAAAGGCTTTCCATAGGGTCTATAAATGAAGTAGATGGCCCACTCAAAAATTTTAAACGTATTACTTACTTGGCAGAAAAACAAACCTAACTTCCCTGTTCTTTAAGTAATACTGTAACTATTTCAAGCAAAGTTTTCCTTTTCTCACCCCCACCTTTTTGTTTTGTTTTAGTTTTTTTTAAGATTTAATTAGAAAGTAACATGAAAATAATTAAATTATTTCACAACACAGCCGTTTCATAAACACACAATTATGTTCATTTCATGAGAATTTATCTTCACTGTGAAATCAATCGTCACAGTCTCCATTTACTCTGCATTACCAAGTCACATTTGATTCCTGTCAGAGCACTGTTGACTTCTGCAGTAAATCAAAATGACAGATACTGTTAGTTTCCTTCTCCATCTATCCCCAAGTCTCAGCTAACTCAAGATGGTTTTTCCTTCTATGCAGTGAAATGAGTATTTTCCTGGTAACTATATTTCAGAGCTGGAAAGGTTTTCATAAATGGAAAAAATGCAGTGCATAATCCAGGAAACTATTGAAATGTACAGTATCAGAAACATATGGATGGAGCAAATACCTATGCAGTGAGAGGCTGGGAATGAAAAAGAGAACAAGCTTATTAAAATGCTTCTCCTAAAGGGTTTGTGCTTAAAAATTAAAATCATTTGATTGAACATTAAGAAACATTTCTAGTCAAGGAAAAAAAAAGTGCTGCAGATTATTTGGGGGGGG
>VWZN01007169.1:15627-120763 GCA_013396955.1 Regulus satrapa | reverse complement strand
AGAGATACAAAATAATCTCCGTGCTATCATGGAAGTTGGAACGGATGGTTTTGCCTTTGTTCTTTAACGATCTACATCTTAAATAGCAAAACGGTTCCATAACCAGAACCCTCAGTGGGCAGACTTCGAAAGCTGATTTCTTTCTCAGTTGCTAAGGCCTTTTTAATTAAAAAAAATCAACCACTCCACCACCCCCCAACAAAAAAAAAAAAAACCAACCAGGAACAAAGTTCATTTTTTACATGATCTTTGAAAAGGAAGCCATACTCACACACACACACACACATCAGAAACCAGGATTCAACAGATTACCACAAAGTAAAACAACAATAAGAATTCTTATTTCAATGTATTTTTATCAATTCCCTCTTTCAGTTTCCTTAAGAAGGTGGGATAGGGGACAGAATCCCCAGCCAGATCTCTACTCGAGCACCAATATTCTTGTTTTTGCTGACACATCTATGAATTCAGGATTCAGTGGAAAGTGATACTAATCTTGTTTTGATCAATTTGTGCCAGGAGGCAGATTTTTAGAAATATCAAAAATCAGCTGGTTTACAGTAATAGAGAAACTGCTGGTTTAATTATAATTCAATAAATATTTCTTCAAAACCAACTTCTGCCTGCCTTAAAGCTGCAAGAGTGACTCCATGATCTGGCCTCTCCCAAGGCAAAGGTATTTTGTGGTCTTACTGCTGTGCTGTCATGTCTTAACATGCCCATGTGGATGCAAGGATGTTTTTAGAGCAGCTTGCAGAGGCTGCAGGGTCTACTCAGAGCCCAAAGAAGCAGGGCTATTGCAGACATGGCAAACATGTTAGACATCTGATTTTGAAATCCTTGATGTCTAGTATGGATGAAGATCAAGTGAAAATGTGAATGTTCAGCTATATACTACCTAAATAAATCCCAAATTTGCCAATGGAAATGCTTCTCTTTCATTTCCACAGCAGTTCAATGATTCATATTTATGATGATGATGATAATATTCAAAGCCATTAGTCGAACCAGAGGAGAAACAATGAGCTAAAATTAACAAATTTCTCATGGAAGTTACCTAATGCGTACAGCTGCCACCAAGACACCAGGACAAAGTTACCTTTCCTGATGGATGTACACACAACACTGGGATGATCCACACATAACCATAGCAAGAATCATCAGAATTACACCCATTTCCAGCATCTGAAGATCATTTTTGTTTTTAAGAAGATGAAAAGCTTTTTTTTTTTTCCCTCTGCTCCAGAAATGCAACTGGTCAAGCATTTGAAATGCTATTCCCAGCTAGTATGTGTGTGACATGCTTTCAAAGGGCATCTCCTGGCAGACCCTGTCCCCTTGCAGGCTGGCTGAGGTGGCAGAGCCCTCCTGGGCTGCCTCAGCCTGAGACTGACCTTGTGTCCTCACATTTCTGGGGTCAGCAGAATCCTGACAGCCCAGAAATCCCCTGCTTTGCTTTTGCTTTGCAGGAGGGAGGGGCACTCCTTTCTTCTGAAATTCTGGCCTCTATTTCTGGCCAGTTTGGGAGCAAAGACAGCTGCCTCTGCAGAGCCACATCCAGCCCTCATCATCTTGAATATCTGAAGGTAATGCCAAACTTTGGTGATGTGAGGAAGAAGCAGGTGTGAAGGAATTTACCAAAAGAGGAAAACAAGGATATCTATCCATGCTACCCCTGCAATTCAATTTACTTATTTGCCTGGAAAAAACACTTACAGAAATTGCCCTTTATCTGCCCCTTAAATGCAATTCCACCAAGACAGCTACAAATACAACTCTGCTCCTCAGTTAAAAAAAAAATAAAATTACACATCACTTTTATGTCTTTTGTAGCATTTAGAGTTAATCTGTTAACAGTAATCTGAACTGCCTGTGCATCAGGAGTAGCCTCCATAGAGCATCTGCACCACTTAAAACAGAAAAGAGTCTGAGAGAAAAAGCGTGGGGCAAAAACTAAAAAGCAAAGATTTTATTAATTAGAGAAGTAGAGGAATCTAATTTTTCTCCATTCAGCAGTGTTTAAACCCAAACAAACAATCAAATGAGTCCCAAGATTAATGACAGGCAAGATTTTCCACTGGAGAAAGTGAAAAGCAATGACGCTTTTGTGATTTACACCAGTCGAATCTGGTCACAAGGTACAGAAGTCATGAATGTTTTGGTAAGCCTAGGTGACTGCCAAATAAAACAAAAATAGGATCAGGAGATGATTATTCAGCCATAAGGAAGGACTGGCTGACTCATCATGGAGCTGTTTCACCCCACGAGTGGCTTGGAGGACACCAACCTCTCATCCCATGGTTATGCAACAGCAAAGCAGCAGATAAATCAAGAATATCAAGACCTTGTGTACTCAACATGGTGGAAATAGCAGAACTGCACTCACAGTTATTAAAATGCTCTCCTAGATACCATTTGATAGAAGTATCTGCAGAATGGCACATTTTCTTACCTCTGCTCTGTGTTAAACAATGCAAAGATGTGTTTGCTGGACATGAAGCTCTTTTCAACATCTCGCACTTTCAAGTTGTCCAAAGGCAGCATATACTTCTTCTCTTTTTCCTAGGAAAAAAAAGGGATTAAAACAATACTATGTGAGAAGAAGCCTGATGTCAGCAAATTCTGTTGAGTTGGTAATGACCTTGATACTTTTGTTAACATAAGGAAATACCCAAATTTAAATGTCTGCTTATCTTTCATAGACCTACCTGCAAGAGAAATGAAACTTCAGCTTCAGTTCTGTTTTTCACTGACCCTTTTAAAACATTTCCTAATAAAAAAAGTTCACCTCAAACACATAAACATCTACATTTGTTATTTTTCATTCCTCTGAATTCTAAAAAGGCAAGGGTCAGACTTAACTAAAATAAAAGTGTCTGACCAATAAAGAACTCTTCTATGTCTGCACAGCAAGTGAAGTAACTGGTGACATAAGTTCATCTCTACTTTGTGGCTATTATTAATTATGTAAGCATGGCATTCAATAAACCCACACAGAAATGTCCGTTCTGCCAGTGAAAAACACAAAACCCATAAAAATCAAACAAAATAATACCATTATCAAGGTTTTCTGTGTACCACGGACAAACAAAATCAGACTCTAATCTTTCTCCAAATAAGAATGAGTTACTCACTCTTTCTGTAGCCAACTGCTTTGCAATTTCATTACAATGCTCATTTATAGCACAATCACTGTAATTTCACCTTTTCCAGGTTTCTTACTTCCTCTCACTTCCAATTAAGAACTAGCAGTAAGTAACTCCCGAGGTAATTTATTATGTCAGAGCACAAAAGCCCTGAGATTATTAGCAGTTTCCATTGTGTGAAACTTCTTTAAGTGCTTGCACTGATGGATAAACTGGAGCAAACCTCTCCAGTTTGCTTTGCAAACACACCAGATGTTAAATAGAAGGATCCAAAGACAAGAGGGCATCCTCAAAGCTCTCATTCTGGGCTTGCCCATCACGATAGCACTGCTGACAGGGGTATCAACACAGCACAGTTTAACAGCTTCTAAAAGCCATTAAGGTACTGTCAAGGCTGGTGCCACTATGGCAGCAATGGAGTGCAGAGAAGCTTTATGCCCTGGAATCCTTCCAGTGGATACTAAATAGGGTTTTCATGAATTTGGCTAAGCAATGACCCTACAGAACTTCAATAAATCACCGGAGTTGGAGAGCTTAGATTCCTTTACAGTCTCTTATCAGCCAGCATGAAGCAAGGCTGACTGGTCTCTGCCCAGCCACCACCAGAGGCAGCTCTGAAGTCCAGCACCACTGCACTTCATGAAGTATTCTGGGCTGGAACATCCCTCATGGGGGTTGGCTCAAGGAGGAAATACGCATGGGACAACCGTTTATTGTCTGCCATGAGACGGGACAAAGGGACAAACCAAACTGGGATTCAGTCTTCTCTATATGTTTCCCAGAATACACCAAGCAATTTGCAGTGCACAGAACTGGAAGATGTCCTGGCTTAGCTGAACGTGTGTTCTGTGAGGGCAGATGCAATTCATCTTGGCTGAGCTTCAGCAGATTGCAAAACTAAGCTGGAAGAAAAAGGCCCTAAGAGTAAAACTATAAAAATACCGTGACATGGCCAGCAA
The DNA here is from genome assembly GCA_013396955.1 of Regulus satrapa. Lineage (NCBI taxonomy): Eukaryota > Metazoa > Chordata > Aves > Passeriformes > Regulidae > Regulus > Regulus satrapa. The sequence goes on along the minus strand of VWZN01007169.1, from coordinate 116,658 downwards.
AGGCTCACTTTCCTAGACAGCCTCCTAGCAGGAGGTTTTCAGATTTCAAAAGTCATTCTGGAAAACCATGGTTTCTCTGGGCGTTGAAAACAAAAGTTATCAAATTCTGTGTATTACATAAAAAACATATGATGTTTTGAAACCACCTCTTTCTTAACTACTCTAGAACATATTCCTCACAAGAAAAGATACATAGGTGCCATTCTTCAGCCCCTCATCTAACACCTGCTGCCATGAGGGAGTCTAGTTCTGTGCCACTCTGTAGGTGTTTATCACAGTTCAGACCTATATCCTGCTTCCAGGGGATCTGTACGGCCCAAAGCCCTGGGGCTCTCCCAGCAGGGACTGCTCACTATCACCCACTCAGTGAGAATTACCACTGAGACAAATAAAACTAAGCTGTGCAAATTCATAATTTATCAATAAAAAATAAATAATAATTTTCTAGCTATTAAACACTAATAAAGACACAACACTAAATAAAGATTTTCTAAATATTCATGCATGCAAATTAGAAGTACCTATCCTCTAATACTGATTTGTATTGATATTATCTGTTTTGCTATTATAAATGTATGTCCTAACTAGTATAGTAAATGAAAGGATAACAATGGCAGCTCTGCTGCCATGACAAACATGACACTTGAAAAATATTCTAGCCTATATTAAACTTTTTATCAAAAGCAAATATTTTTATTTTCAGCTGAAAGCCGGCCTGCAAGGCAATGTAAGATACTTTGTATTCTACTTCAAAAACTTAAGGCAGGTTATGTATTAAAAAAATCTTTTGTGCAGAAATATTCCATTTGGGCAGATATATTCCATCATAGCTAGGAAAAAAAGTCCACGATAAGTTTAATTATTTCTTTAAAATTGATCTTTCAGTATTCCAGAATAGGCTTATCAGAATTCACTATTCAATCACTGAGAATTGAAGACGTTTCTGATGAAGTGTTTCTTCTGACAGACATTATTTACTGACAAACCAAGCAACTGCAGATGAATAAAAATAGAAACTGATGAAAAAACTATACCAAGAACCTGATTGTCTAAACAAAAATTCCACAAGCAGGAAAGTTATATAAATCTTTGATGCCAAACTGTGAGAAAGGGTTTCTTCTGCAGCCACCAGGAAAAAGGAAATGCCTACTGAAGGCTAAGAAGTGGTTGGTATTTATTTACATGGCCTCCTACCCACATGCTGAGACAGGGCATTTCCAAGAAAGGGAAATCACAGGGTGCCTGTGCTTGAGGCAAACAGAGTCACACAGGAGAGAGCAGAGCTAAATCCTGCTTAATTCCAGGAGAAAGGTATTACTGTGACATTCAAGAGTGGCAGCAAAACTCACTGCAGTTTTTTTTTCCCTCCAAAGTGGGGGAGTATATAAAGAAATGGAGAACGAGCTAATTCAACAGCAGAGGAGCCCAACATTTCAGCCTAAGCTCAACTAATATTACGTTATGATAGGGCAAAAAAAGCTGCAGCCAGGACTATTTGTGCATGTTTCCCATCCTGAGAAGCTGACAGCATAAGAAACAGGGAATGCGTGGAGCCTGGGAGGAATGGGGCTAGGCACACTTCGACGAGTGACTACATGCACATAACTGTGGGTCCAGTTTGTCCCCCTCAGCATTTGTTCTTTTTTATTTATAGATTTTTATTTTTATAAAGGGGCAGAGAACTTAAGCGTGACATGAGGGGAAAAACCAGCACATGCTGATCTCATGTAGAGACTTCGCCTCTCTTTTTCCAGAGTAGAGGAGAAGAAGGAAAAAGTGGGAGGTAGAATGGCCCATTCCTGTCCCTGTGACATGAGAAAAATTCCCCATGCTCCACCTTAGAAAAACAAACGAACCTGCTGGCCTGGGGAGGCCTTCCCACCCTGGAGACGATGTTTCACCACTTGTGGGCATAAGTAGCACTCACATCCTTAATGGACCAATTCTGTTCTCCAACAGCCAAGGCAGCTGCCAGGAACTGACAGCATGATGTAAATATGCCATATTACAACTGCCCCTTCCTTCTGCACTGTTTGAACGTACTAAAAATAAATACTGCTCAAGTCCAAAATGGCACGAGGGATACAAAAAACACAACAGCAGCTCCCCTTCCCCCAGCAGGGTCTCAGCCAGCACTTCCAGGCTAATGAACTCCATTGCATTTTCAGCCAGGGGCAGAAACTGCTTCAAAAAGTGTTCTATGCTTTTGGAACTTTCAGACTCAGTCAAAACAGCAAAACCTTGGACACAATGTCAGCAAACAGGATGAGAAGAAGAACAGAACTCCTTTGCTTCAAAGAAAAGAGATTGTTACATGATTTCAGCTTCTTCCAGTTATCAAAGGTGGTTCTTTTGTCACTTCAGGCTGGCTAAGGCCCAGCAGCAGCAGCAAGGCTCTTCTCACAAGAGAACAGAATTAAAGTTTAAGCAGCACAATTCAAGCACACAACGCTCAGGTTCTGAAACACAGGACTGAGCCAAGCATTGGCCCACCTGCACTTTCAGCTACATCAAGAGAATTGAGCTGGTTTGCTCACCACTTACCAATGCCTTATAGAACACTAGCTTTGGAATGGAGGATCATGACACCAACCAAAACCTGTCTATGCTGGGACCTCAACTTCAAAGAAATCAAGCTCCTAGCTGGAAGCACAAGCCACACTGGAAAGGTTGGAACAAAGGCTGATTAACAGGAGGATTCATTCTCTACATCAGCTGAGAGTACAAATCTCAGGAGTGCTTACTGTGCACCGAGAGCAAATGGAGATATCCACAAAATGCCTCTGCCATTAGTACGAGGCATTAACAAGTATTAGGCATTGATCAGGCAAAAGAATGCACTGCTTTAAAATCATAAACTGAGGAAGAACAGCTTTGAAATAAAGCTCAGGAACAGAAGATTAAAAACTTAGCCTTTACTGCCTCTGGACTAGATTTCCTGGTGGACACTGTACTGCTCTCTGGATTTGTTTTTGCATTCATACTCAGGGATGGTACTTACCTGACTCACAGGCATTGTGCTCAACCTTGTTTCTGCCAGCAGCCAGTGATGGCAGGGCATCATGAAATATCCTGCAAACAGGGCTTTAAAAATGTGTACGTGGAACACCCAAGCCAAGAAATTACTTGGCAAAGCAGTTAACCAGGAGAGGCAGAAAATAATCCCAAAGCAAAGATATTCTATAGTACTGTACTATTCTGTATGGCCAGAGCAGTATCCACATTCTAGAGACACAAGAAGCTGTGGCTTGTTGAACCTGCTGAGCCAGAGTGATCTGTATTAAAGAAAGAAGAAGGAAAATAAGAGAAGTGTAAGGAACGGTGGTGATCTGTGCCTGTTTACTCCTGAAAAGGAAAGGCTCAGCCTTGCTTACACCTCCGAGCTCTGGCTGCCAGTGCAAACAGCCTGTGGCATTTGATGAAAGTGACAACTATTAAGGTGCCTTATAGAAACCTGTATAGTATTCAAAATAGTATCCAAGAGTTTACCATATTCTGACTTTAAATATGCCCAAGAGAATTTTCCTGTGTTTCTGTTTCATTTTATATTTCTTTCTCAGTTGACAAAGACACACAACATCTTCACAATGGTCTCTGCTTCACCACACTTGGCTTTAAAGCATACTTTGAAAAATGAAGCATGAGATTCTCAGAGACACTACGGCAAAATTCTGAAGAAAAAGGAAGCAAGTTATTTTATTACGGACTACTTAGCAGTGTGGGACTCAGGCCTGAGCATGCTCCTGGGTACAGATGTAGAAAACAAAATCCTAACATGTCTATAAAATGAAGAAGGAGCTGCTTTATCAGACGAACGATGCATACCTAAATATTCTAAAGTTTTTATGAAAAGCCTTGCAAAAGAATACTTAATAAGTTGCAGATGAGAACATGTTTCTTCCATCTATGCACCTCTCCCCTCCAGTTTTCTAGAGTCAACTCCAAATTGAAAATCTCATGACAAAAATGTGAAAATGGCTCAGGCTGATAAACTGGGCTGTTAGAAGAACAGAGCACATGGCACAGAGCACAAATACCAAATCTTACATTCCTTCTGTCTTGCAAGTCTTTATCTTTTGCCATGGTCAAATACTGAATTTCTTATATAAATCAAAGCTGAAAATGCCTGAAAACCTGAAACCATAGCTGAAAGAAAGATCTCACAATAGGACCAAGCTATTTCAGGTTTCAGTTAGTCTTCCTGTATTTTGCATTTCTACTATCTTTTTCTGGCAATTATGCATACTTCTGGCACTGCAATTTTTTCCCAATCGTTTGCTATCTTTTTCCATGAAATGTTATTTAAAAAATTTAACAGCCTTGTTATATCTCTGCTGTTCCTTCAGAGTTCAGTTATGGGACTAATCCTGATGCTAAAGGTAAATCAATCCTTAGTCTGGCCCTATAGTTCATTTTACAGAGTGTCACTTATTTCCCACAGTGGTTTTTCTCTTAAAAGAACCAGCATTATATTAGTTTCTGCACTTTTCTTTTGCCCAAATTTCTTCAGGAATAGAAAAAAAAAGAGTTCACAACTCTGCATCTGAAATACTTCAACAAGAAACGGTCACTGTTTTTTCCTGGAAAGCAGCTTTCTATCCTGCCACATTTCAACACTTCCCAGAAGGACATTGGGATAGGCTGTCTCTACAGTCATATAGTCATATTCTGCAGCACAGGTTTCCAGAGAGCTGAAGCTACAGCTTGAATTTCTCTAGCACAGCCCAGAGCAGAGCCTCAGAACCCGCTGCTCAGAGTGAGGCAGCCCCAAAAGGCTCCTTCTCCTTGCCTGGAAGAGAGAGAGGATGGGCACAGAATCCTTGGTGAGAGCTGTGCTGAGCAGCCAAGCTGGCCTTGAAGTGGGAGCTGACAAACCTCAATTCCATGGGGTTGCTGCCTGCACATCTTTCCCCCATTTCCCTCAGTAATGGGGGGAGGGGGCTGTCTAGGCATCCCATTGCAGAGTCAGAATGGCTGTATTAATTAAAAACTAATTTAAAAAATAAAGAAATCTAGTAATTCCATTGCTACTCCCCCTCTGCCTTTACATAATCAGTGCATCAAACAGAAGGGCAAGAGTTTCTGGAATACATAACAAATTCAATGTTAAGCTTGCCCCTCTCCAAAAGAGGTGTTTATTATCACAAGTGAAGGGCTGGTCTTTCACTGGTCTGTGCTGTCAGTAAAAGGATCAATCTGAGAAAGGGGCCTGATGAAGAGGAAATCTCTGTTTAGCTCCTATTAGTTGGGATCTTGAAAGGTCATTTTGAATTTGGGAAATCTTGTCTGGGAAAGAAGCCAGCAATTCCTCTGAACTGAAGTGATGTTGGCATTTAAAACTGAGAGAAAGCCCCGACTGATGAACCAGTGACAGTCTGGAAAAATTCTGCTGGATGCGCCAAGTGGCTGCTCCAAAGGTAGAGAGGGATAAATGTATCCTTTGACCTTTTTATCCCTTGCTACAAAGCCTGCTTAGGACCGCTTGTTTTTCTCTGCTGGTGCTCAAGTTTTTTGTTTTTCACTCCTCACCTCTGCAGACCATCCAACAACCACAGTGGTTTGTGGGAGCAGTAGCAGGAGATGAAGGGCTTTGGAGCAGCACGTCTGTGCTGGCACAGAGGGACAATGACACACCAGGGTCTGCGAGATCAGGCTTCTCAGTCAGCAATTTGCATTAACATCTTTGAGTATCATGCACATGTATGTGTGTGTGTGTATAAAAATAGTGTGGTTTATATACATATATATGTATACACACGTTTTGGTGGTGGGATTTTCTTTATTTACAGAAAAACCCTAATTCTTAAAGCCTCTCCTCTTTGAATTGAAGTGCAGCTCAGATTTCAGTCTTGGATGGATGAACCTCTCTAGTTCTAATGATCTCTTGCCTTAGGAATACTAAGATAACATGGAAAAAACTCCAGTAAATTGCACTGTAATTTCAGTTTCCTCAATGTGCTTAACTTGAAGATAGAAAGAGAATCTTTCATTTATAAGCCTCCTGAAATTCCTTGGTAGGCACACGAAGAAGATGCACCTTTGACACAGTACCTTTTTGTCTGCTGGAAAGGCATTTCCTAAAACTCCTCTGGCTTTTTATCCATTGCAGCTTCTATAAAGTGAACCCCAGAAAAGCTCAAAGTCACGAAGCCACCAGAGACCTTTCCCTGGGTACCAAGTGAAGTATCTCTAGAGATCCTACATCCTTCATGTATGCAGAAAAAAGATCTTTCCTGCAAGATGTAAAATGATAAATATGCAATTACATAATTCTGTAAAAAACATTAAGCAGGATTTTCCTGAGGTGATGCATCTGTCTCTGCAGGACTCCTAAACATGCAACATAACGCACACACGCAAATTAGCTCATGGCACTTATGCTGCTTGTTATCATTAAAAGCTTTCAGACAGCAATCAATTTCACTGTGCTGGAGATTACTGCAAAATGCATTAAGAAGTTCACGCCTGTGGCAATGGTCATTGAAAATATTTTGGAAAGCATCCCAGAAGTATAAGACTTTTTCCAGACATCCGAGAGAAACTGTGCTGTGACAGAGCTTCTGGTGTCAAGACTTCTCCCCCAGCACCCCTCCTCTTTAGTTGTTTTTTATTTTATAGCAGCACTTTTTGAAAGGTACATTTCAGCTTTTTGCTTTTTTTTTTTTTTTTTGAATAAAGCCAAGATACTTGGGTCATGGAAAACATTAACTTCTGAGACAACTGTCTGAAGCTATCTCCTTGCTTGCTATATATCATATGTATAAATATACTCTTGCTTATCAATTTCATCAAAGAAAAACTGTTGAATTATGACAAGAGCGATAAAATCACCTGACTACCCTATCACGACATATCTGGGGTTTGTTGGCTTTTTGCAAAATAAGTAGCCCTGGGGGTGGTCCTATAACTAATAAACAAAGAAAACTGAATACACTACAACCACCAAGCACTCAAAAAAAGGAACCTGACAAACAGGGGCACAGGAATGTGGTGGAAAAAAGGGTTAGCTGAATATCCAAGAAAATAGATTTTTTTCCCAAAGATCAAGGTCCTCTGGGTTCAACTTGAGGCCCTTTGCTCTTGTCTTGCTGGTTGTCTGGGAGAAGAGACTGACCCCATCTGGCTACAGCCTCCTTCCCCATCACTGTAGAGAGCAATAAGTTAATTTCTGAGCCTCCTTTTCTGCAGGCTGAGCCACTCCAGATCCCTCAGCCTCTCCTCATATGGTATGTGCTCCTTCACCAGCTTTGATGCCCATCTCTGGTCTCGCCATCAAAGTTACTGCCATCAAAAAAAGTGACTGCAGGTACTGCCAGGCAGTGCTGGTCTCCTCCTGACCCCTTCCTCCAGCAGTGTGTGCAGAGGGAAGTGTCTGCAGGACCTGCCAAATGTGGTGGTTTTCAATCTGCAGATGCTGCAGATTAAATGGAAATGCCCACGTGTTGCTCTTTCCTGATAACTGTATGTTAGTTTGTCACAGGTAGAAGTGTGTTCCATGAAGGACACTGGGCACATTGCAAACGATTCTGATTGTGCTGCTCAGCTGTTCCCTTGGGCTTTGGGGAAGCACACAGCAACAGCTCTGGAAGGAGAGAGACGTCCTCAAACTGAAATAACCACGGACTGTTCAAGTGTTGTCACTGCCTTTCGTGTGGTGGCAGACCTTGGGTTATTTATTGCCAGATCACCTTTGCCAGCCTCACCCAAGCCCAGCCTCGTGCCCTTGCTGGATCACAGCGAAGGATAACACCCCAACACCAAAGCCTTAGAGCCTGACCATCCTTGGCACCTCTGGCAGTTCTGCAGGCCCAGAGCAGGCTGTGCCATGTCCAGGACAATCATCCAATGCCACCTTTGCAGTCAGCTGGAACAGAAACAGGCAAACAAATACTCTGCAAGCACAAACTCACAGTGATGCCGTAAGTTTTCACTTTTATATTTTTCAGATCAGTAGTGCTTTAGTGTACCAGCCTAAAACTCTATAGTCCATCAGCCACTGCTCTCCCATTTTATTCAGACAACACAATTCTTCTCTAGGCCTGAAAATCAAGGACACCTTATTGTCTCAGGCCCCCAAAAATATAAACAACAGTGAACTGGGGGGGAAACTTGGAGTAAATAACTTCATTAGCTGAAGCTGTAATTGGACAATTAACGTCTGATATGCAAATAGACCAAACTTGTATTTGTCTGAAAAACTCGTGACCACCATCTGTCCTGGCTGCAGTCTCTGCGAGGCTCCTGCACTGCCCAAGGGGTGCCCTTTGAAGGCCTTTCGAGAAATACCTGCTTTATTTTCTAACTCTGTCTAACCTCTGTTCTAGGTAGCCCCTCCAAGGCATCACCAGCACATCCTGAGCCATGTGGGATCAGTTTCTCTGTGCCAGAGGCACCAGGCAGAGGTCTGTGCTGGGGCAGATCGTGCACTGTCATGGGCAGAGCCAGGAACAAAGCCGGAGTCCCGCTGAGCACTGCGAGGGGCACGGGGGAAGTGGGGTGCTGAAGGCAGGAGACAACATCTGGGATGCTTCTGGCTGCCAGATTCATTCTTAGCAAAGCAGCAACAAACTCCCAGCACGCCAGAGACTCCACCGTCATCGCTGTGAGCGAGGAGCATGAAAAACTGGGCAAGGAGAGCATCTCTCAAGAGTATCAGCACCTGGGAGGAGGCATTTCCTCCGCTTTTGCATGAGGGATGAGGTCTCCAGTAAGGTTTAAGAATCTTACAGTCATATTCTTTGGCTACCCCAAAATAAAAACCTTACTAATAATTCAAAAGTATTTTTAATTGTTTTTCTACTTTTCTCCCTATCTCTTCCAATCCAGACTAACACCAAGCCTTGTCTTTTCTTGCAGTGACATTTAAAAATATGTCATTTCTTCTCTGTATAAAATAACATCATCTTTCAAGAATTCCAGTTCTCCCATGTCTGGATTCCTGCAATCAACTACTGCTCTGATTCATACCTAACACCCTCTTTTATTCCATGCTGTTTGCTTAGGGAGGGAAATACAGATTGAATACACCATTGTGTACACTGAAAGTTGTGTTAAGATGACAAACACCTGGATTTACTTAATCATCCTTGTTAAGATACTGTCAGTTGGCTTCCCCAAGAGCACGATCAGAAATGAGCTCTTTCCTAAGAAAAAAAAAATCCCTAAGCAATGATCACAATAGCTGTAAGAACTATCTTCATCATGCTCTAAAAATTTGTAACATGCAGCTTGGATAGCTATTGTTGGTGAAATGATATTATGAAAATAATATTTTTAAAGATTCAATAAACAAGGTATAAAGTTTTGCTTCAGCAGCACTGGCTACACATGCTTAACTTGAGCTATTTCAAAGAACCCACGAAAGGTACCATGGCTTTGAAAGTCTCCAGGAGAACTCCAAACAACAGTGGTAACACAAGAGGTAATGACATTCTTGTAAACACAGAAGACAACAAAAAAGGTTTAAAATTGAAATCCAAAAGTTGAAACATGGCTGCAGAAACGGTGACTTTTTACAGTATGCGGACAAGAAGATGACCACTGCTGCCTCTTTGGGAGAAAGGGAAATATTCACCGTGCAGCACTTCCTCAGCAGTATAAGTCTTTATCAATGCTGACTCAAAATATTGGAAACTATCAATTCCCCAAGCCTTCAGGACACTTTACCAATTGTAAAGAATCACTGCAGTGTACACACACCGATTCTACAGAACACTGACACACAGCACTGAATTCCCAGACAGTCAGTCAAAGTTCTGGGCAGGAAACCAAATTCCATGGGTTTTGGTTTTTGTTTTTTTTTTTCTTTAAGCACTATGTCAAAACACCCCTATTACTCGTTACTTGTGCTTTGAAAGATATAATCCATTACTCCTTAATGTCGTTAGCTTTTGCAGATACTGCAACCAACGAGGAACTGCTGCTGGAAAAATCTATTACAACTGCTTTCTAACACTGACATTTGGAGAGTGTTTCCATGGGAAAGCAGCATGGTCACAACAAAAATCCAAGTGAAAACAGGAGAGCTAACTTACAAATATATGTACAAAATCAAATTTCAATAAGGAATCTAGAATAATGAAACTATCAAACTCTCTAGCCTGTAATTTTTCACAGAGAAGTTGGTTCTAAGATGGATTCTGAAAACTGCATTCATACAACTAATCCTTATTCTGTAAACCATCTTATTAGCTGTCATTGAGCTAATTTCACCCACAGTTAATTCTATTATCAGAGATCATCCTTTAACGTGTTCTGAAGCAATAAAGAACATTTTAGACAAACATTTTGCTTTCAGGACATTCAACGATACAAAGCAGGGAGGACAGCTTATTGCAAAGTTGTCCATGCAACAAAATTTAAAAAATACAACAGAAAACAAAGAAAACAATTCAGCTAGTTCCCCTCTGGCCTTGAAAAGCCTCAAAAGTATTGAAATAAAATACTGACATAAAAAGTTCATTAAAAGTGTTCGCTGTCTGCCCAAATGCTATTTTAACATCGTGTTCAGCAATTTGATTTTCTGTGATCCATTCTTTGCATTTACATTACTCAAACTAAATGTATATTTTAATTATTGTCTCAATTCATTCCTTTTGCTGAAATAACATTCTGTGCTCCTTTGAGGATATTCCCAAGGTTACAAAAACTAGATTGTCTAGCAGTTTAGATTTGTTTTAAATGTCTAATAGTACATTATACCGAAATAGCTTGAAATAATGAGGGTTTTATACTAATACATTACCAAAATATAATTACTAGTAATTCCCAGGAAAAAAGTACATGACAATAGACAAGGCTAAATGCATCTATATTTAAATAAATGCATTACAGAACTAATTGCGATTACTCAAAAAAGAAAAAAATAATTCTCCCCAAACCAAGTATTATAAGCCTGGAAAATTTACATTTAAAAGAAATTCACATTCCCTAATGAAAACAGAAGACCTCAAATTACATTTCAGTCTGCCCTGAAATCGCACTTTGGAAATGTGACTGGGGAGAACTTAATTCAGAAGGGGAAAAATACAGTTTAGTCTAAGAAGACAAAACTATGGCTTAAAACCAAATTCACTTGGGAGCTGCACGGAGCCTTTACAGGTGAATCCCGAGTCCCCTTGTTTTCCTTGCTGTCCTAGGTTAATAGGACAAGATAATAGCTGCAAGACACTTGCACTCCCTTTTCCCATTCACCTCCCACATCTCCTGCAAAAGATGTTTGGTGCAAGAAGTGTTTTTCAAGTTAGAAGCTACAGAAATGCAGAGACAACTCTGGTCAGTTCGTGTGTGGACAAAGACCACCACCCGTAGGTGCTTTTTGCAGAGAAGGGCACTTTGTAAAGCTACTGGAACCATACACTGCACTCTTACAAAACTGACACCACCTCCTCCTAAAAGGGAAATGAAGATGGGAACCTCTGAGATCAGTGACCTCTGATATTTTCTGCCAGCATAAACAAAATCCCAGACCCTTCCAGAGTACTAGGTCACATTAAGATCACCTTAGAGAGGAACATATTATGGAATTTTTCTTCTGCTCACTGAAAAAGAGGAAAATTTTATATACCAAAACAGGTGCATGCCCCTCAATCTAAAGTAGTTATACTCTAATTACCATTGGATACTAAATTCTCTCAGCCTAAACAACATAGCCAAAAGGTCTTCATTATTTCATGATTTGGATCATTTAGCACCAAAGCTGACTATGTCAGGCACTGAGTTCCATAAGAAAACATTTCTAATTGATTTGAGTTAGGCTGCAAATTCTCAGCTTACTCTGCAGTTTAAGAAAGTCCTCAGTGCCCTCACACAAACATCCATACAGACACAGCACTGCTTCCAAAGGAAAAATATCCTACCGTGGCATGGTTTGGGTTGGAAGGGAGTTGAAAGCTCATCTCATTCCCACACCTTCCACTATCCAGGGCTGCTCCAAGCCCAGTCCAGCCTGGCCTTGGACACTTGCAGGGATGGAACTTTCAGAGCTTCTCTGGGAGCTTGTGCAGGGCCTCACCACCTCCACAAGGAAGGATTTCTTTCTGATACCTCATCTAAACCCACTCTCTCAATTTAAAGCCATCACCCCTTGTCCTATCCCTCCAAGCCCTCATCAAAGCCCCTCCAGAGTTCCTTCTAGTTAGTTACACTTGAGCTGCTCCAAGATCTCTCTGGAGCCCTCTCTTCTCCAGGGTGAAGAACCCTCAGCCTCTGCTCATGGGAAAGGGTGCTCCAGCCTTCTGAGCATCCCAATGGCCTCCTCTGGGCTTGTGCAAAAAGAACTGCTACCTACAGAATCATGACACTCCTTTCTCTGACGCTCTTTACCTAAAGGGGAGGTGGGGCTGGAAGGAAGCAGAATCTTGCAAAGAGGACTATAGAGCAGTTCGGAGTACCCCAAAAGGTGAAAATGGGAAAGTAAAGAAACCTATTGATTAGTAGAACACACGGTGACCCGGAGAAGTGGCTGTAGAGCTGGGAATAAGGTTAGGAAAAGGTTATGGAAGAAACTGCTGCACAGCTATCTAAATTATCTGTGGATTGACCTAGTAATGGCACACAAACAGGAAAAGCTAGAAATTTTTAATACAAAATTATTACTACTACTACTACTAGATTCAAAATTACTACTTAATTGATCTAACAGAGATCTAGTGGAATAATTCACCTGGAAAACTGACATATCCTTATATTCTTGTTTAGAGAGACAGAAAATAACTGGAAAAGCGTCATCTTTCACATCAAAAGCACATGGATTGGTGTGGGGTTAGCACAACAGAGAACGTTCCCAAAGGCAAGAAAGCAATAAAGAACATGTGCCATCACCAGGACTTTCAGTGATCACAAGACAGATTCAGGGTAGAGAACTTAATGAGGTATTTTAACTAAAAGAGACACACCATGAAAAAAGCTGATCTATTGCTTGGTGGAGGGGGAAACCCATTAATATGCAATCTTGAGATGTTGAGAAAGCTCCAGTGTTCAATCCTTCTTTTACATTACTCTTCACTAAAAAGCATATAAAGCAGTAAAAATTATTATGGCTAGATATTAGGAAAATAAAATTAAGTTCAAGAAAACAAAGCACTAGTATAAACTGCAAAGTTAAATTAAGCCCCCACTCCATTCCTTCAGCTCTCTCAAGAGTCTCAGTCTTAAATCAACAGCCTGAAGTCATAAGAGAACTCGGCAACTGATATGTGTAAACCTCTTATCTAAATTACAGAGGGAGAACAAAGAAGCAAACCTGACTCCAAATGCCCAAGAGCTCCTTGGAATTATGCCCTGCTCTTACTCTGCTATTTACACTGCAAGCAGCATCTCTGCTGCTCAAAACGACACACAGACTTCACCAAAAGGAAAGCCTGAGAGTCTCAAATGCTTCTGTATTTCCAGCACATTCTCTTTTCCCCTCTGCTCCATGCTGGTGCAGACAACCTTCCACACTCTAGGCCTGGATCCACCAGCTCCTTCTCTGCAGAGCTTTTCCAAGTCCCGGCTCCCATCCCACGCTCCTCAGGAAGGTGCTCAGGGTGGTGTGTTAGACACAGCTTGGCAGAGGTGCTTGAGACAGAGACACGAGACATGGGCTCTAACAGCAGAACCAAACAAACTCAATTTAACAGGAATGATGCAACTTCTCATCTGTGTGGAGCTGAAAGGTACCACCAGCACCCTGTGCTCACCCCGCATGAGAACCTCCACTCTGTGGGATAAACTGTGAGTTCAAAGCAAACCCAGGGAAGAGGAGAGAGTCCAGCTGAGCAGGAGACTCAGTCCATAGAGGCACCTTCATCTTCCATTGAGGAGCTCAACATCTGGGTCTGCTCCAAAAGCAAAGGGCTCAAGGCTCTGGGAAATAAAGCACCACGCCTTAATTTATCCCCTCCTGGCTGGGTACCAGCCTAACCCAGGAGTAGCTACTCATCCTTTCCATTTGGTAGAGCAGGGTGTTGGTCTCATCATCTCCGTGGCAAATAATTGACAGAAAAGCATCAACTCACATGTCTCACATGAAGGCTACAGGAACTTGTGCACTGTACACAGCAAAGAAGATGATGATGGAAATAATGAAGAACATAGAATTCTACGTTTCACAAAACTTGTGCCAATAAAGCGTTGGCCATCCCCAAATTAAGTTTGTGATACAAACTGTCCCTAAACTGTTGAGTTGTTTTGGTTTTTTTGTAAGCAGGGAGAAACACAACTATAAATGTCTGAAGTCCTTGTCCACATTTTGACCTCAGATGCCTAAAGGCACTCGTTCTGCTCCCACAGTGTGGAATGCCCTCCCACAAAGCACCCGTGTGGAATCTTCAGAGGCTATTTTTGCAAAGCATAATCAAAAGACATTTCTTGCTAGACTTTCTGCTGTTAGCAGCACAGCTTATTGACCACCTCTGTGGTCACTTTCCATAGTATTTCACACAGATGTGATTTCTTACGTGTAGTTACCCATTACAAAAATCTAACTGAAAATTTACAGTTGTCGACAATGAGACAAAGGAGGAAGCAAACTTCTCTTTATGTAGGGATGTATCTGTCTTCACAGTGAAAAAAGAAAATATTTTCACGAGGTTTACTGCAAATTTATTACAGCAATTAAACTGTCCAGTGAATCTGTCTGTATCAACTTATTTCCAGATCCAAAACCAGATGCAAAAACCACCTTTCATTTAATTTGATTATTCTAACTTGTGTAGAGTATGTAGAAACAGATTTTTTGGCAACTGGCTGCTAACGAGCTTTCCTAACTCTTTAAAGCTGTTCTTGCAATGCTTTTTCTACAGTATTTACCAGAAAAAGCTAATGATTAGAAAACAGTTAAACTCCTCGCTCTTCCTGCAGCAGAAATATACAGGATTTCAATCTCTCCTGCACAGAGAAGGGTTTTACAAGCTCCCCAAGAATCCAGTTTGCTGCTGCCCATGCCTTCAGCGTTTGTCCTGCAGCTGCACAGCAAAGGGTTAGCAAAGCGTCCACACTACGCCCATTGCCTACTCCACCCATCAGGGCTTCTAACGTTACCAAAAATGTGCAGCATTTTTAACCCACTGTTGGCTGCTGGCATCTAAATGCTTCTCAAGTTGGTTTTTTGGGGTGGTTTTTTTTTGTTTGTTTGTTTTGGGGTTTTGTTGGTTTTTTTTAATTTTTTATTTTATTTTATGCATTCTGTAATGGAGCTATGCACTCTCTATAAAGATTAATTATTAAATGGAAGCCTTACAGGGAAGATGCATCGTTTTTTATCAGTGAGTTTGCAGTCAGAGACATTTATTTGATGTTTTAATCTAAAACAAAAAAACCCAATACTGTATTCAGTAGTGTAAGGTTCTACCTGTTTCCCCAAGCACCCACCTACCATTCTGTAGCTTTAACATTAATTTTCTGTTTGTGACTATTGTTTTCTCCAATATAAACAAAAGATGGAATCTAACAAGTCGCTGCCTGTTGCATTTCCTCTGTGAAAGCTGATAAACAGAAGTTTCTTTAAACAAAGCACATACTTAAGCTATGACCTGCACCGATGCCAAGCATCCTTGAGACTGAGAATTCAGTGTGACTCAAGAAATCCTTCCCTATGGATGTTCCCAGCTGCATTAGAAAAGGAAGAAGGAACCCAGGCAAGGCAAATACAGTTCCATAAAGCCAGGGAGGGAGCCAAACGGTGCCCAGCCGCCTGCTGTGGGGGCTGCAGCACTCTATTAGATTTAGCTCCTCTTGAGCATCTGGCATTTGCTGCTTGGACAAACACACGGATCTGATTCAGGACAGGAATTGCTACTTTTCAAAACGCTGTCATATACACAATGTCAAAAACTGAGATTTTTCTTTTGCATTATGGTAAAGTTTTGTTTACATCTGAGAGATAAGAAAATTGCAGACTGAAGTCTGATTTTATGCTGGCAGTATCTCTTTACAGTGAGTTTAACAACAAGATAAACAGTAGAATCAAAAACCCAATCACAGCTTTTAACTTTTCATCTTATGTTTTCATTACATTCTTTCTTGCAAAACATTTAAACCACTACCCTGAGCTTACTCCTCACTTGTAATCCAGGCAAAAAAAAAAATTAAAAGAGCATTGCAAATGTGGGAAATGAAAAGAAAAAAATTAGATCGACAGATAGCACATTAGATATGCTTAGAATCATACACTGCCACATGGAATGTCTCTTGTAACAGATGATGATCACATAAAAGCTACTCACACCAATGAAAGTTACAGACCATTTTCATGACTTTTATCAATAGCCTAAGACTGACTAGAAGTTATATAAAAACAAATAACACAAGAGATACTGTACCAAGTCTGTAGCCAGTCTCATCCACAATGATTAATGCCCCAATAATTAAACTAGAATATTCCTTATTTTCAGAGTCACTACCATCTTTTACTGATACTTTTTACCATCCTCATACCATCTCCAGTCTCTTCCACTTTTTAAGTGACTCTGTGAATAGGAAAAATAACAAATTTCACTTTAACATAACACAAGGGTACATCAGTTCATACTTAAATGATTTCTTTCTATGCCTGATCAGTGTGTTGATCTTGCTATTAAGTTCTTGCCCTAGGTTTTCTATTCCAGCACATTCTAGCAGGCAGAAGAAAATTATGGGTTCCAGCTAAGGCACCGTATGCCAACACTACCTGAGAGACTTGTTTACCCCATGGTCACCTTTCCTAACTAGAAAAGGTTTCCCCTTCCTCTCCAGCTGGATACACCAAGGTGACCATCAGGACAATCCACTGAGCTATTCAGCCTAACATTCCACAAGAAGAGGGGATGTTATTTTCAATGGTGATGGCAACCATGGGCACAGACAGCCAGCAAGACTTGAAATATAAACAACAATTCAGGAGAAAATTCAACAACCACCTACGGCATGGGCAGATGCTGGTCTGCCCCCTCAGTACCAGCAGAGAAAGGACATTAAGGCAGAAGAAAGCATATGGGAACTCTTCCAACATGAGTGTGTTCAAATATCAGCCTCTCTCACTTGCCATTCTGAAGAGAAACAGAATGAATTCAAATTCCATTCCTTTAAGGATCTGATAAGAGGAAGACAGCCCCCAAATGAATGGAAAAGAGGAACAATGGAGCACATCTACCATACAATTCCCCAATGGCATGTTATCAACAATTCAAAAATAGGGATGCCTTTTCTCCACAGACCAGGATAAAACTACCTTCAAAGATGTACAGGGGAAAACCCAAATCTTCAGAGTAGAACACAGAAATGATTGTGACAACTACCAGCCTGACATACTACCCAGTTTTCTGATCCCTTTCCTCATAGTTTTTGCTCCAGTCTGTATGTTGTACTCTGACTTCAATGACAGTAATTTGGTTGCCTCAGCTAATAGAAAACACCTTTCAAAAATTAAACCATTATTTAAAACCACTGGAATATTTAACAGGCCAGCTCACTCACCCCAGCTACTAATATAAGCAATTAACAAAACGTTTCAGCCAAAAACGTGCTTGCTTACTTGTGGTTAATGAAGAGAGATAGCTCAGCAGAACTCAAGTCATATTCTGATTACTGGTGAAAATACACATCCAAATGTGTGGGTCTGTGATGCAATGGGAGCACAAAAAGGTCTGAGAAATGTAGATTCTGTCAACTTACTGCTAAGCTCAGGACTGGTAACAGGACTGTCACCATCACCTGCACTGTGGGAACACCTAGGGAATATTCCAGACCGGCACTGTAAAAATACTTGTAATGCCCAAGGGCTGACAAGCTTTGTCACCATGGGTAAAAGTCTGGAGGCCATCTGGCAGTGTCCCAGTAACATACACTCTCCTCTCATGTTGGAGCTAGACCCTATTTCGAAGCCTGCAAAACCATGACATGTTAGGAAAACAAGGATTATTTACCAACTGATAACTGCTGGTAAGATTTTTCTCACTCAAGTAAGTATGAAGTGTAAAGCTGTGCAACTGCACAACATACTGCATGGGCTAGTAACAAAGCAGTGCTCAGGCTAGAGTTTGGTAGGATTTGAAGTCTATTGAAAGGACAGATTCTTCCCTCATCACTGTGACTTCAGTTTCTTCTCCCTTGTCTTCAAAATCTACAAATATCAGAGATCCTTTGCTAGACTGACCATCACCGGCAGAGAGAATCCAGCCACACCTGTGCTACGGGCAGAGAACTCGGTGCAGGAAGCCCTGTTAGATTTCTCTTTGTCACCAGGGTCTCACTGTACACATGGCAACTCTGAACTGGATGAGGAACTGGAAGTAGGATAGAGCTGGTTCCAAAGGGCTACAGCCAGGCTGGTGAACCCTGAATTTTAATCAGGTTATCAGCACAGGTGCCCGACTAGGGCTGAGCAGGAGAGATGCTTTGGAATATCCTCCGATCCTGAAGAGCTCAGCAGCAGCAACTCCAACAGCACTTACGTTCACTCTGAGTAACTTCTACAATGTGTTTATAGCTCCAGCTCCCAGGCACAAGAAACCATTTCTCAGCTCTGTCCAGCACACTTCAAACCAGCTGCCACAGACTGAGAGATGACACGGAGCAGAAATGTGACCGTACCTGCTGAGACAGCTCTGTCACAGAGTTCCACAGCTCAGCACTAGAGGCACCACATCCCAGGAGCAGGAGCACACAATGGAGCTTGGAAAAGCAGGCAATACCACTGTGATATGCATGAACGCCTGAGAGGATCCAACCGTCCTGGACAGCGTGGGCTGGCTCCAAGCTATTTGCAATAATTATTAACTAGAGCTTTGGGCAGCGTCTTGTAGGTTCGTTTTTTGAACACTGCAACTGAAGTCAGTCCTTTAATTTACATAGGACTTGCTTTTCTAACCAGGTGGTTGTGATTTGCAGGGTTTTCACAACACTTGCTCCTCTTGCTGCTTTTTTCCCCTCAGCTTAAGGTTCATACCTTTTTTTTTTGTTGTTGTTTAAGGTGGTTTTTGTTTTGTTTTCAGATTAAAATTTAAAAGCACAAAATAACCTATGCCCTGGTTTTAGCCTAGTTTCTAATTAATGCCATTAAGTATACCACCCAAAAAAGATAGAAGGTGATCTGAATCTTCATCAAAATTAACCAAGAAGTGCAATAATTGTGAAGGCAGGTGAAAAATTTACATGACCTATCTCCCCACCAAGACATAAATTCAGAAAAGAGCCTTGAAGATCTTTTGGAGGCCACTAGTCTCGTAAAATAATAGATTTTAAGTGTTCTAGTTGAATCCATGATATAGAGGGAGGGGCATGCAAGAGATATCCCTTGTGAATAGTGAGGTGGGAAGTGATTTTATATTTTATTAAATTAAACAGCTGTGGGAAGCACAAAGGACTGGAAAACAACAAACTGGAAAGAAAGCACAGTACCTGTGTGCCACCACAAAAGACACCATTTGAATGTCCATATTTGTAATGCAAACATAAAACCAGGCCAATTTCCTCCTGGGGAGGCTTTCTCTGCAAAGTTTTAATACACTTTTCTAAATATCTCCTGCTTTCATTACTCAAAACAGTGAAAAAAGCTTGAAATAGGAGGTGTAAAAAGGAGAGAAAAATGCGTTTAAGTAAAGCATTAACTGCATTGTGAGCATAATTAAAAAAAACAGTTATATAGAGACAGCTTGACTTCAACATTTAAAGAAAAAACACATTTAAAGAAAAAGAACACAAATTGGGGATTCCCCCCTCCCCTTTCTTCACTGAACAGGATTCAGCAGTTGAGCTTTCTGGGCTCCAGGAAGGCTACACTGAGTAAACTCAGCCAACCACAAGGTTGAAAATGTAGCAGACGCACCATAAAAATTTTGTAATGCTTTTAAACTACTTCTCACCTCACTGGTTTGATGGTGCTGTGGTACTGTTATACAATATGTGCTGTTGCTAAGGTAACTCCATCTCACCTCGACAGCTGCTGCAGCTTCAGCAAAGCAACACAACGAGCTGTGGCAATGCCGAAATTTACTTTTTTTTCTAAAGAGTCTTTCCAACTATAAAGCATTTTCAGATGAAACTCTGCAGCACTTTATCCAAGGACTATGACTATTTCTCAGAAATATCTATCACCGTATTCTAGTGGGAACACTGTGACACTAAGTTCAAAAACATATCCACATATTCTATTAAATTAGATTTGTGCCAGGCACTTTTAGACCTGGTGTAGAAACGGTATTGTGCCTCTGTATTGTTCAGTGTAAATGCAAGAATTTTACACCCCTGGCAACACTACGAGCCTGCCTGGACAGTTTAGCACGTCCTTTTCCATTAGAGGAGGGAAAAAAGTCTAACTTCTTGAAGCACAGAAAGCCTAAGTTCAAACTCATCCCTTCAACAGGCACCAAACTGAAATACTGCTTCAACCCCATTTTAAGCAGAGCTAAAATAAAGAGTGAAGTCCAAAACAAGATTTTGTGACAAGAAATCGGCACAGAGTCCTTCTGTGATAAAGGCTTTAGTGGAGGGAGGTGGCTACAGTCTCGTGGTCCAAACCCCAAAGAATTTTTTTTATTTTCATGTCCTTGGCTTCAGGGACAGTGCTGTGTGAGCAAGGATTAGAAAAAGAATCAGAACATTACGAGCCTTTCCCGCAGTAAGTATCGATTGCAGCTTTTAAGAAGATTCAGTGCTATTTCTTTATTTTTTCTCAACTTACTTGGGTACAGAACCAAAGCAAACATAGGACGGTAGAGCAAGCCGGTGAGGGTGTTTTGTCAAACTCAGCCAAAGTTCCTGTTACCTTAATTTGGGGAGAAAAATAAGTGCTACAAAATGTCTAGGAAAAGTTTGCGCTCAGAAAGCAGACAAGCCTTTAAAGGTATGCAATGTGATTTATTGAAGAGGAAGAACAGAGAAAGTGCACCAAAATAATTAGGGAAATGCCAGATTCATCTATTTCTTTTTAAGTCAACAAAGCAGTAAAGCAAAAGTTGACTTTTCTCCAGTTGAGGCTTTTTTCCTTCCTTTTCCTTCCCCTTTTCTTGCCTTCCCTTGCCTGTTGTAAGAGCAAACAGCGGTGGTGGAGGAACGGTGCTGACCCTGCCTGCGTGTGCTGCAAGTCCCGAGCCTGACATTTAACCAATTCTGGGTAACAGCATGTTTACCACCTTCCTTTGCACTCCAATCTGCAGATACAACACAAGGAAGGGCCGCTTCTATTTTTTTCCCCCTTTCTGTTTAGTAAATTCCCTCTACATAAAAACTTTCAAGTGTCCCTCTGCCTCTTAACCAACCTTCACCATAAAAATATCCGGATACAGAAACTTACAAATGCCTGGTAGTGCTCATAAAATTTTCAATGCATAACAAACACACATGCAATCCTTGTGATTCTCCTCTACTATCCTGCAGCTCAAATCGGCGAGGCAAAAGCTCCAGCTGTAACACTGAACTGCAAAGAATCCGCTAAAATCAGTGATACTTAAAGAGTTGGGAAAAAACAAAATAAAACCAAAACAAAACCAGAAAACCAATGAGGAAAGAATGTACCTAATTACCACTAATCCTGCCTATTAGATTTCATTCAGACACCACAACTTCTTTCAAATAACCCCAGTTTATTTTTGAAAAAATTCCTTTCTTCAGGCAGGATATGGGGGAGGAGTTAATCAGTGATGTTTTACACATGCACATCTGGATACAGTCCAATTATTCCCCTTATACATTCCTCCAGTTGTTTTCATTTTGCTCCATGCTCTGGCATTCATAAATTTGTGAGATTAATTGTGTGTGAGCGTCTGCAGTCTTGGATCTGGGCACGGGTTTTGCTGCAACACAGCTAGAAGTCAACATTAAAGAGAGCTCCAGTTCAGAAAACACAATTTACATTTATACATCTTTGGTATAGTAAGGATTGAAGCAACCATCCTCCTTACCACATGCATCAAATTGGTAAGATTTATTCAATATCAAATACATTTTATTACCATAGTTAGTGTGAACCTCATGAATACTTAGTTACTCAGTGTTAACTGCAAAAGAAGAATTTTCTTTATTTTTTATTTTTTTTAGAATTTGTTTGGTTTGGTTTGTTTTTTTTTAATAGTTTTTCGTTTTTCTTGGTGTGATTTCATTAGCCTTTGCAAATGATACACTGCTGCAAGGACAGAAGCATTTTTAAACCTGGGTTCCATCTGAGCGAGTGGATTGTGCCACTCTGGCCCCCGCCAGGGTCCACACCGTGGGCAAACCCAGAAACCTGGAAATGCCCCTGGCAGAGGCATTCCCATGGGAAGCTCCCTCTCCTTGCTGCTGTAACTTGCTATTTACAGTCTCCAGCAAAGGCAGACACTAAGGTTGGGACTGAGCTTCTGCAATGCTCTGGCTATTCCAAGCTGCTGGAACAGCCCCCTTTGGGGCCAAAAGCAAGAGAGCTCAAACCAATCACCAGCACAGCGAAAGCGAGGGGGCTAAACCCGGCTTCTCTTCTCCTGGGGCCAAGCCTTCCATTTACTGATGTTTTGTATTTTATGTGCAATTTACTAACCAAAACCAGCTGTTTCCTCAAGTTCTCCGC
Source organism: Regulus satrapa (assembly GCA_013396955.1). Taxonomy (NCBI): domain Eukaryota; kingdom Metazoa; phylum Chordata; class Aves; order Passeriformes; family Regulidae; genus Regulus; species Regulus satrapa. The sequence goes on along the minus strand of VWZN01007169.1, from coordinate 94,157 downwards.
AATTTATTGTTTAGCAAAATCAGTTTCACGTTACACTTCTGATCAGTGCAGTTCCACATGAGAGCTACACAACTGAGATGAGGTATTAAAAAGCCAGGGGTCAAAGACCAAGAATCTGCTCACTTGACTGCAAGTTTTGTGACCCAAACACAGTGCTACATGCACAAATCCCACTCGGGGTCCAAGAGCACAGGCAATTCTAGGCTGTGATGTGGCACTCAAGGCAGGGTGACAAGGGAGACGAACTCTGCCCAGTTCCTCAAGCTCACCCTGAAGCAGTTCACTGCTGCCAGGAATAGCTGGACAGTCTGTTTTGGTTTGGCTGGTTTTCTGCAAAATGGCTGTTATATTTTTGAACAATTACGCATCAGAATTGATGGGATTTTTACAGAAGATAAATTGAACCTTCTTACAACCACCTAGGCTTTTCCAAAAATCTTGACGAACTGTGCAAGACTCAATCTGGGTGTAACACCATTTCAAATTCAGCAGATGATACTAATCTAAAATTAACTCCCTCATATTTTCCACTGCCAATCCATCTTGCGGATTAATCTTTGAAGATCTAGCAAGTCTGTAGCTCTTGATAAGACACAGCAGAGAAAAAAACCCCAAACAATAACTCCAAAACAACTCTTCAAGTCAGGAGATTTTACAACATTTTTTCTCCAACCCATCAAATTCTGCTTCGCTTTTCTTCATGCAGAAGGAAAACATCCTGCATTGAGCATTTGTCATGACCACAATACCTGAATCTGACAACGAATTGCCACTGCGCTGCGACAATTTTCTCATCCTGCCAGCTATCATTGCTAATCTCGACAACTCCTTTGGCAAGGCTGGAGGGTGAAGGTCTAAAAGGCAGAGGTAGAGTGGTCACTGTACGTTTATTACTGGGGCAAATATAGCTGATCTTCCCAGCAGTGGTGCACTCCCACAGCTGGCACTGTGACACTTGAGAACTGGACCAGCTGTGGAAGCTCAGCCCCTCACCCGAAACCTCCATCCTTAGAGCTGCATCCAACCTCAAGATGTGAATAAACTCTTTTAGTCTTCCTTCCTTCCTAAAGTTAGGAAATCATGCCCCAAACCAACCAGTGTTACAACGTGAATGGAATTCTTTCAACATCAGGCACCTGAGGGTGAGGGAACGCCAGATTTACGGTTGCACACAGAACCTCCATTCCGCTCCGTGTGCCTAGGCATTGTGATTAAGTATCTGATTCCGTGATTGTGCACTGCTTTTCTCCAGGACTCCTGCCTCCTTCGCTGTGCAGAAAGCACATACAAGAAGAGAGAATTACATTTGTACAAACAACCATAAATCTACTATTTCCTAGCTTCTGAGTACTTGACTTTGCAAACAATGTTCCTTTCATGTAGATTTCTGGTTGTAATACTCCTACAGCGTACACCTAAAAACATTGCAACAACCTGACTGACAGTCTCATACAAGAGTACAAAATCAATTTTTGAAACCTACTCATTTTATGGATGTACCATTTGCAAAAACTCTCATTTCATGGTTGCACTATCATGCTTATAAAAGTCATATTTTCCACACAATAGAGACAGTGTAAAAATTAAAACAAGCTGCAGACTGATTGACCAAGTTGTCTGAATTATTCTCTTTCTTCCTAACAATGAACTGTGCTCTCTGAGCTCCAAGTAAACAATTAAGAAGGGTGGGGGTGGGGGTTGGAGGGCAACCTATAGTAAATAACATTTTAACTGCACTCTTACAAAAAACGCAAGGAAAATAGTAACACATTAAAAAAGCCCCATTTTCCCTTTAAAGCTACCGGAGACCTTGGAGCTGTTTTAGTAAAGCAGAAGGTCTGAGCTGCAGGCAAGGGCACAAATCCTACCCAACACAACTTGAAAGAAAAACAAAAAGTAGCTCATACAAATTTCTGGAATCATGTCTTCCAAGGCAGAATAAAGTAGCCTTTATACCTGAGTTAGACTATCAGAGCGTCAAGTGCTAGGATGGAAGAGACCCAGTGCACACTGCAGTTGCTGGCTCAGCAGGTGGCACTGGATAAATACACACACGATACTTTTACTCCATAGCTCCCAAGCAGATGTCCAAAAGTGCTGCTTATTAGCCTGGTTCTGTTTCAAAAAAACAACCATAAATACAGTATTGAAGGGTCCTGTATAATCAGGTCTCATTGGTTTTACTTTGAGAGTTCATGGAGGAAAACTCCATGCCAACTCAGCCAGGGATCTCTGCCACACCTCCTAAAGTCAAATACATCCTGCAGTTTCTGGTGCTTGGCTAAATCTGGCTCACTCACCTCCTTTAATCACCAAGGTATTTTTTACTGGGCAGAAGCAAACAGAACTTTGCAAACTACTGTTTGTGCTTTACTCTCTCACAGCTGTGTGAGCAAGTAAGGCAGTGAGCATTGGAATGCAGTAAAATTAAAATCTAGCCCCCAAATAATTACAGCTAACAAGATTACAAGTAGAGATGTGATATCTCCCAAGTATCCATCTCCTTTTCTGGTTGGTCTCCACGCTGTCCAAGGCTTGAAAGAATTCTTAAACTTTCCCTGGGCTTTGGGAAGAAACTGGCTTGAAATTCTGAAGGAAATATCCTTAGCAAACTCAAGCTTTTCACTGGACAGAATAAACTGTTCCGCTAAATTGGGTTTCTCATGTCTGTGGGTAAGAGGTAAGCAGGTCTCCAATTTTGCCATTCACTCAGGAATTTTCATAGCATGGCTTACAGTGAGTCTTAATGGAGATGGAAAGCAGATTTCAGCTTTTTCCAGTGAAATGTGGCTTTATTACAAAAGCAGTATGGAAGCAAGGAGAGATTTCTGTTAATGTACATAACCATGCTATAGCAATGTCCTCAATACGTAATGTCTATGCTGAAAGGCACATTCATTTTCAGAATGGGTCATTCATTTTCAGAAGTTATAAGAGACAATTACAGGACAGCAAAGCGGGATTTTTCCCCAGATGCACACTAGAGAAACAGCTTTGTTTCAAAACTAATATAGTTCAGAACAATATTAGCAAACCACTGTGAACAGTAGGTAAGGAATATACAGAAAAAGTCTCTAAGACAAACCCTTAATTGCCTCATGGAAGTGTTCAGTGTCCTTCACCTGCTCAAACCGGGTCAAGGTGAACATATTCAGCTACAGCAGACACAAAGTGCCAAACGGAACGATCTGTGTTTCCACACAGCAGAAGACAGAACTGCCATTCCTTCCTAAAGCAGCCACCCAGTAGTGACTGAAGGGTTAACTAAATACCAATGCCTTCATTTTTTAACCAGCAAACAAAGTCTTCAAGCACACCTGCTCCAAACTTTGGACACTCTTTCAGCATCTGACACCTGCATTTGCCCCACAAACCCTCGGAGTACTTAGCTGCTGTTGCCAAGTTGAATTTTCATCATTAAGCTTACAACCATCAAATGAAGATTTCTGGGAGGCCGCCAATATTACTGAGGCTCCTTGTGGACTTTCTAACAGCATGTGCTGAGGTTTGTAGTGCCACCTGCTCACAAGACAATCTCCACCACAGAGCCTGCTCCCTCCCCTAGCTTGTTGTCCTCCCAACATCCCAACTTTTTCATCTCATAGCGTTTGCTCAGCATCTTCCCTGCTATTTTTCCCTCCACTGACATAGGCTCCACTTTCTCTTTCGTCATAAACACATCCCAAGGTCCACAGAAGTAAGAACCTGGGGTTTTTAAGATTAAGCAAATCTTAGCAAGATGAGGCTACTTTTATAACATTTACTCCCAGAAGCGATACTGACAATTTTAATTGCCTCAAATCAGGTATATCACTCTCATTGCAAACCAAGTCACAGGTTATGTTGGGGAAAGTAATTAGGGGTAAACAAATGAAACACAGCTATGATTCAACTATGCAGAACAATTCAGATCAGCCCCACCAAAAATATTTAACACAGACTCAGTCAGATAAGCATGTTCTGATATACAATACAAAAGAGCAAAATTAATTGATAGGAGCAAAATTACATTAAAAGAATGAATCACCAACACTTTTATAAATAGAAGGAGCAGAGCATGGCATAAAATATCAGATTCTACACAGAAGACTATGAATTTGGTACCCGTTTAATAGCTCTCCCTGATGTTACTTTCTGACACTATAAAGTAAGGTCTCATTTCTGACTTCCTGGCTCTAGAGTATGTTTTTCTTTAATTATACGCACATACCCTATGTAAAAGGAATTTACAATTAGTTTTTGGCCTTTTAACAGACATATTTAGTAATTACTTTAAAATATTGACATTTATGATTGGTACTGAAGATAAATATAAGCTTTTTTCAAAATTCTTTGGGACATTTAGACTGCAGCAGGTGAGTAACACAGACATGATTTCCACAGATTCCTCTCCAGAGGATATTCTTTGCAAACTCAACTCCATGAAGTATAGAAAGGTTTTAGATTAGGAAAGATTTGCCACAATGTAACAGTTTTTCCTTCTAAGTGACCAGATGAGTGCAAAACAACAAAACAACAGAAGAATAAAAGAAAAAGAAAAAAAAACCCCTACCAACCAGATATCCATCAGAGAATTCATGGATTAATGGCTAAATGGTTACGTGAGGTTAGGCTGGTTCTGGGGAGCAAAGGGACTGGGTGCAGAAAGAATTGCAATAGTAAATCTTCCAGAAGGCAAGTCTTTGGAGATCATGGCTTGCAGATATAATAGCGAAAGAGGGAGAGCCACTGGGGGAAGGAACTGAAGGTCCCCTAAGTCATCAGAGACTGATAAATGGTGCTAGTATCAGTCCAAGACACTGAAAGATGACACAGGAGATGTGGCTCTGAAAACACAGATGGAAGAACACAGCCTTCAGGCCACATGGCAAAGGAGACTCCACTCAAGGTCCAAAGTTAATCCAGTGCATTGAAGTTCAAGGTAGTCTTAGGCAAATTTTACAGGTGTTAAAAATCCAGAAGCACCAACTGACAGATAATATTCTAGTCAGGAGGGATCCAAACATGATCTCTGTAAACCTCTTGTCCTGAGACAGAGGCAATATATTGTATAAAGACTTTTTTTTTCCTCCTGTAGCTGTTCAAATCCAGGACCCCTGAGAGTTATCATAAAGGGGACACTGCAGGAGATTTTGTGGGACAGAATTCTATCTTACAGAATTCTATCTTACTCTATTCTATAAAACATACCTTTGCACATAAACCACCTCCCATTGCATAATTCCCTAGTATCTCTTGCTTAACCTCAAACATTCTCTACTACCTGTTTTTTGCTACTATTTAATCACAGCCCCATACAAACACCTGCATTGCATTTCAACAAGTTCTTCTGAAAGCTTTACAGAAAAGAGAAAGAACCTCAACTAGAAATAATTTGCTAAAGGTCATATAAGTCTAGTACAAAGGCAAGAGCAAAAATCGTGAATCAGTCTTCACTCCAATGATACTACTTATTCTCAACACGTTATCAATAAATACATTTAACTCTTCAGATGTTAAGAGCACTGATGTATTATGGAGCATCCTTGCCTTCTCTCTTCCCTGAGTTAATGCTTTTTCAGCATAATCTCCTGTGGATGGAATCATTATCCTTGTGTCTCTAAGTCTCCAAGTCTGTAATGACAAATGACCAACTTGTTAAAAATCAACCAAACCAACCCACCCGAAACCCTGCTGGTTCCTTCATTATACAAATCTCTGCACACATACACAGGCATAGCCTAAGGAGCAGGGGTTTGTGCAGAGCTCACACAGGCCTCTCTTTGGAGCATCATCTGCAATTTCTTCAATTGATCTTCCATTAAAACACTGATTTTTGCAGCTTGCTGTAAGAACAGATTGGTTTGGAGGGGCTCTGCTGGGAGCAGAGTGGCACTGTAGTTCCCAGGCAGACTGAGGAATCCATCACATCCAACAGCTGCTGTGATAATCCTTTTTCAAGTAATTAAATCTTGCTTTTATGCTCTACTATCTCTCTGTTCTACTATCTCTCTGCCTCCTGTCACTGATCACCTCATTTCAACTCGTATGTTATGATTCTATTCCAATTGCAAGAGATGTGCAGTTTGTAGAAAAGGAAAGCTGTTGGTGTAATAAACAGACAATGAACTGTGGCCATGAAGAGAAAAAGCCTCATTACATGGAGTTTTATGCAAACTTGCCCTCTTGCAGAGGAAATTTTCTATCAGCTCTTCTATGAATGAACAAAACACGAACAGCTCTGGAACTGGAATGAAATGAAGTATATTTAAACATTACTGAGACTCCAAAATAGCAGCATTTTGACTTTACATAATCAAATGCCCTCTGGATCTTCAAAGTCAAGAAGGAAAGGACACTATCAACAACTTTTTTTTTTTAAGTGCTCATGGTTGTTTTCCTAGTCAAGGCAACAGTCTGTCAATACCTCAGAGTATGCCAAATATGAAGCTTCAAAACAAGAGCTTGGATTATGAATGAAAGCTAAAAACATACCACAAATATTTCTCAACAGGTGGAAAGCATATAAGTAAAATAGCAAATAATTCAAATACATACAAACAGCTAAATTTTCCACATAAAAACATGTTTCTCCCTAGCTAGACGGAAAACTTCAGACTAAAGACACATTTTGATTTCTCCAACCTGAAAAACAAAATATTTCCCATCCCTCCAAAATTAAGGGACCCAGTAGAAACTAAAAACCAAATGAGATTTTGTGAAAAAATGTGCAAGCCAAACAGTAATGGTAAATATTTTTGTTATAGCAGTAGCTAAATGCTGTAACTTAGCATCACATCTTTATATGAAGATTTGGATGCACACAGAGGCAATCAGTATTTGTAAGAACTTTATAGTTTAAAGATACATTTAAAGCAGAAAGCATTGAATGAGAATGAAATATACTAGGAAAAATATTTTATAAGGATTAACATAATTTTGTTAAGAGTTTTGAGATTTGATGAGTGAGATGGTTTACATATTCTACTGTAGTAATCAAAATAAGATCTTACATGTTTTGTCAATAAGACACAAGGATACAATGATTACATCTCCTATCCACTTGGCACTTCATTATTATGTAAATTAAAGTATCCTTTTCCCCCCTCAATGCAAGGTTTTGACCACACCAACCCCAAATCACCCTGTAGCCTCTCTCACAGGACAGGAATATAAGTGTATTTTTTTAAAAGTGCCAATACAGGAATCAGGTATATATAATTAACACCTTTTTGGGGAGAAGGAGAAAGGAGGGAAACAATTCTCTCCTGTATTTGATGTTCAGAAGGCAGGGATTCACAGTTACATTCCATTGAATCACATTTCCATTTCTTGCACAGAATTCAAATACTCTGAGAGAACATTTGAGTTGTGCAACACTGACAGAACAGCAGAAACATTCCCTGGCTTTTCTGACTTGCTTTTTTGCCCTTATGTGCCTCCAGGTCTTGGCTGTTAATTGAATCAAGCCAGATCTCAGCCAACTGCACCAGCAGCGTCATCAGCCTGCAATCCACTCAGGCTTTCTCAAAGGCCCTCCACGGCTTTTGTGAGCTCAGCCCCTCTTTGTGCAGTTCTTCACCTTTAAAGTGGGTACTGTCACTTGATCTGGGCATTTCTGTTGCTCAGAAGCTCGTTATGCATTCTTGTAGCAGCCAGATGAAAACACTGAAAGTCTCCAAAGAGATCTAGCAAGTGAAACTGGTCCTTCAGCCTTCGTTAGTCTGGGACACTGACAGGGGGTGCAGAAACACTCTGACTCTCTGCCATGCTCCTTTATCTTAGGGATGGTTTTTTTCAAGCAGAGTCAGAGGTTCTCCTTGGAAATCTAAGAAAATTGAACGTAGGGATTCATCTCCTTTTCCACTACTACCCTTACCAAATGAAGATTCCTTACCGTGCTGTTTACGCTGACAGGTAACACAGCCTGAAATCTCTGGACACATCTGGGTGTTGACCACGTGCACACGCAAATTGCTCAGCTCCTGGTAATTATCACTGAAGAGCACCACTCTGTACAGCTTCCAAAAAGCCTGAGAGGCAGAACAACTTCACAATTTCCCTTTCAAGCCAGTTAAGTCCTTCACTCACAGACCTGAACTTAAAGTATAACATCCAATACATGAAAAAGCTCTGCTCCGTTCAAAGTGAACTCTATTTTATTTGTCCTGCAGTGCTTCTTCTCCCAGACTCTGTGCAAAAACCAAGGGACTACCTCGGCACTGAAGAGTCTCAGTGAACTTTTAAAAACTGAGCTTCTGTTCCAAAGTAGGCAAAAAAATCTAAACCCCAAGACTCCAAGTAAATCTACTGCACTCTTTTCAGAGGATGGTGACATTTTCCACAACTCCACAGCAGCTTAAGGATGTTTTGAACAGTATCAGACACTAGTGCAGACTTTAGTTCTGTGTGCAGTGTTCATCAAGACCTTTACATTGTGGTGCCTCTCCTGGGTTACAGCTCTATCAACTCAGCAGCTTCACAGATCTTTGACATCAGTTCAATTCACTAAAACTTAAATTAACAGATGTTCCAATATAATCTATACAAATTATCTTCTCTCTATATAGAATCCTACATGAAATTATACTGCTGATCAGGGTTTTTTTCTTCACTTAAAAAAAAAAAAAAAGAAAAAAAAAGAAGAAACCACACTCCTTTCATTTTAAGCTCCATACTATTCATCTAGCAGTTTGTTTCTCTCTCCTCTACTAGCAGAAAATATAATACAGGAAAAGATTTAAATGAAAAACAGATCTTTGTAGTGAATTGCATATGGTTTCCATTTTCCTCCATGCAATGTTTCATAGAGAGTCAAGGAAGAAATCCCTCCCACAAATCCAGATCTGAAGTCCACTTTCAGAATCTTGTCAGCACAGGAGTTAGGAGGCAACTCTGCGTATGAAAATGCTGCAATCCGTCTGTGCTCTATCTTGTTAGGGTAAATCATTCCTAGAAAGTACCACTGGCTGTAGGTAATAAATCAGTATTTAGAAAATATGCACACTCAGATGATGCTGGCTGTGTCTGTGTGGACCTGCTGTTTTCAGGCATACCAGGTTTGGTGTGCAGCACACAGCTTGCTGCATTTTACGCCTCTTTGCAGCAGGGTTTTCCAGCACTGACAACTTTCTACTTAGTTGACATTCTCCGTGCTAAACTAAACCCAGCCAATAAATACCACTTCTGCCAAAAAGCCTCCATAACTATGACATTCCATCAGCTTTCCTAGCTGATTTAAATAATTCTTTCCAAAGTTTTTCTGACTTTGTTTACATAAAACTCAGCTTTTCCTCCTATTCCTCATAGCCTAAAATAATTTTTTTCCTCTTGCATTCTCAGCAGCTCCTGGTGATATCCAAACACCAAGGCAAGCGTGCCATGTTTCTATCAGACACCAAGGGAGCGGGAGACTCCTTCTTCCCCACTCTCTGGGGTTTCCATGTCAGTGAATGAGAATGAAAGACGAGCTGCTGTTTGTCAGATGCGATTGCTGTTTCTATGAGTTAACAACTCTTTGCATTTCACCCCTTTTAGAGACTGGCTTTAATTGAAGCATGACTGGGATGCAAAAATGAAATAGAAAATCTAGAAAACCTTCTCTTTTTACCTTCTCACAGTAAGAGTCCAGGTAGGAGGGGATGTTTGTATAGAAAAATGTTCCCAAAAGCACTACCTGGTGAGCATGTCAGAACCACACAGCACTGCTCCCTGGAAAGACAAGACACTAAAGCTCTGCAAAGCTGCAAGACAGAAGCAAAGACCAACTAAATCAATTTAGTTTACTAAACTCAGCCAATTCATATCTGACAAACCCTGCCTTTGAGAGAATGTGCACCAGTATGGGATGAACGAATCCTGCCTGATAGACACAGCCTCTGCTTTAAGAGGTGCTCAGCATCTGTGCCCTGATGTGCCTGCTCAGAAAAATCCAAAGCACAGAGGTTACCTGGTTTGTAGGTCTATTTCTGATGGAGAACTGTGGGCTGAGAATTCTTTAACTCGTTAAAAGAAGAAAAGGAACTTTTGCTGATTCTATGCCTCCTTATATTTGTACATATGAAAATGAAAAATGTTACCCAGGGCAAGAAGCAGTCAGTAGAACTACAGTTTTCTACAGTTAGTAGAAAACTAACAAAAAATTGAAATATGAATACAGAAGAAAGTACTTCTCTTTTTACATCTCTTAACATGGAAAAATATCTGTACAGCATCACGTGCTCTAAAAGAATGTAACAGAACTGGCATTCCCAAGTAGCTGAGTTCCACCTGGCTCTTCAGACCTTCACATCCTTGAGTGCTGACCCTAAAGCCCAGCCAGGTCAGGGTGTAGAAAAAACCAAAGTATTCAAGGTTTGCAACAACACTTCCTAGTCCCAAAGTCTTCACATTAAATTCATGTCCAAACAAAGACAAACTTGCATGAACAAACCTTTCTATTGGTTATTCCTCTTTCCATACAGTTATTTCAAATTACTTTTCCCAGCTTTATTAAGTTTTCACCATTCCAAACTCTGAATTTGCTATCAGAAGTTTCTCAGATACCTGACAACTCTTCTCAGTTTACTAATTTTTACTGTTAAGTCTACAGTAAAATATGTTCTTTGTTAAATGCCAAAAACCATACAGATCCACCTGTGGAAGGAAGCTGTGGGATAACCCAGGACATCTCCCTGGTGTTTTTAGCCAGACGTCGTCTACAAGGTATAAAATCTGAAAACCTTCTTCCTCTGTGCATTAGAGACTAACACATCGAGTAAAATTAAAACATTTGTTGAAGTAGTCCACAAAAAGCATAGAGAGGTACTGGAAAATAATACTGCACTACAAATTTTTTTTGTTGTGTTTTGTTTTTAAATATATACAGCAGGTATGTAAACTTTTTTAGCTGCAAAGAAGTTCAGCCTCATCAGGCTTGTGACACCTGCTTGGTTGCAGAGTTTCAGAGGCAAATGTAGGCAACTCAAGCATATATACTCATCACTTTCCTGGCTCTCTCTTGATTTTACCCTTTTAACCACATTTTCAGGTCTCACTCTACATGAGTAGTGTTTGTAAATGATGTGCCAAACAACATTAAAATGTATAAAATTGCCGCTTCTGCTGTATTTTCCACATTTTCCACATGATACCCAACACAAGGCAATGTTTTGGTCCAGAGCTCAACCAAAAAATGCTTTTGTAAAGCTTTAGGAAAAGACATGTTTAATAAACACACCTTGCAGCTGGAGTGACAGATGACAGAAGGTCCCTTAGGGGATTGAGAGCAGAGCTGTGTAGTTAATCCCTAAACTTTAGGCAGTGTTCAGAATATCCTGAGATTCACAGATCACAAAGGGAACCACTGCAGAGATGAGAAATGTGAGCCCTGAAAGGGGCAAGTTGATCTGGGGTGTTACCTATGGAAGCAGCCACAAAGGGCTCTGGGTGGGTTGTTGGCTGTTCTGGAAATTTTGTTTTTCAATCAAGACCAGATCCTCAGGAGGTTGTTACACATAAAAGACTCAGATAAAATATTTGCTATCTTAGGTTGAAGTACTCAGTTGGACAGCAGAGGGGGTAATTCTATACATGCAAGGAAAAGTCATTCCATCAGCAAAAGGAAGGCCTGGGATGAAGCTGTGGAGACTGTCATGAAAGGAACAGATCAATGAGCAGTGATGGCTGCTGTCAGTGAGAGACTGCAGAGCACAGATCAGCACTGCAAGAACATGAAAGGAGAGAAGAGCCACGAACCATCCCCCAGAAAAACACACTGAAGCAGTAACAGGAACTTCAAAGAATGAACACTGTTCCTTCTGGGGTTCTGTACTGCAGAGGTGAAGTTATTGCTTGATTTCAAACAATTATAGGGAGAGGGAAGAACTTTCTGATCTCTGAAGAGTGTGAACCGAGAGGCATCAGTGGAGGTGTTCACCGTGACTAATACTTTTAAAGCATCCCCTGTGTCTAACATGATCCACAAGGAAACAAACTTCAATCAACTCTTCAAAAGCTCTCCATAGTCTCTTTCACATGACTCCATCTCTCAAACTTTCAGTAGATTGCTTCATTTTTCTGGAACTTACACAAGCATTTGAAAATGCTTCGCAATTTGAGAAAAGGAAACTACTGAGAACATAACAAAACTGAACTCACGTTTTACTGAACTACCGATTTGTAGCTACAGTTGGATATTGTCAAACACTAAGGAACATCTACCAGGCCAACACCATGGCTCACAGCTTTTAGAACACATCTTGCCTCAACTGCTAAGAGAACATTAGTAAAGCCACAATAACCACACATCTCCCTGCACTTCATGTAAAGCTACAGCTAATGCAAAGCACGAAAACTTTATTTGTAAAGCAGACAGGTGAAGTAAATAACAGAGAAAGTCTGTTAGTAGCTCAGCTTTATCAGAATTTTACACTAATAAATCATCCCTTGGTTAGCTAAGAACAACCAACACATACTGCCATGAGGGCAGGACTTCTCTGTTGGCTCCAGAACCTCAAGTGACAAAAGTTTCTGTTTATTTTAATTGGGAGATACATAAAGTGGTAATGAGGAATTTTGAAACCTCTCTTCCTCGGAGACACTGATAAAAAAACACAACTATAAATACTAGAGACAAAGTAACAAAAATTATGACATTCTGTTGATCTGTTAACTCTTTGTTTCCCACATCTTCAAGAAACATATTCAGTGTTTTAGGGAGGTTGTAAATTATGCCTGAGAGCACTATTATTCACCAGTTCACATGAAAATTTTGCAGAAATCAGATCTCAAAATCTTCGAGCAATCAAAAGGCTTTTAAGTTGGCCCTTAATTCTAATTTAAACGCTTATGTCTGCGTAATTGAGTCAGATAGCAAGAGTAGGTGATTAAATCTTCATACCTACAGGAAACGTCAGACACGATTATTCCTTGGATATCCCTTATTAATCTTTGGAAACCGGATTTAGATTTCATACAAGAGGATAAGTTGTTGTGTTAGGGATTTCACGGAGCTGCAGCAATGCAGCTTTGACAGTCACCTCTTCTGAGAGTTTACACCTCTGCACAGCACAAATGACAGATTGCTGCATTCAGCCACAGGAGAGGAACTCACATTCCACAACCTGGCTCGTTATTGTTAAGTCTTTATCAAAACCAAGAAACCTATGAATAAATTATGTTATGAACAGAAGTTTTGGCAAGACAAAGACGACACTTCACACAGCAGTTAATATAAAGACAGGATAATAGTCCTGCCAAAGACAATAAATACTAGAAGAAATGGCTTTCAGTTTTAGAGGCCCTGAGCAATATTGCTGGTGTTCATTTTAAGATGTGCTTCTACAACACAATTCCCTTAAGATTGTTCTTAAATGTGAAAAGGATGGATGTTTTTGTTTTGGGATCATTCACAATGTTGGAATTGCAAACCACAGGCTTGAACTGAGGTGAGAGTTAACATCACTTTGCCACTAATTTCTTTCAACTGAATCCTTCTCTTTCTTGATTTCCCTTCCCCCCATTAAAAAAAATCTCCAGGCGTTACTATCGAAAATATACTCATGTAATAAATCATGTATTTGCTCTCACGTGACTGGTATTCATTAGAGTCAAAGATCTCCAAGATCTGCCCCCAGAGTGTATTATGTTACTGAAACATAGAAATAGCTGCAACACAAAGTTTTGCCAGGAAAAAAACCCCACAAAAGTAACAACAAACTGTCTCTCAGTTGGGCAGAAGAAAGAATGTTCATAAAAATATTTCTGAGGGGTAAATCAAACCCCAAAGTCTAATTAGACAAAACCAGCAGTTTAAACCAACAAGACAGGATTTTTAACTAGAAGCTTCTAGAAGTATACACTTTTTTCAGTCACTCAGGCAGTTCTCTTTTCAAAGGGTTTTTTTCTAAAACAGAATGGAAAAAGAAACATAAACCACTACAAGTTTATCCATTATATATCCTGGCTTTCGTTAAGCAGTAAACAACAAGCTCCTACATTCCCTCAAATGCACCCCCTCACTGTGCAGCTCTTTTGCTTTACTGAATGCTACAATCACTTTGTAGCAGAAGTGACATCTCCTGTGAGAGAGGCAACGCTATTCCAGTGATGTGGTAACCTGACTGAAACATTTGAGCCTGAGTGGGGAAAAGGAACACTCCATTCAGCTGCACATCTGGGTTTTATAAAGGGTCCAAAAGCTTAACGCTAACGTGCTTTAGGGCTAAAACACAGTTGAGGAGATCACAGCAGTCAAGAAAGAGGACAGTGTTAATCCAGGGCATATCGTGCTCTTCACCACCGCTCGGAAAATTAACTTAGCTCAGCTAATTTTGCATCCCCACTAATTGTGTGTTGTGTATGAGTAAGCAATGACTAAGGAAATGTCAAAGCTATTCCATATCCTGTTCTTTTCCTGAAGAAAAACATGACAGGCAGAGAGGATACCTCCCATTAAGGCCACAACAATTCAACGAGGCAGCTCTTTTTTTCAGCAAGAATGAAATAACCTATATGCAATCCAAACATTGCCAACCATTTCAATCACTTGTTACCACTGTGCTGAGCACACATGGCTCCCCCAAACCAATTTACTATCCAAATATCGGTTTAGATATTCAAATACATAACATATAATAATATTATATATATATATATAGAGAGAGAGAGAGAGAGAGAGAGAGAGAGAGAGTATTAGCTATCACCATGAGTGCATGCACACAATTTAAGTTGAACAAAGCACAGTGAGCATGAAGTCAGCTGTACACAAAAGTACTTGCTCTGTAGTACACTGGTTCTTCTCCAGTGTTTCAGATTATTCATTGATAAACTTTGACCACTGGCTAGAAAGGCAGAAAAAATACTGAACAATACAGTTCAGAAAGTGATGCACATATTAGAGCCAGAGTGAATATCACCAGACTGTTGAAGAGGCAAAAAGAAGTGGCATTGGTATTGAACCTTCTGTTGGGTTCCTCACAGCTGTGAGGACAGAAATCAGCTGTGGCTGTCCAGAGGTGCTCACCTCAGAGGTGCAGAATTGCCCCCTGAACACCAAAGGTAAAGGAAACACAGGCTCCTGAACAAGGCTGTTAGGAATTTCATCTCAGACATGCAAAATAGCTGGACTGAACCCTTCCAGCTCTCTGCCTTCTCCCCATTTGTGTCTCTCCCATACACCTGAACGAAGTCTGAGACAAAGCGCACAGAGCAGAAATGTGGAATTGGGCAGAGAAAGGTGAAAGGGTAAATATCCTAAAGCACCCAAACTACCTGCCCGATGAGAAGGAGAGGACAGGGGAACAAGTGAAAAGGGACAGAGGAAGGAAAAGGGACTGGGAACAGGGAACACAGTGTTTTGAGACCATGGTTTTCACGAGTCCATTATGTGTTACAGGAACTACACAACACTGGGGCATTAGGCTGGAACATTATCCAGAGCTGTACTAAATTAATTTAGAAAAGATCAAATCACTGACTGCAATACTGAGGCCAGACTGCCTAGAAAACTAAGCCGCACATAGATGTGGCTCTGAGCAGTCCTATAACCTCCACAGAGGGGTCCCACCCAAAGAGGGCTCCAGTTAGCACTGCTAAACTCCTGCCAGTCTCACAAGCTTTCCAGACACCACGAATAATGCTAGAAACAACACATGAGGATGATGGTACAAGCTGAAAATGAGCACCACACTTCAATAGCATGTTCCCATAACAATGGGCATAGCTACTTAAAAGCACAAATCATGCCTACATGCATTGGCCAGAAGCAACAATATTGCTAAGGGAAAAATTTTCTTTTTTGTACATTTAAAATTTAAAAAAAATAGTCTGATTGCAGTGGAAGACCAAGAAACAACAGAATTGCAGGACTGCGTTAGGCCATGCCCAACCACAAATGATATTCATTAACAGAAAGGTCACAAACTCCACAGAAACAAGAATCAGATACTCTCACCTCATGTGCTGCTGCTTCCTCCACCCTCACCTCTTCTGTCCCTACATTAGCCTTACTTCCCTTCTTTCATCCATACCCCAAGCATTCTGCATAAAAGTGAATGCAATTGAGACTGTTTGCATTTGTTCACTCTCACTGGCATTTAATTCTCTACTCCCTTTGTTCACTCAGCTCCAAAATAGACCCTGGAGATAGTTTTGCAGAGGTTTTTTGCTCTGATGGCAATGACAGCCTGTTCACACTGTTGCCTGTATCCTATGCCTACCTATTTTTAATCCTTTTAAATCGTGATTTAGCTTACTGAATGCCAAAAAGGGTTAACCTTTGCTGCTGGATGTGCAAAAAAAGCAAATCATGGCAGACAACTTTCTCTTTGAGAATTTCAAAAGGAGCTATGTACAATTGCCCGCTATTATTTCAACTCATTTATCAGCTGCAGACATCCCACTTAATCTTCAGGAGTCCCCTGGATCATATCTAGTGCTTTTACAAAGCAGATATACAAAATTTACAACTGTTCAGAAACTTTCTACAGTAACTTTTTAATGCAAAAACCCACACTAATGGCAGTGCAGCCACTTCACAATGTAAATGCAGTCTGGGATGTTTTACAAACAAGAAGCACACAGCTCCTGTGCTACCCACACACTTCATGACCATTTCAAAGATGTCCATCCCATTCAGTGCCAAGAATGTCCTGGCACTACACTGCTGTCTGCCAGGAAAAGAAAACAATCTAGCAGAAATCCAGCTATTTTCCTTTTCATAGTGGTCCTCCAAATAAGCATTAATGAAGAAACTGGACTTCTTAAAATCCTTTGTTTCCTCCCAGTTAAAAAATCAAATAATATTGTCAGTTTGTGGAAAATAATTTAATCACAGTGCTGAGTTCATAGGCATGGCAGGAATGTCAGCATGATGATAAACCCATGAAAAATGAAAGTTTATCACTACCTTTGGAAGGCACTTAGCATAAAGTATGCGTAACAGTTTATTATTGATACTGACTCTCTGTACTGCAACCATGAAAGCAGCCTGCCATGCTGCTGCTGGGATGGCTGAAAGCATGGGACAGCCTTGGAAGCTGACTGGAAGCAGATCAAATCCCACTGTAGAGATGGGGAGCTATTCGTGAAAGATTTCAAATATTTCAAGTCTAGTCTGAACTTGGTATCAGAAGGAATGGAAATGTCAATGGCTTTTTGGGCCTATTCCTTTCCAAACAGAAATCAAGTGGAAAAGGAGGGATTTGGTGTAAGCATCTAAGACAGATGCGTGTAAGCAGCTGAGCAACCCCTTGGAAGGAAAGACAAAGAGCCTCAGCGGTCTGAATAGCTTTGCACTGTATTAGAGGTTCCCCCCCAACAAGGCTTTAGCATCTTCCTGGGCTCCCAGAACAACCCAAACCCCCTGTTCTTCTCCTTCATTCCTCTGAATCTCTGCTTTTGCCAGGAAACAGAACTTAGAGGGAACAAATTTCCAGGCCGCAGTGTGGGGAGGTATTCTGGTTCTATTTAACCATCTCGGGAAAAACTCACAGACTAATGCTGCTGTGCTTGGCAGCAAGATTCCAAACTTCACTTCCCTCAGCCCTAAACCTGCTTGGCTCAGTAATGGTTTGCCTTCTGTTTTATTCAGCCTATGTCCCTTTCTGCTGGTATGGAAAGAAGATCCCTGGAACGCTGTCTTTCCTTGACAACCTAATTTCTTGCTCTTGGTGACACATGCAGTAATTAATCTCTGGCAGTTCCTCACTGGGAAAATCTGACTACTCTACTGAGGGTCCCACTCACGAAAGTCACTCCTCAGTCTTTCCAAAATTGTATTCTTCTTCACAAGGCAAGTGCCAAGGGGGAATGCCATGGAAAAGCCAGCCCCTGCACACGCAGGGCTCCTCCTCTGTCTATCCAAAGTATGCTCTAATTTCTCCTTTGTTACAGTTTTATCTTTAAAAGCCTTTGCCCACCAGCTCGCTCTCTGACACACTTGTTGCTGGTTTCAAAGTAAGGGAGGACACATCACATTAAACCTCTCCAAACCTTCACCTCTGCTAAAGAAACAAGAAACCCCAGCACTGCTCGGACACATGTCAGCCCCCTGTGACCCAAATGGGAGAGCTGGAGGATGCACATTCTGAAGCAGACCCTGAGCGCTTGGCCTGCCACCACCCCAAAGCAGCCTGAAGGTCACTTTTCCTTTTCATTGGAAGGAACTGAGACTCCAGTTCCACTTTCCCAGCATCCAAGTTTGTTGCATTCATTCTCCCTGAAGTGAGAACTCTGCAACCTGCCCTCTGCACGCCTCTAGGAGCTACGGCTCTCTCAGAATCTGCTGGCACCTAGGGAGAACCAAATCATGCAGAAGTTATTTAGGACACCAGGGCTCACAGCACGCGTTCAGATTTACATACATTCCTGTCCAGGAAGTTGGTGGAGATCTACCTCTCAAGACACTGGTATTTGCTTCAGAATCCCAGGCAGAAAAAGAACTGCTGGCACTGATTCCATTCAGTGCATATCCAGACCCAGACACAATCACCTCCAGGTTCAACTTGAAAAGAGCTCACTTGTTCTGTTAGCTGGTGTGTTAGACCATGGGCTAAGGCAGATTTAAAAAAAGAAAGAAAGAAAAAAAAAACAAAAACAACAAACCACACAACAAAATCAATCTAAGTACAACACTTAGATTCAACAGAATGAGTAACAAAGAAAAAAAATTTACCGTTGCCTGTGGGGAGAATATCTTAAAATCTACGGTAAAGTCATAGTTGGCAAAATTCAATAGATCTGGTAAACATCAAAGATAAAATTCAGCAGAATAATTCCACCAAGCACCATTAAAAGAAAAATGGGACCAGCAGGGTTACCAGTGAAAAACAATGCCAGGCCTAATAGCACTGATCTACCAGAAGCAATTTATTATGACACCAGAAATAGCTATTTTCACAGTGGATGCTTGAAATGAAAACTTTAAAGCTTCTTTAAGTCTTGAGCTATAGCAAAGTATTCAACCAGCCAGCCAAAATAGCTGAAGGGAAATAGGAAGGCCACATGTGGAACTAATTACTCATGTAGAGGCTATGACAAAGAACATTTCTCCAGACTTTTCATGGGGGCTTCACTTTCAGGAAGTAACTCTAATTACTGTTCAAGTCTCGGCAGCCTGCATGCCGCTGACAGTTCCAAGAAAAAATGAACCTATTTGCCCTTTTCTTGGTCTGAAATGCCAAAATAGAAAAGCACAACTAGAGTCATTAAAAAGAAAGAAAATAAGCACTGGCTTATTACATTAGCTTCCCGAGCAGAATCCTTTTTTATAAATTCGGTTTTTCAGCCTCCACAAAAGAGCAAATTCTGCGTCCACATTAACTCACTCTCTGTTGGCTGCAGTGAAACTGTACATCTTGACTTTTTACAGCTTTTCCATACTGGGGCCCACTTCCTGCCCAGTTGAAGAAAAAAATCTGGCCTGAAGATGAAATGACTGCTTAACATTACACTAAAACATCTGGTACCATTTTATACACAGACCCATGTCTGAGAGCAGGCAATTCTAGCGGTCTCACCAGCGGCACAGTGCATACCCAAACCTCCCCAGGGTGACATCATCCCATATATGGACTCTCAGGCCCAGCCCTCCCCCTTTTCCTGGTCCTAAATTCATTGCCAGATCCCCAGTCTGCTGCAAATGTGCCACGTCAAGACTGGAAATCACAGCACTTCAGTGTGTTTCAGTGAGTGCTGCAGAGTGTGAGCGAGAGCCGAGCACAACCCGTGATGCAGGAAGGCAGTTTTTCCCCGAGACTAAAAGAGGATTTAAAATAAATAAATAGACGCGTCCGGAGATCCTGCTCCGTCGCCCCAGTGTTCAGACTACCTGTTCAGGACAATGCTGTTGTACAGTAGTCTGCACATTGGTTAGACTGGGCAAGGCAAAGCGGCGGCGTGGACTATTGGGGACGCAAGTTGCTCTTGCCAAGGAGAAGACACTCATTGCTCCTTTCAGATCTCATATCCAGTATTTTTCTTCACAGGTTTTGCACACTAGGGAATAAGAAACGCTAAGGGACACTGTGAAAAAGGAGGACTGCAGAATAAAGCGGGGAAGACATTCTGGTAAGGCCTACTTTGGAAGAACACCTGGCCTATGACCTGGCGAACCTAGGTGACTCCCCTCCCCCCTTCCTCCAGTCATCACTGCAAGAAAGATGGAGCTCTGATGGTGCACTAAAAGCCATGCAAGAAATGAGAGAGGTATATTGCCTAGAGGTACACTGCCTAGAGACGTGTACACCAGTAAAGCTAAAGTCGGTCATTTCTTTTCTATTAATTTTTTAAAAATTTAAAATAAAGCTTTTTTCCCCCACAAACTAAAAAAGGTAAATTTTATTTTTTTTTACTTGTAGATGCCAGTATAAATATTTAAGAATTTTTTCTCCTTAGGCTTGTTAGACATATGTATTCTGAATAGCTCCTGTTGTGATTTATGATTTGAAGATCAATTTTTTTTTTTTAAATTTGCTTAAAGTAATAAAATACTAGAAAAGAATGCATGAATAATAGATTAAATTATTGCAAAATGTAATATATCACCTCCGGGAAAAGCGTACTTAAGTTTTTTATATGCAGTTGAAACTTCTTTGCAAGTAACTTTGCTAGATGTGCCTAATGAAAACTGGAAGGGAAACCATAGAAAAGCTGACTACTCCATGCTAGGCTGCTGCCAGGTAGAATAAAAAACCTTTGATTGTCAGGAAAAATTATTTTTTAAAGTTCAGTATGTGATGGGAAAAAAAAAAAATCAATCATACATAAAAGGGAAGAAAGAGCTTCCCAACCCGATACCTGGCTGGACATTGCATGGGAGTGATCAGGACCGATTAATTGTTGCTGCTCTCATGTGTACTTTGAATCGCTGATAATTCTCCTACCATTCAAAATGATAAGTGACTTTGTCCTGAATCCCACTGATAAAAATGGAATTTGTAAACCAATGTAGAAGTTTGCTTTGGTGATTTTCCAGCTGTCCTGGTAGGGGAAAAAAACCCTCAGGCTGAATGAAATCCCCACGGACAAAATAATACAAAAGTCTGGGCTGCAATTTGATACCAGCCAAACTCCAGAGTCAGCTCCCCTAAAGTTAACAGTAGTAACAAACTCTACTGCAACCGGAAAAAAAATCCCACCTATATGGTGCTCATTATTGTCAGGAAGGCTTGGAATAGCTGCACTGTAAAAAGAATTAGCATAAATATGCAGCTGTTAGTATTACAGCCAGCCGATTTTGCAGAATGTGTGCTGTACTTTATAAGCCTTCATGCTATACTTTAAAAATAACCTGTATATTATATCTAATATCTAGTATATATATATAAATTATGCTGACCTTGTCCATTGCTCCTTCGATAATCGAGAGAGGAGCTGTTGGGGTGAACTGGTCACGTAGTGTTGGTGTGATGGTGCCCGGACTGGCTGCTTTAGAGCTTACAAAGCAAGGACTAGCACTGTCATTTCCCTCTGCCTCCCAGCAAACTTTTCTTTTGACCAAAAAACTCTTTTTTAATGGGTTTAAACACTTGTAAATTATTCAGCCTCTCTTCCTTTTTATTTTATTTTTTTTTAAAAAGATTATTTTTAGGATTAACTTAGTGGGGTTTAATCCATTGTAGTAGGAGTAGATGGAATTTTTATTGTCGTTCTGCTTTAAAGTGGAGTTACAACACACAGTTAAATGTGGTTATTAAGAGAAAATCTGAAGCAACAGGAAGAAATTAAAGAAATGGAACTAGAGTCAGACTGGCATTAATATTTCTCAATCTCTACGTATGGTTGCTGTCTTATGCATAGCAAATCTGAAAAGTTTTATGACTTAGATTTTGCTTAAGCGGTAGAAAAATGTTTCCAAATCTTGTTAAGAAACTCACTCAGTTTTGCTTTCAAGGGCAATATAATCGCTTGCAAATATTTTTTTTCTCTAATGCTTACTTGCAAAGCTACTTTTAAAAAAAATTCTGATCTAGAAATGAAGGAAGGAAATACTGTTATCCAGGGAATAATAGGCCCTCCATGAAAACAGTATTGCAGATAGCCAGTGTTAACTTTTGCTAAATAAGCAAGGACGATGGAAACATATGGAAGGAGTGTTTCTCTTATCTCTAGTCCACTATTTGCATTAATCTTTATTTTAAATGACCTTTCTGGATTTAGGAAGTGATTCCCCTCCCATAGACCCATGATTCTTCAAAGTTACATTTTTAGACTGTAAGGCTGGGATCGAGGAGGCCCCCTTGGCATGGGGCTTGGAAAGGAGGGGGGGAAATGCAGAGTGCAAAGCAGCAGATATGGAAAGAAAGGCTGTATTGTTAGCAATGAATAAGGAAGTATATCAACCTCGGCTCAGTTATCAAAACATTTTCAAAGTGAATTAAATGATTCTGTGGTTCTTAAAACACTGCTGGTTTAGCTGAAACAATTTCTAGTTGGTCATAGTCACAGAGCAGAGATTTCAATAGTTATAAAACAAGATGCTTTAAACATGCATGTCAACAAACACAGGCTGCATATAAATATTTCAAGAGAAAAAAAAAAAAACAAAAAACAAAATACCACCAAATATTACTTTTTGTAATGAATAAAAAAAAAATTGGCAGGACCCAATGCATACTAATAATGGTGAGAGTTCTCTAAAGCCAGGACAATACCAAAGCTTAAGCCTGTTCTATGAACTGATACATATTGCCATAAAATGCACATTAAAGCCAGTGGGAACATTTAAATAGGTGACTGTTTCAATGTAATAGACTTTCTTTTGTCTTTAGGGAATGTATTTTTAAGTGCATTCAAAAAAATTAAAGAGAGGAAGAAAAACTTTCTAACCTTTTCTAACTCTTCCTTTAATGTTAAGAATAAAAGGAAAAGTGAGAAGGGTGGGGAAAAGTCAGCTAACTTTACGGAAATAAATATAGGTCAATGTGAATATAGATCAAATGTGAAAAAAACGAGTTACTTAAAAAAACCAAACCAAACAACATGTCATTTGCCATCTTTCTGCCTTGTCATTAAGCTGCATGTTGTCTCCTGTATTACCACTGCCAGTGCTATTTAGTGCATCTGTATTTTCAGAGCATAAAGACATTGCAACTCTCCCCACGCTCCTTGCCCCCCTGCCTGTACTATCACTGTGCCTCCAGACCACCCAAGTATCATTTCTAGATGGAAAATATTATAACTAAAATATCAAAATACCTGAATAAAAATGCCAGGCTTCTACACAGAATGTTCATTATAATATTTCAATCAAAATCTGTTAAGCAGACTGGAAAATGAAAAGCCCTAAACTTTAATGTATTGGGGTTTTTTAATAACAGGTTTTAATCAAGAGCATAACTTTACTTTTACTTGTAAAAGGCTTTGCTTCCTGAACTCTACTTTATTTAGAAAAAAATATCTTAATTGAAATACTATTAAGGGTCAGGTTTAAAACTACAAAAAGACAGGAAATACCACAGTTAAGAATGAAACTTTCCTAAATTATTCTACTGTAGTTCTGTACTGCATTTTACACAGCATTGCAAAGCAGTATCTAAAAATAACAGCCTTCCCTTAAATAAAGAGTCCTGATCATTACTGGAAGGAATACATATTTCAATTTAGTTTCCAAGGTACCAATATTTAAAGTAAGGTCATTAACATAAGTTTCTGTAAATATAATATTGGCAATCATGATGATTTTTTTTTTGTTATGAGTATTCTAAAATATTCTGAAGCCCTTTACTGACTGACTGACTGTGTCAGCACACAAAAATATTCAGCCCTTTAAACACATTAAGTACAATTTCACGGAATTTCAGTTTTTAAATAAAAATCAAGTGGAGATATTCATCTAGCCTAGTAGCACCCAGTGAATTAACTGAAGGGAAAACAAACTTGCCTCTGTCGAGATGTAAAGCTTTTTGCTGATTCTTTGGTGAATTCTCCTTGTGCACAGTTATTAGAAAGACGGCACAAAGTTTCCACTTAGGATTTTCCTCCCAGCACAACCTCCCTGACAGCTGTTAACAGAAAACCTATTCTAGAAAATGCATCCTTCTGCTATTCCAATATTCCGTACTATAGACTGCCAACGATTTTGACTGTACAATTCTTTGTTATTTCAAGAAAGATCCGTAAAACAGAAAGTGAGAACTAATTTTCTTCCAGGCTAAAGATTTTTCATTTCTTTAGCAACTAAATGCAGGAGTTAAACCTGATGAAATCTATGAAACAATCAGTGCATTATATTTACTTTTTAAATACTTCTGTTTTTCTTCAAAATGGTCAAGCGGGTAGGAAGAAATGTCAACTTAAAGCATACTCTTAAGATTTGACTTAGAGCTATAAAATTTAAGTAAGCATTTTATAAAGCCAAACTATTTAATGTATTGGAATTAATTTTTCATGTCTGAATTAGTTAGCCATATTTTGTGGTCGATTCATTTATTTAAGACAACTTTTTCCATCTTGTTAGGTTCAAAGAAAATTTTATTCATAAAATTGATAAACCTAACTTGTATAGTCAATTTTTATATGAACTAAAATGTTATTCTTTATGGCAAAATTATTAGAGACAGAACACCTGAATAATTACATATTTATTTATTATTAGTTTAATATAAAACCTCAGCACCATCTCCACTTTCAATCTCTGGTAATTTCATCCCTTTATAATCAGTTTTCAGGCGGGACTTAAAATTGTTTGGCTGCTATTCTGAATGGTTTACGTTGGAGAAGGGTTTGAAAGCACAAGTTGGTTGCTTACCTATGGTGGCACTAGCGAGCAACAGAGATTCAAGAATACCATCAAACAAACCAGAAACATTTAATCTGTACAGAAAATGAATACAAGTATTCTTTTCCCCCTTTAAGGTTCCAATGGGTTTTATGCATTCTGAAAAATACCCCAGCGGTGTTGCAAATGTCTCTGCAAAGTTGGATTGCAGTCACTGTGTGTACTCTCTAGAGGGAAAATCGAGGAAAGCAGTTCATCTTGTGATGTGAAATGATGCTATTTGCATGCTTTTGATCTCTAGTTTAGTCCATATTTAACTAAAAAACTTACTAAAGTTTTATGAAGTTAATTTATTTGGTTAGAAAGTACAAATTTTGAGACAAAGCAAAATTTAAATAACATGCAAACCAAAATACTAGAAGGAATATAATATGGGTACAGTTATCACATATGAGCAAAATTGATACAAAATGCAAGCAGTTTTCTTTCCAGCACATTTCCAATAACGGCGTTAATGTGCAAGTGGCGGCCTCCATTTATACAGAAGGATTTTTATTTTTAACATCCCAGATTATTGTACTTATCTGCTCCTAGAAAATATGCACTGTATAAACATATCCTTTATCTTGAACTTCAGTATTTCTGTGCTTCCACGAAGAGTAAAAACATCTGGTTAAATTACTGTGTGCGAGTACAATACGCAGGCAAAACCTTGTACGAATTGCATATAAAATAAACCATGGCTTCGGTTCTTTTTGCTTTTCCAAACGTTCAGCGTCTGTTGAAACCGCATCCCTGATACATGTCAGCACGACGATAACCCATGTACCGAGCTTCTTTTCTGAATAAAATCAAGTTCTGTTCTTGTTCTGCAGCTGCCAATGTTTGAAAGTTTAATTCTGTTATGTGTGTTCCCCCCAACAAACGCCCCCCAAAGTGGACTGGCACAAAGCGTTGCGCGGCAGCGGCGATGGCTCCAAGGGACTGGCTGGACGGAGTTGTCATGTGTCTGCCTGTCTACACTTGCTGTGCAGAACATCCTCTCACCTGTACAGCAGGCACAGACAGGCAGTCGCATGACAACCCAGCCTGAGGGACAGCCGCCAGTGGGACCCCGCTCTGACAGCCCAGAGCATCTGCAGCACCAGCTCCAGCCAAGAGTCGCTCTGGACCTCAGACGGCCGGTCAGTCACCAAGCCCAGAGTCAAAGCAGCGCTGCCTGTCAAGTACAATAAAACCCACTGCTGAAATTCTTACTGTGCTTCCTATAGTACTCTTTTCCTAGTTGTTCTCATGAGCTCACTAACAGTAGGTTGGATTTATCCGCGGCCCTGCGGCACCTCCGTATGTTCTGTCCTCCCGTTTGCTTCCCGGGCATCACTCGATTCTTGCTGTATGAAACTCCCTGACACTCCTGCTCGCCAGGAAGCCAAGAGCAGCTTATTGTGTGGAGAGTTCATTCTGTAAGCATAACACGTCAGGCCTTAGAGGAACCCTTTCCACTCTCTCACCTCCTCACTTATTTTTGCAATTTCGCTCTCAAGTCTCACATAATTTTACGACTGGGAACAAACTGTGAAATTATAATACAAACTGCATCCATCCCCAGATGCTGACAACAATATCATTTACTATTGAAACAGAATGGAAATATTTTCTTTGGAAGTAAGACTAAAGGGGATTTTTCCCCATTAATGTAAATTTCACATTTTTAATTCTAATCCTGCAGTCCAGCTTGGCATCCTTTGCACAGCAATGATGCCAGTGAAATCTCTGGATGCTTTAGAAAGAATAATAAAATCACATTCTATGACTGTGACTTTAACAATGCTACACCACTTTACAAATGGCATCTGTATCTTTACAAATAAAGGCTTTTGTAATTCACAAGTTAGAATGATATTCTACATTCCCAAAGTCCATTTCATCCTAATGCAAAAGTGGTTAATTCACAAACTTCAGATTTGCAGGCTGAATCTTGAATGACCATTAGTTAATGCTACTTAACAAGACAGTAACAACTGAGAGGTAAAATGCTCAGATTTAATAATTGTGCATTGAGGTGTGCCTTATAATGTTTCAGCTAGGATTACATGGAATACTCCACAGAATCAATCTGTATTTGTGAGGACACAGAGTGCTGACCTTGCACTTGTTTACAGCAGCCTCAAAGCCAGTACACAGCATTTTCCTTGCTTGGTTTTTAAGAAGAAAAGCACAAAGTCGTGGTATTGGTCACACAGCAAAGTTATGACCAGAAGCAACTGCACGCAGGATCAGAAACTAATCCATGCTAGTTCTCACAGAACCGATACTGTAACCGCTTTAAGCACGCTGCTCCAACACCAACCTGGCATTTCCATAACTACAAGTCTAAAAAGCATTTTTAGGCACTGAATTCCTCTCTTCAGGAATAAAATCCTGGCGTATGTTTGATAACAACAAAACCATGCGAAGAAACCAATTCTTTTCTAATACTGATCCCATACAGCAAAATCTGAACTCTTCTGCCAAAGCAATTTGCTTTTAAATGGATTACACTGTGGATTTATCACTTATAAAGCTGCACCTCACAAAGGAATCTACATCCTTCTAACAGCCCAAGCGAGCCACCAGTAGTGATTTTGATCTCAGAGCAAATTCCAGACAAGAAAACAGGCTCAGCTTACACTAGAGGGGGTCCGGAGGCCCGGAGGCCCCAGCAGGCACTGGCGCTTTGCAGAGCACACTGTCAGAGCTCCCTGCTCCAAAGCTGCTGGGCGCAGGCACAGAGGGCACAAAGCCCAGAAGAAAGGGAAGGGCGGCGAGGTGAGAGCTGACCCCGCACCTTCCCCAGCTGCCATGGAAAGGCTCCGAGCAGGAGCTGGCTCTGAACTCCCCACGACCTCGCAGGGCACAGCCAGACACACAAACACAGGGATCACTTCTCACATCACCAGACCTCGCATCCCACTGGGGGAAACACCCCCGCACAGCCACTCCAGCCAGCGGCTGAGGAGCCTTCCTGATTTTTCAGTCTTATTGAGAAGGTCCAGTAAAAAAAAAAAAAAAATCCTTAAAAATTTAAACCTTAACTTTATAAACTATTTTCCAGGACCGAAAAATCAAATTATACAGCTAATCTGTACTTAAGGAGCAACTTCTTTCACCAGCAGAGCATGGCATGGAATAGTACTCTGGTATTACCCTATGCTATTACCTTTTTACCACTCTAAGAAATTGCTGAGTGATCTCCCATGGCCTGAATTACCTACTGGCATTTTCATGACTCTCAAAACATAACTGTTTGGCAAATAAGGGACATTATCTTAAAATATGCGTATTTTAAAACTGCACACTGATCATTTCTTTCTGAGTACTTTTACGGGCTTCCCAGGTGACTTTTCCCAGCAGATTATCAAAACTATTTATATTTAAAGTTGTACAGCACAAGATGTACCATTAGGATTTCCAGGATTTTTTTTTTTAATATTTCACACTAAACAAAAATCAGATTAAAAAAGCAACATCAAAACTACCTAAAAAAATTTGCCACAGTTCATCTGAGATGCACCTCCAACTGCTTGAGACAAAACACAGCATGTGTGTTCATTTTGCCACATGGCTTGTTTTAGTTACAGTTGCCTCTATGTTACCTAAGGAAGCTGGTTCTAGTAACTTCAAGGTAGATCACAAGAAACAACAGCTTCAAATTTTCAAATTCATCAAATTGCTTTTGCATTTTTTTGAAATTATATTTCAGCAATCTGAGAGTAAAACTTCCCCTCTTGACACCTGTCCCTTGCCTCCTCCCCTCTGCCTGACGTGCACTGCTTTTCCTGCTACACTAAATTTCAATCCCTTTACAACTAAAATAA
This sequence comes from Regulus satrapa, assembly GCA_013396955.1. Lineage (NCBI taxonomy): Eukaryota > Metazoa > Chordata > Aves > Passeriformes > Regulidae > Regulus > Regulus satrapa. The sequence continues at coordinate 65,621 of VWZN01007169.1, read as the reverse complement.
AAGGGCAAGGGGCAAAATCTTCAAGATTACCCTAATTTGTCTCTCTGCCTTAAGGTCTATCCCAAAATGGCTACGGATTGGAGGGAAAAACCCCTATATTCTGAGCAGCACAGTTCCCACCCTGAAGGAATTCCACGTCCTGGATTCGCAGGACTCGGGAGAGCTCTGCCTTATGCACTGCAGGCCCTCTCCCCAGGGCTTTCAGAAAATCCACTGCAGTAAAACACCACATTCGTTTAAAGAGAATATGAATTTGCACAGTCCCCCATCAACCTGTTTTGTTGGGATCAACCAGTGTTCTGATTATTACTTAGAAGAAGATGAAAAGATGGAGGGATGTTTTAGAGTGCACTTTCTCTTTACCTGTGCTTCTCCCATTCATTGAACTGGTTCACCCCAAAATTCATTAATTTCTTACTAAAAAAAAATTTTTTTTTTTAAGGGGGAGAGGGACCCAAATAGAAAATAGTAAGATTTTATTTAAATGTAGCCCTATTTTTCTACAGACACCAACATAAACTTTAGGAAAACTCACAAAGGCTTTATCATAAATCTAATAATCCTGTTTTAACCTTCAAAATACTCCTGGGGTCTTGGATAAAATGCATCACTACACACATTGTTGAAAATGTCATTAAACAGAGCAGACAAGCTGCCTAACAATATATTCAAAGTGAGTAACGTGAATGTCCTTTTATTTCCATATTATCTCAGATTTACTGATCACCCATAAAGGTGCATTTTTTGTCAAATTTGAAAATCCACACCAACCAGCCAGAGAACCCTGCAGATGGACTTTTCATCCTCTCAGAACATAAGACAGGAGAATAGCTGTTTTCATTAAATCAATTGCTGCAGTTACTTCCAGAAATAAATTTACCCACACAATTTATGATCAACTTGCAGCAGATGTACACGAGTAACCCAAGCAAGAATAGAACAATAAGAAGAATATTTCAAAACAGCCTGGGTTTGTTGTTTTTTGTTTTTTTGTTTTGTTTTTTTTTTAAGCAATGTGTGGAAATTACAGGAAGAGAAGAAAATATTATACCAAACAAAAATACCCCACACCACACCCTGTATTTGTTATCAGCATTTCATCAGAAGTCTTAGACAGCATTCTCCATGAATCAAAGCAGAAATTTAAAGAACACAGCTAAAACCTTTAAAACGATCTCTCACATCGAGTTTACACAAATTGATCAAATATTTTAAGTTGGTATCAGAACACTGCATTAATAATTAATGTATTGGGTTTTCCCCAATAGAAAAGAAGTTCCTCATTCCTTACCTCATCATCTTTATACCAGGACAAGCTCTCGGCAGTCAGAACGAACCAGTACTCCTTGGATCCTCCTTTCATGATGCCGATGTTGTTGATGGTGAGCCAGCCTTTCCGGATGACCTATGCAGGGGTGCAGTCAGGTACAAGTTCAGTTCATTACTCACTTGACAGAGTTCTGCTGCTGCATTCATTCTTTTGAATAAAGATTTTTTAAATGAAACATGAACAGGTGCATTTTTTCAGTCTCTGAGAAATTCAAGAGTTTTTTACAGGTTTCTAGCATTCAGAAAAAAAAAGTGAGTATAATAATTTCAGTCTGAAGGTGTGGAGAAAGAGAGAAGCCTACCTGTCTGAGTGCTGCACTTAGAGCAAGGGTGAGTGTGTTAAAGGTCATGTAAGCTTGAAGAGATTTATTTGCTGTATATGAACACATCGTGAAGGCCCATACAACTTCACCTCTGACTACACTCTTCTGGTCTAATTGTTAAGGTCATCTCTAAAGGTGGGTACCAGGAAAAGCACCTAAATTCTGGTAAAGTGAGTGGCTTCTGACACGCATTGGGAATTTTCAGAAGTGGTTGTATGAAGTGACAGAGGGGAGAGGTCTTCTAAAGGTAAGGTAAAATAAAGGCAGGAAGTGGTAAGGAGAGGCATGTGTGAGAGCCGTTTTCTCCTCATAGGATAGAAGAGAAAAAGAAATGAGGGGGAAAAAAAATGTAAGCAGCAATAAAAATCAGGGGAAAATAGGTAAAGCAAAACTTTATAAAATAGATACAAGCCAAAGATGAAAGATGGGAACATACCTATAAATACTAAGACCAGGAAGCTACAACATGCACAAAGAAAGGGGGACAACAGAAACCTAAGAGAAACGAGATAAATCCACAGCAGAGGAGAATAACCACCAAACCACCCTTTAGAGATGAGATGGAAACTTTCAATTTTATTGGAACAGTCACTATTTTCCAATATAAATGAGAAAGCAAACATTCCTTCCTGTCATGCTCTGGACAACAGAACTCTCCCAATCACAGATGTAAGAAATCTCAGCTTTTCTCTTTCTCCCCACAGCAACACCCTTCACTTGCCAATGGAACAGAACAAAAGTGCTCAGAGAAGCCCTTCAGAAGTCTCTCAACAAGCCCCACAGGCACTGAACTTGTGTGATCAAACACAAGTTTCCTCGTTTAAGACAGGTTTCCTCTTGTATTTAAATATATGAGACCAACATTTCTCTCATAGGGCTTTACAAGACCAGTAACTGCAGTATCAACTCACCAAAGAAGAACATGCCTTACCATCTATTCTTTGCCATCTATAAAAGTTTCAGAATCAGAATTCACTCCTATTCAGCCTGGATGTTCATGTAAGCTCCTAAAAAACCCCACCTTTGGTTCTGCACAGGGTAAGGGAGTGAACTGTATTTGATAAGTAAACCAAAGAACACCTGAAAAGCAGGAAATGGTATTGGAAATGCACATAATCCAAGAGTATCACTTTCATTTCAAGGAAGAAAAATGTGTTTTCCTATTTACTACCAACCAGGCCAGCAGTGTAAGGGAAGTCCTGAAGATTCAAAATCATGCTGTAAGTTTTCAGCCTGTGAGAAAATCTAAAAAAGCTTTGATTTGGTCTTGAAGCCATAGAAAGGGATGAGAGAACTGGACATGATTCCTGTAAAGAGACTCAAGGGTATGGGCACAAGCAGATTAGATGGAATAGTCTGTTCCACAAAGATTTCAACAAAAGGGGTCAGGACTTTTAATATTTGTGGTTTGGGGTTTTTTCTAAGTTGAGAGGGGCATTAGTGAGTACAAACACACATGGAATTATTGCCTAAGTGCAAGTTAAGGGAAACATACTGATAAGAACTAATTACCCATCAAACCCGCATTTTATTTTACGATGTTTATTGAAGTAAGTTTTTAACAGGAAATAAGTAACATGTATATACAGCCAGTGTACTGCCCCTTCAGGCAGCTGCCACAGGACAAGTTGTGGAACCAAACTAATTCTACTTTTTCTTTCTGCACTGAACTATAAAAAAGCAAAGGGAAAAAAATGGGGGAAACCAACAAAATGAAGGTCCTCCATTTACCCAAACTTCGTTCTGCAGCAAGAGGAGCTATATCTCTGCAGCAGACTAAATCCTCCACAGCACATGTACAAATATTCCTATACTATAAGAAGCTGAAATAAGAGGCTGGGAGAGAGGATGCTGTTGAACCAGATTGCAAATGAAAATGCCATGTTGTTCCATACAAAGCTCATATCCAGACACAGGAAGCCCAGGCAGCCTGGCCAGCACCTGGTTTGGAGAAGAATGCTTTGGAGAAATAACACAGGGAAGATAAAAGATTTGAACACAGATGCCAGTGAAGATTAAAAGGTGGTTTCTAGAAGCAAACCAGGCAGGAACACCTAAGCAGCAGGTTCAGGAACCTTACAGCTAATGGGTACTTCAAAGGGAAGGGAAGGAGCACTCTCTGCTTATTCCATCGTCTCCCTCACCATTACCACAGGCTCTTGTAACAGCTTAACAGAGTCCAATTTTCTCAATTCAACAAGAGGGGCTTTGTGGTATTAGTCTCAGAACAGACCCAGCCAACATTTTAAAAACTGAACTATACAAACCATTGAGGAAGCACTGAAGGTTTCAACACTTTTAAGGTAAGAATTGTGTCGTGCTCCGGTCCAAAATAGCTCCCATAAGTGTGCAACCATCACGGCGTGGGGACAGAAACAAGCTGACTCACTAGGACAATCCCTGGTCACTGCCTCGTAAAGGAAGGAATTTGCCAGTTGTTTCCTCAAAAATCCTGTGTGCCAAGGATTAGATCCAGCTGTCATTCCCACACAACCCTGCAGGAAGAGCAGGACACCAACCTAGAGAAATGTTCGGGGGGTGTTTTTTCCATGTGGAATTTCTAGACTTGTTTATTGATACCCCTCTGGGAAAAGAGAGTACTGTGTTCTCTAAAATATCCCGGACTATACAACAGGTCATAACAATCTAAAATACTAGGAAGCTGTTCCAGAGAACCCCAAGAGGGAGAAGATGAACTTAGTGTGCTAAACTTCATGTCCTTTTAATTGAATTTTCCCATTTCCCAGGCACAGTCTGATAATTCCAAGAAGCTACACTTACAGAAGACTCAGCATCAGTATTAGATGCAAAGGAGAGGGAGATGTTGGATCAAGGTGTAATACAAGACAAAGTAAGATTAAGAAACATAGTTTCACTTTCCAGAGAAGCTGAATGATACCTCAGACTCTGGCCAAACTCTCTCTCAAAAAATCCTACCAAACAAACAAAAAAACCCAAAAAACCCCTCAAGCCATTTTTCAGAAGTGCCCCTTCACAGGCAATAAGAAGGTAAGCTATTCAAAGATACTTTTGAAGTTCAAAAATCTCTAATAGAGAGTTAATTGTTTTGGAGTCTTTTCAAACCATTGTGTTCGCTTTGTTTTATAATACTTCAGCTTGAAAAATGAAAGCACCGTGTTTCATGATTGTTCTCACTAGTCCACTTTCTCATTGGGCTGCATCTAAGAGATGCATTTCACTATTTTCTGTCACATTTCAAAATGTCATTCCATGCAGAGCGGATGTGAGTGACATGAGCTATGAACCTCAGGAAGGTAAAAAATATGGGCACAGCCAGAAGCTACTGGAGACAATATTCGGACCGGTAGCTGGACTCCATGCACAGGATGAACACGAGATGACACAGTTCCTTCCTTCAGGATCCTGATACCTAATCTGAGTGACTGAAAAATGAAACTTAGAGCCTTGTGTGTGAATGCATAGGGACAAGCCAGAAGGAAATAATTTTCTCATAGTTCAGCTGCACAAAACCAAAATAATATTTGTTGGTCTTACTCTCCCCCACTTCACAGATAAACAGGAAAGCAGGATTTGATACAATAAGCACATTTTATGTGTTGCTGCATTACTTTAATTGCATTAAATCAAAAAAGGCATTTGTAAAAGAGATATATTTAAAGAAATGGGACACTTTCTGATTCTCTAAAGAAGTATTGAAGGATGATTTCAAGACAAGTGAGATGCATGAAACCCAGCAGACAGAAACAAAAGTGTGAGAGTCGTGAGACTGGACGTTCTCACAACAAGCTGCAGCACTTGTAAATATAACACCATTAAAGTTGCGTTGTGTAACTGCACTGAAATAATTCTGAACACAGAACACAACTTCCAGCACCACTCTTATCTTCCAATCACTACTTTACAACATGTGCTACTGAACAGTAAGCACATTGAGAGAATAAAAATTACAAAAACTCCTCAGGGTGGCATCCTTACAAGCTGTTGGTCCTTTGGATTCAGTGATGAAGATCCTCTCACTACAGAGCTGTAACATATTAGAGGGGAAGCCTACTACAGTATTTCACTGTAATTTCATTATGTCAAATGTCACAGCATAAACTGATCAGGTCTGTTCTGATACTGAACACAACCAAGGTCTTGTGACATTGCTTCTCTACAAACCACTGCACAATGTATTACATAACTTAAAACTAGTGACAGTGGCAAACATCCTGAAAACGTCTTCTTCAAAGGAAAATTTAGTCTTTACTGAAGCAAAGCTCTCAGGAGTGAAAAATTGAAATATGCTTCCAAATATAGCTAAAAATTGCAGGAAGTCAAACGTGAAGGGGTATTAAACAAAAAAATAAATACTTAAAGGTCATTTAGAATAGCAATACTCCTCTAGACTTGATAAAGTAAAAATTCAAAACCAGCAGGTCTCATGCTGCTAAATTTTGAAATATTTTTGAATGTGTTAGCTCATGTACACCATCTCTTCATAGAAATACTGGCATTTCTTAACAAAGCAGCTTTGTCATGATTTTTCATGACCAGCTCACTGACCGTGGCCAAGACTCCATTTCCATCTGGTTGCTTAAAAAAATTCTATAAAGATTATTTTCCTGGGTCATGCAAGATAACAGGATTTAAGTATATCTGAAGAAAAGAAACAGCAAAGAATGTACAAAGCAGGATTAAAAGATAAAAAAAGGAGGGGGTTATTGTATTAATATTAATATTTCCCTATTTACTAGGGAAAAAGTTACTTATAAAACTATAGTTCAGGCCAGCTAATGGGGTCTGCATGCTACTTGTATCCAGAAGAAATGAATCAGAAAACGAATTAGACTGTTGGTGTAACACTGAAGGGAGGCAGGTCAAACAAAGCCCTCAGACCCAAACCTCCACATCGTCGGGACAGTGCCTTGAAACTCGCAGCTCACATCAAGCCCCTTCTCAAGTGACAGGGCTGCTTCAAGCACAGCAGCAGATTTTGCCACAGAAGTAAAGCACAGAATCTCCTATAAATTATATATAATCCTCTCTAATTTGAGTGCCTTGCATTCTCACACACATCAATAGGGCACATGCAGCAGTGAGACCTTCATCTTTAAAGCTTTATTGTGAAGGGGAGCTTAAAACATTGAATTTTAGTCACCAAAACGAATCTCAGCACACAACATACACAATTAAGAATGGGTCAGCTTTCAGGAGCCAAACCCTGCTGGTGTGCTCTGTAAAATCAAGCATTGCACAAACTACTTCAAGCAAATGAGAAGACAGACTAACCTGTGGCTTAAAAAGAAACTTTGTGGAGTCAGGTGAAAACCTCAGGCGGTAGCAAAGAAAAGACAAACAAAAAAGGCCAAAAATTAAGCGTGAGAGGATAAATTAGTAGCAGAGGAAAAAAAAGGAGACAAACATGTTAAGAGGAATTTGCATTATTGTCCAAAAATAAGGTGCTGCTGTGCTCATCTTATTTCTAAGAGACATAGAAATAGTTAATAGTTATCTGCATCATTCCAGTCCAAAGAAAGCTACTAAAAAAGAAAAGCAAGGTATTGCAAATGAGCATCCCACTATTTTGGGAATATTCAGTGATCTTGCTCTCCCCAAGGGGTTCAATTCAACTGCTGCTAAAATCAGTGCTGCCTAGTCCTTCTACCATAACTGAACATAAGTTTAGTTTAAAATGATAACTGATAGAATTTGATGAAGTGCCAACAAACTGAAAAAATGTACGTTTTTATCACAGATATTACCAAAGAATACAGCCAGTACAGAAATTTATTTCTTACACCTTACCATCACTGAACCAGTAGTAACTTGTTATAAAATTAACTGCAGTTTAGACAATTAATTCTAATTAGTAATATTAAAGACATTCACATATTTATTTACTCATTAAGTGGAAGGGTTAGAAAAGAGTCTGTCCGTGATATATTGATCCTCCTGGTGCTATGAAAAGAATGCTAGAAAGGCTTTAAATATTTTCAATCATAAAACTCACTTTTTCTGTCCAAAGTAATTCCTTGACATAAACAAACCACCAAGAACAGTACCTGTATCCATAAACAGCACGTTCATTTACACCAGAGCTAATGTTTCCCTTTGGGTTACCAGAAACTTATCTGCCCACCTTTCAAAGAGAGGTTTACTATGAATAGAGGCACTTACATCAGATAAAAACTGCTTTCCAGTTATATCATCAAATAAACACCAATTAGTCGTTTTAGTTTGAGAAACGTGGTAAATTATAAAAATATTAATTCTGTGCAAAGTCTTCTACAACATTTTATGTTATACTAGTTGAGACTGGTAACAGCAGGTTAGTAGCAGTTAAGTGATGAACTGCAATTACACTTTGTTGAGGAAGTGTTACAGACAAGACAGCTTAACATGAAATAGTTTAGCAGCAAGTATCTGACAAACCAACGAGTTAGAGACAAACTTTGCCCTCTGAGAAGCTAAATGAAAAAGCAACAATAAAGCTTACAGAACTTAGCTCGTACAATTTGCCTTGAAGGCGGTAGATTGGTTCCCTGAAATAGCAAATTGCAAAAATGAAGTTTTATTTCAGAAACATTTTCTCATTCTTTTCAACTCCAAACAATCAACTTACAAACATCTGTTTATTATCTCTACAATAAAAGGTTCCGCAAAGTCCTTTATACCACAAGTAACCAAGTTTCAACATTGAATTTAAAACGTCAAGCTTTTTCTTCACTTCTTTGGAGAGCAAACATTCACTCAATTAAAAAATCATTCACTTTATTTGTGTATTTTTGAAGAGCCTGATAATTGGTTGCTCTTCCTTTTATGGGACACTCCAAAGTGATGACAGTCGTTGTGTTTGACACATGTTCCGGCACAGCCAGATAAGAAGGAAATCTCTCCTCCGAGGGGAGAGGCTGCTCTTTGAAGCCGTTGCAGTGTTTAGACCTTCCAGGTTTTTTTTCATTTTAATCCAAAGCATATATTACATCAAAAATGCCACTCATGCTGGTCAGGCTGTGGGGAACCATCACATCCAAGAAGTTGCTGGATTATTTTAAGAAATATCTTGAAAATAACTAGCAATTTCTTGGTGAGAAGAAGAGATTGAATTTCTAGCCCAAAAAGATGACTAGAACTCTTGCCAAGAACTCTTATCGACAACAGCAGCAGAATAGGAGACTTTCTGAAATTTCAGGTTTATCACTTGGATCTAAACTCAGTGGTCACATTTGGAAACCTTCATCGGGAGGTGAAACCTCCTGAGCATTGTTTGAACCAAATTGCATGTGAAAACCTCAGGAAGATGTTCAATACTGGTAATTACACAAAATTTTGTCTTATTTTTACTACTAATTTTTTATTTCATTCTCAAGTATGTACTAGTTCCATAATGATTATTTTTCTGTTTAAGACTTTGCAAAAACCTCAAAATGAGCAGAAAACTCTCCAAGTTGTAGCATTTCCCTTATCTTCATCTTATATAAAAAAGAGGACCGATCCTGCCAAGTACTGAGAACCCCTGGCCCACACAAAAGCAGAGAAAGGAAGGCGGGCTCAGGAGCACCAAGCACCTTGCAGAATCAATCCCATATTCTTCCGTGACAAAAAGAAACAAACAACTTCATTCATGAATCGCAGCAAAAATGCTTATTAATCTAAGAGCATCAACCACTTATTCTTTATTTTGAGAAAGACTTATGGTACATAGTCAACAACAGTGTGATGTCAGCTGAAAGGTTTCAGAAGACGTAAAGGCAAATCCACATTTGCTTGCTGACCTGCCCTTCACTGCTGATCAGCTGTGAACACACCGGGAGTAGCAAAAGACACAAAGCACACACAGGCAAAGTACTCACCAGCATTTGGGATTCTGAAATTCACAAGTTTGCAGTTAATGACACAACACCGATGTGTAACATGAGAGACTCAAGGCACTGAACAGCATGGGAGCACATTCACCAGCAGTGCAAGCAGCAGCAGAAATGCCAAACAGTAAATGATGATAACAATGGAAATCGGGTGGCTTTGAAAAGTTCAGCAAAACAAGGCAATGAGGACACATTCATGTATGTTTGAAGCAAACAAAGGTAAATGATACACTTAAACCAGAAAATGCAGCCAAGAAAACCAAACAGCTTGGATTAACTTGCACACGCCATTACCCATTCTCTGTTAGGTGCCTACCTGATTTCCCACTGCACTTTTGTTAACCTGACTGCTTCTTTGTTGGGCACTAAGGGAAGCAGAGGAAAAGAGTTATGGTGAAGAAACTTGAACTAAGCCAGTTCCTGAGGAATAATTTTAACAGTAATAGTTACTTTTGATTCCAGCAGAGAAAGCTAGATTAACACAGCAAAAGAAACACAGGAAAATGATTGCATATATATGCATATTTCAACTGCTTTTCTGCCTGATTATATTTGCCTGCTAAAGACAGAAGGGACATGCACAGCAGACAGCTCCTACCAATCATCTCCTTTGCAACAACATCCGTCTTGCATTGGTAAAGGTTACTAAAAGCACAGAGAAATTATGGCTCATGTGGGTAACTTTGGAAACATTAGCCTCTATAAATATTCAGAAGAGACAAAAAGCAAGCAATTTCTGTTATTTAGAGCAGTACAACAAAATCCTCCCCTGCTGGAGGCTCCTTAATAGCTTTGTCTTGACAGTTTGTTTTGGATATTATTCTAATATTTATATGCACTTTGAGGGTGTAAATATAACCAATGGATGAAGCCGTCATAAAGCTGGTTCAAAGCTGAAATCTTACAAGAATAGAGCACATTTGAAATTAAACCGTATTTTAAATATTTTGCTCAATTCTCGAACTTTGGTAATCCCAGTTCCTGAAACAAAACACACTCCTGTCTCAAAACCAAACAAGATGCCATTAATTCTAAAAGCATTTGCATTATGTGGTAGTTTGTGTTAGGCCACAGAATTAAAATATTGCTGGAAAGAAGAAAAGTGTTCCGAGAGCAGGCTTTGGCTACGCAGCCACCAGCTCTTCATTGGTGACAGGAAGTTTTGTTTGGATTAGATTATACCGTTTCGCCAGGCACTGATTCACTGAAGAAAAAGCACCCATATTCCAGCAGCTACAAAGGCTGCTCTGACAGAGAAAGGCAGAGAGGTGTGCTTGGAGCAGAGCCTGTGGCCAATCCTGTGTCTGGTGCACAGCTGTTCTGTTCCGTTTTGTTCCTGCTCCAAAGAACTGATGAAGCACTCAACACGCTGTGCAGGAGGAGCTCCACGAGGATGTTTAACTCCATGTGCCTACTCACTGTGTTGAGCTCAATCATCCTGTTCCTTCTGACCAAACAACACTGCATGGCCCTGGTGCATCACCTAAGTTGCAGAAGCCTTGATATGTCAATTATGATTAAATGAAGTGCACACAGAAAACACAGCACTAATCCCCGGGTTGTTTCCTTAATTATAACACCTTAGAAAAGCTAATTATACCATTAACACCATACTAAGAAACCCAGGCCTTTTAGAAATAGCCCAGCAATTGGTCCTCTACCTAATGTTCTAAATACAAATTACTCTTTATGTAGATTGAGGTATGTAGCTGATCTTGAGTTATACCAACCAGAAACAAACCCAAGCCCAGAATTTGCCATTTGTTCTGTCAAAAGAGATAAACGTTAATATTCTAAGATTTTGCCATTTTACAACTATGCAAATTTGTTCTAAATACTGGCATTGTTCAATCCCTCTCAGGACAATTCACATCAAACTGCACCTGCCTCAAGTCCTGCAGTGCTGCAGGGTAGTTTGTAATGTCTTGTGCTCTCATTCTTACGACCAAGGTTCCCAGGTTTTACACCGTTACTGAGCCACCTGAGACAAGGGGCTAGAGGGCCCAGCAAAGGAAAGGGAACACCAGGGAATCTGGAGAATCTGTAGTCCAGGATACTGCAGACACCCCTATGCTACCCAACTCATTTCTACTCAGTTGTAACACTAAATGCTGTAACAATAATACACATATCATTTCAAATTACTGTTTTCTCCTGTTTGTCTCATAAGTGAATATATTTTAAATTCTTCCTTGCTATCCAAATTTTCTCTTTTAGTTGAGTAGTAGTCTAAAAGGCTACTTTCCTTCCCATCTGTTCAAATCTAGAGAAACCCTTGCTTAAACTTACCAGTGAACTTGAGCCAAGAGTCACTTGTTATCTGCTTATGCCCTATAGACAGCACTTGAGGATTCCCAGATCTCAGCTGGCAAAAGAGGAAGCAACTTTCCCAAGAAACTGAACTCAGGAATTATAAAGACACACCAGCAAGGACCATGGAGGTCGCAGGAGCAGCACCCATGAGGGAGTTTTTCCAGGAGAGAAACATAATGAAAAAGCTACAGAAACACCTAGAACTCCAGAATCCAGCAGTATAAAATATGGAAAGTTCCAACTTGACACAAGGAAACGTCTTTTCACAGTGAGGTGAGGCCAGCATTGGAACAGGCTAATGTAGAAAGGCCGGAGAATCTCCAATTTTGGGAATTCTCCAGATCTGATTGGACAAAATCCTGAGTAACCCGGTCTGAACTCAGCATGGACCCTCCTCTGAGCAGGAGGTGGGACTATGCGACTTCCCAAGGTCACAACACACACCATGAATATACAGGGAGTGTTTTTAGCAGCCTTTTTCCTGTCAGAAAAGGATGAAGAGTAGTAAATAGCAGGCAGGTTGTTATCTTGACCTCTAGAAGGCCAGCCACCATTCCTACGACATCCTGTCATTTGTCAAGAGAACTGAAAACGATATCTAGGACCTGCAAACAATTCTAGAGAAAGTTGCTCAAACCAAACACACAAACAGTGCCTGGCTTTGCCTTCTCCCCTCTCAGCTTACTGAACTCCATGTTTTAAAGCTTCAAGGCACGCTGCCAAAGATGTGGGCCTTCCTTCGCAGTGCTAACTCCAATTGGCCAGAGCCAAATACGTACTGCGGTGGCAAAACTTGTTGGCAGCATCTCACGTGGCCAAAACCTGTTGGGATTCCAATTTCTGTTCTGGCAAACATGGCATGAATATGTCTGAAGGAACATTTATTCTTCAAAGAGCGAAGACATCTTCAATGTTTTTACTAGTGTCAAAAATGTGGGTATGAAGTCCCTGAGGCACAAATTGCTGGAAACTGAGACAGAACATTCTGGAAAATATTCTCAGCCTTTTCAATTAAGCGAGGAGAACGTCAAACCAGGCCCTGCAGGGCATTCTGCTACTATTATTCTCTGCAGCCAAACAGCAGGCACACTTATAATTCAGTGACATCCATTATTCCGAGCAAAACTGTTTCACACAGAATCTCAGCTCCCAAAGTATGCATTAATAACAATGTGGAAAGACCACCAGTATCCATTTCTGTGGCCCTGAAATACGTGTGATTCCAGACCAAGACATAGGCTCCAGCTTCAGTGAAACCAGGCTTGGGAACTGGGTGAAGACTGCCCTGCAACTGGGACAGAGTTCAACATTGTGGCAATTGAGAAAGAGCATGGTCCTGCATGTTTGGGACTCTGCAGCCTGGATCTTCACTGTCACACTTCAGGAATTGTGTTCTGAACATAATTTTAAAACCCCAAGCAAATAAACAGAAAGGCCTGGCCGTGCCTTTATAACAAATTTTCCATATACTTACTTTGCAAAGCCAATGAAGTCTTCATGGTTGGTGTTGATATAAGAAACCTGGATATCAATGAGCAGCAGCATCTATTATGGGAGACAGGAGAGCAAAACAGGATGGGTAAGGTGGAAGAGAGAGATTGAAGAGAAGGAAAGGAGAAAAAAACAGAACTCTTGAGTTCTCTGCATTACTGAATATTGTTTTCAAAATTGTTCAAGCCAAAAGCAATATTTTCTAAATTCCATTGCTTCTGTTTCTGTGCTTGTTTAATAAGTTAGATTACAGAAGTCCTATTCCCTCTTCCGACTTTTTTTCCTAACAGACCTCATTTTTCACTCTCTTGGCCCTTGTCCATTCCATTAAGATCAATCATACACAAGCAGAGAGAATTTTAATAATCATGTAACGTAGATTCCAGCTCTGCATTTTGCAAGTCAAGCAAAATTCTGTCTATCTGGAGCATTCCAGCCAAGCCAGCAAGGAACCTAACCCTTAAACCTAAAATCCAGGTTCCTATACTTCCTTTATGTACCACACAAAAAAGTGATAAACAACCCGGTCCTGGCCCAGAAAACGTCCGGTCCAGGTACCAGCCTGCCATTCTGGTGTGCACATCTGGATTGAGAGATGGGCTATCAACAAAGTAACACAATGGTCTGTGTACTTACCACTTGTCAGTCCTTCAGGAGCCCACAGAGAATTTGATTCAACCGTGACAATCTAACTCAGCAAAGAACTTGCAAAGATATCAGCAGAAATTTCCTCCCTCCAACAGGCTGTGGAATATGCATGAGACTACACTGCACCCCTGTCTTTTCAGACTTCCATTTATCAGAGGGAGCAAGGAAGGAACCTGGTGTTACCAAATGGTGCCATTTAATCTCTTCAACCTTATTTCTGCACAGTTCCTCAATTATAGCATCACTCCCAAATTCTTCACAATTTCCAGAAGATATTAGATGCCTCACCTAGACTCAAATCCCCACTATGTTTTTTCTCCACTCTTACCTCTGAAAATATTCTCACTGGTATTTTGATTTACTAAGGATAACTGCTAACATCATAAATAATGATGTGAATGTGACAGTAACGTATTCAGTCAATTTTTGGCACTTACAGAAAGCCCATATTTTATTCTTTGTTCTGAGAAATAGTCAGGTATAAGATTACAAAAAAAACCAGAAAAATAAAACTCAATTATTTTAAACAACTTGTATTTTCTCCAAAATTTTGATACAACTGTGTTCTGACCAGAACACCTTACAAGTACAAGCCCAGCTAATAATTTCTTTTGTTAAATTATTTTTATAAGTTCATTTGCAGCCAGATGTGCTGCACAGCCCCCTAACTTGCATAAGGGTAGGACTAGAGAGCCAGGAGTCCAGAACAGCTCAGGAGCTCTGCTGAGCTCTTCTTCCCCAAATATTTCTATTGTCACACTCTGCACTCTCCAGACAATAACTCCTGATTTCACTGCCACTGGATTTTCTCACATGTAATCTCAGATTTGCAGTTTCCTGGATTTGGAATGATTGGCTGAATGATGAATTCTTTAACCAAATTTCTCTGCATTTTAATTTGCTTTTTAACTTTTTTTGAACTGGAAGAAAACCTTGTCACTCCCTCAAGGGTCCCAGTGCAATTGTTTGTGAGCCTCACTGCAGTCAGGGTGAGAGGTGGGTGCATGGGATAGGTATATTAAAAACACCTGGAAACAAAGTAGAAATAAGCCATTTCTGTGTGCATTTGTTTAATCAACATGGATTTCCCACAAACAGCTCCAGTGGCCCAGCTAAGAAGCTGGCACACTGGCACAGGAACAAGCCAACACTACTTAACCTTTCTGTAACAATGCTAGTCTCTGTCAAAGCTCAGTGGTAAAGAAGTTATTTTTCTTCCTCTCTAAAATATGCAGCCTGTTTAAAAAACATAAGTGCTCCTGCACTTTGGATGTAAGAATTATTCTCCCTCACACACTTCCCCAAATTGTCACATCTCCTATTTATTCTCACCTGATCCTTGGTCTTCTCTTCTCTTTCACGAATGTAGCCAGCAACAATTCTTTCTGTTTCCTCACACAACCTTGGATATGTTGCCAACTGAAACACAGAATTAAGAGAAATTTACACTTTCAGAGGGGCTTCAGTAGAATACAAACAGGGCAGCCTCCAGCTTCCCTCTTTGGAAGAAAGCAATTATAAATGCTTGGGACTAAAAGTCAAGCACACTGCAAAGCAAGCTTTACTTGCTGTTCTTCAGAGACTCGAGAGACCTAAACCCTTGCATTGTTTCTGTTCTTTTCCTCCAGGCAATACTGAGGAAAAGACACTTTGGACATATCAAACACAGTCTATCTGGGGTGAGGTTTCTCTCTTCTACTGGGCCTAATTCCAGAGTGGTACTCTAAATTATTTCCAAATTTCTTGTTCTTTAAAGGCTCCACCTTGTGGCAACATCTTTACTTAATAAGGTTGAAAAAAGCAAGATATTGTGGTCAATTTGGCCAATACCATTGCAAAGACTATGTGCACAGTTAATTCAAGTGACATGTCTTCCAGACTGACAAAAGTGAAAAAGCTCTGGTAACTCTGATGAAAATATACTTCTCTATGTTCTTTGTCTTTCCAGTTTTAATAAATATCTCCTTTACTTGCTCACTGGTATAAAAAATTTGCTTTTTTCAGAAAAAATGCAGAGGATATTTCTCAAGAACCTCATCACACCTGTGCTCAGTCCCTCCTGTACTTACTATTACGGGGCATCCTGCACTGGGATGGTGGGACAGGCAGATGGACAGGTGAGACTGCAAAAGCAGCCAGTCAGCTAAGAATTAAAACCATGGTATTAAGGAGGAAACTGAAGGCATCTCTTGATTCAAAAACACCTCTCATCATAAGAATCAAAACAAAGGAATTAAAAAAAAAATTACATTATTGTGAGCACCTTGCAGAAGTTGTAATTAAGTACCTGAGGAAGTCCTACTCTGTCCAACAAGTACTGAATCAGAAATCTCTTGTAACACCATAAAATGCAAGACAGGCTTTAGATTATGTACTATACCATTACATTTTACTTACACTACCAGATCTATGTGCAAGCTACCTTTTTAGTGCACTTCTTGACAGTGTTGATTAACTCTTGCATCACCAGATCCACGCTTTTTAAGCAAGGTCCTTTCAGCTTAACAATCTGCTTTTTAACAATGGCTTCAAATGCCATATCTGGAGTGAACAAACCTGTTCTGTGGACATAAAAGAATATGTAAGACAGTAATAAAAACATCAGGCAAGGAAGCTGGTTTTTGGGGGTTTTTTTTGTTTTGCTTTTTTACTAAATTGCTCAAATCTTCACTTTCGGAGCAGAGTAATTACAATCCCTACACAAACAGGCTTCCACAAAACTAAATTTGCTTCTTTCTCAAATAAAGTGCCAATACACTCAGAATACAAGAATATACTCTGAATATAAGAATGTAAATAAAAACATGCTTGAAAGATGAAACTCCTTCAAGAGGACTGCAAGAACTCTAAGGAGTGCTGCTACAATGCAGTAAAGCTCAGCAGCAGTGCCTCAAACCTTAGGGATGAGTGGCAGCTGCAAGCACTCCATGCACAATCCCTTGCACAGCAAATCCATAAGAATTCTATTGGCTGCACTTTTCACTCACACCAGAAAAATGAGGTTTTGTTACTCAGAGTCTGACACGAAGCATTTCACAGTTGGTCACTGCCTTGTAAATGAATCTATGAAGAGCCAGCCCACAGACCCAGTTCTAAATGGGCCTTCTCTTTCAAACACTGTTCTCCAAGGTCTACCTTGGCAGATAAATTATATAAAAATCAAACCCTAAAAACACACCCAAAACTATCAGGTCTCTATGATAAATCAAGAGCTCTCCAGCAATCAGGCAAGGAAAGTTCAAATACTCCACCACAGCTTCCAGCGTCAACCATCTGAGAATTTACCAGTCAAGTAACACAAGAAGCATTTCCCAGAACACTGAGAACAACAAATCTTGACAGCAATGCTTTGGGAAGATATTCCACTTGTACCATGTGAGCAGACAGGAAAATGGGGAAGCACTTGCCTGATCCCGTGTATGTTCTTGATGGCATAACTGATCTCTCTCCGCAGCTCCTTCTCATTGAATTCCATCTAGAGGAACAGCGGAACACAGGAGCACATTGGAACAAGGTTTTAACAAAACAGAAAATAACCCCTCCCCCTATATAACCATAAGACAAGCAAGTTCAACTGTTAAAATAGCAATTTTTAATTACATTAATCAATGCATAAGTATTTTAAAATGTTTTAGCATTAAGGCTACAGGCCGCAGTAAATATTGTTGAAAATCACACACTCTTCCATTCTGGATACACTAACAGCTGGAATAATTTTGAAGAATTGAAAGAGTAAGCCAGAAACAGGATTTGGAAGACTCCACTTCTTTTTTAAAGCCTGGTTTCTTAAAGTGGTGCAACTTCTGTGATTATGATCTGTTTATCCTCCCCTTCCCATTCTACAGTTTTCAACTAAATTTAAGAGAGGAGTTTTCTCAATTATGAAGTTATAAAGCTTTTCTTTAAGTTTCTTGGAAGCCAGCTAGCTGGAAGAGAAGTCAGTGTTGTCAGAAATGAAAGGGTCATTACCTAAGTCAGATCATCATAGAATGATTTGGGTTGGAAGGGACCTAAAGGGGTATTTCCCATAACTCATTTTAATAGTTACTTGAACACGAGTCAAATTTACCAATTGTAACTGTTTGCCTGCCCCATTTAACCAGAAGAAAGATGCAATTCATGATAAAACAACAGGAGAGCACAGAAAATAGTATGAACTGGGACTATAATTGTATTCTAATCCTTGTATTTTAGAATTCTTAGTTTATCTTAGTGTCCAATCCTAGAAATAAGGCCAAATGTCTCAATTATAACTTCTGGGTTTTTTTAATGTGATTTATTTCACAGTTAAAAGCATATTCTTTCAATCAGATCTTTTTTTGGCTACACTACTATCAGTATGAACAGAAGGATACATAAAGAAAAGAAAGCACATCAGCACGATGGATAAATACCTTCACGAGTTCAAAGGGAAAACGTTCATGGAAAATACGATTGATTTTGGCACCTCCTGAAAGTTCCAGTGTATCAACTTGATCTCCTGATCCTTCAATTCTTTTTTCAAAGTCCACTGAAAACTGTTGTACCATCCTAAATGTCAAAGGAGGGGAGGAAAGAAAAGAAAACCAAACAAAACCCAGAACAATTTAAGCATATTAACTACCAGCTCTTATTTCACTACTATGCAGCTAGTACTGCCTATTTAAACGTATTCAGCAATTGCCAAAAGTATCTGTACAACTGATCCAGCCAAGTTACCAATCCCTGCCTACACACATCCCCCTGCCTCCCTGCTGCCTTGCAGTACAGTCTGATAGCATGACGTGAATCCACTGCTGCAAACTTCAGAAGAGATTGGGAAGGAACTTCTTTTCCCCATGCCAAAAGGCAAGCCCGAGAGTCAGTCCTAACACGGTGATGGGTCAGTACCACAAGCTCCAGCTTAACTTGGCTGTGCTTTGACTTCTGCAGCAGGAGCATTCAGAAAAACCCACAGAGGAGTTCTCCCAGTCATGGAAAAGTCAAAGGTGATGTCCCTCTGTTTTGCAACCAAAACATCTGGAGTGAAGTCAGGAGGAACTGTCTACTCTTTTGGACACGGTTGTTACAAAAATAACGAGTAAATCAGAGTCTTCATCTGGCTCAAGAAAGCCTCTCTAGTTCAGCTGATTGCTTTCCCCTCTAAATTCCAAAGCTTTAATTAGAGAATGAATCTGCCCCCAAACTTACACAATATCGCAATCCAGTGCTATTACCATCTATCCCAGAGAACTGAGAATGCTGAAAACCTCTGAAATCAGTCAGAGCAGGAATGTGACAACAGGCATACAAGAGAGTATAAAAGAGGTACATTTTACACTTCTCCTTCCTTGACATGCTTCTCCTCTAAGGGGTAAATTTTATTTGCATATAAACACAGAGGGCTTCAACTGAAGAAAAAAAAGGGAGAGTGAAAATGGCAGATCTTCCAGGTGAAAAGATAGGCAGTTCTGAGTATCCAGCACCCTGGAAACAGGCTGCAGAAGGAAGCAGATGCAGCAAAGCAGCAGGTGCTAATTGTGTTCAATCCACAACATCAGCATTGTCCTTTCTCCCTGGTGCTAAATCCACAATCAACACAGGGCTGTGAGTCCACCTCCTCTTGATTCCAAGTCAGATGAACTGTCTTCTCTGTTCCATCACTGTTATCAAAGTCTCATCACACAGACTTATTCTGTGGATGAGACCCAAACCCCACAGTGACTTCAGTAGTGAAGAAGCTTTCTAGTTCAGAACTGGTGATGATAATGCCCAAAAATTTGCCTCACTGCTTTCTGAAAGCACACAAACCTTTACTGACAACTCCTGCAGCAAAGATCTCTGGGTCTTAGGCACACAAAATATGAAGGATGACAATCTCTGATTAACTCTGATCTTGCCATCTCTAGGTTCTTTTGGACGGCCAAATTTTTATACTAGAAAAAGAAGCATTCTTTATTCTTCTTCCAGCCTCCTCATCTTACAAACTTCCAATATAATGTCTCTCCTTTGCTTGAGGTCATCTTTTTGGCAGATGGAAGAATGTGTCTACAGAATCAGTTTTTTACCTTTGATCATCTCTGCTGCCAATCTTCATGCCTTTTCCTTGTTCTGTTTTCTCCCTTTTCTAGGATTACTAAAATTAATTTAGGGAAAATTCTGTTGAAATTGTAGAATAAATAAAGTGTTCTGGAACATCAAACACAGAATTCTTTGGAGCTTGTGTAAATAATCCTTAATAATATCCTAATGTTTAAATTTAAAACAATCAGAAAGAAGGGGGAAAAAGGCAAACCAAACCCATTCAAAATGGAAAAGCAGACAAAAGACACTCACTGCAACAGGGCTTTCGTTTTTCTGGTGGGATCTTCTGGCCTGAAGTTTTTGTATACCTCTACTTCATGTTCTATAGAAAGCAGCTGGCTCTGGAGTTTGCTTCTGAAGGCTGGCAGGGTGTCCCGAATATGATTGGTAAGTTGCTAAAAAGCAAATAAAAGTCTTTTTATACTGTTAAAAAGAAAAATTTAGATAAATTAAAATTAAAATTTAAAAGATAAATTTAGATAAATTTAAATTTAAAGATAAAGTAGGAGCACAACCATTTCCTTCTAACTGCCAGCTGAATCGACCGTGAACTGTGCTAGGTACCTGTGCAGTTCCTTTTGACCTCTGATGCAATGGAGACTGTTAGAGAACAATCCAACATTCCTGGTGCACACACACTGGAAGGAGGCACAAAAAATTCCTTCACCCCCTCACTCACTGAGCCCTGTTACTACACACCTGTTTAGTTACACCTGGAAAAGTTACACACTTTACATGGGGAATTTCAAATTACCTTTCATCTCTCTTTGCTGATGCCCCACTCCCGTTTTGCTGCTTTTCTTAAGGGTGTTTCCCAAGTACCTACATATTGCTGAGCACAACAACTCCTTATGCTGCAGTCACAAGGCAAAGTGGGAAAGATGGAGGTTCTGAGCACCCACAGCATGATTTTACATTTATTTATTTATTTATTTATTTATTTATTTATATTGTTGTTGTTGTTGTTTTAATGTGTTAGCACCTGTGCCAAAACTGTATGAGGTATTGTATCACACATTCCTTAATTAAAAGCAAACTGGACTTCTTCCACTGTGTCCCAAACCCCCTTCTCAACCCCAGCCAGACAAGCTGGGCTTTAATACATTTAAAGTGTCATATACCAAAATATATAAACCCAAGTTTCAAGTTGCCCAGCAGACTGACAGGCACAAAATCAAAAGCTAGAGCTTCCCTGGAGCACCACCTTGTGGATACAAGGAAACTGAAGTATTACCTGAAACCACAACAGGTCCCCGATATCTTGAGGACAGAACTTACCTAGATCTTCCCATATAAAACATTTTACACACAGTAAAAGCAACAGAAGAGCAACAGCTCCTACTGAAGGAGGTAAATATTTAAAATAGCTCTCAGGAAAGTTAATAGCATATAAAGCAATGCGAGTCAGGACAGACAAGATAGCTAAAGGTATGTGCAGCTTGTGTTTCAGTCTCAAAACTAAGACAGATGGATTCAACTTTCAAGACGTAAAACAAGGCAAAACATTCTAAACACAGATAAAAATGCAGGGTACAAGCAAATTCTTGCATCCTGATGAAGACTTTGGCTCTGAGGCACAAATAAATGGCATCAGTAGTCTTTTTGAACGAGCTCACAGCATTCCATAGCCCGGCTGTCAAGTTACAGCTGCAAAGTCACTGCAGCAAAAAATTAAGCAGACCAGACACTTACTTTTCTGCTTTAATCAGGAACATTCCAGCTGTTTCCAGCTGCTGTCCAAAATGGACAAAGCCAGGCTGACCTGGTCTTTGTCTATTCCGGATGAAAAGCTGCAATTTGACAGTGAGCTGGAAAAAGCAGTATCGAGTTTGACTTGTAGGAATGCCAAAACCACTGGGCAACTGATACGTTAAATGCAACAACTGAGGAGTAGGATGGTATATTTCCAGGGAGGGAAACAAATCTTACTTTTGATGTTCATATTCCGTATTCTAAAGAACAGGAGAGTGCAGAACTGCCAGTGAAAGTCACTACAAACTACAATTCACAGCAAGCTTTTGTATGCTACATGTAATACACAGCTTTCTTTTTTACCTTGTGCAAATTAAAAACACTGAAAGCAGGAAAGAATGAGTGAGGTTCAGTTCAACTTCATTTTAATACGGTTTTTATATTGGTCCTATCATCACAAAGCTGCCTTTCAGCACAGAGGCTTCAGGTTTTACCTGGTTTAGAACTTTCTGGAGATAGGGTGTTCCCATCCGATCTGCCATGTGCCTGTAGGATGGGTGGGAAAGAAAGAATTTCCTTTCTGCTAGAAGAGCTGCCTTTATGTCCTTCTTCCCATCAATGTCTTTCTGGCTTCTGTTTACAACACCAATATAACCTAAAACAAGACAAAACCAGTGAGTGAATCAATGCAGCTATTGCCTGAACCACTGAATTCAGCTTAAATAGAACCAGACTGTCTCAGCTCAAACAAAACTTTCCAATTTAGGCATTTCAGATCATGTTTACACATAGAAAGGTAATCTTAACGCTGTCTAAATTGTTCATTTGGTTTGCATATAACAGGCAGACTTCCTTTTAAATCACCAATTCAAATAGAGAAATATCTGAACCTTTGGTGAACCCCAAAGAAACCACTTCAAAAATAAACAAACAAGAATCCAAAATAAAATTGAAATACAGACACAGGTCCACACAGATAAATGATATGACATGAACAAAATGTAAAAAAAAGAAAAATCTGCTCATATGCTGGACCAACATGCTCAATGGGAGGAGGCAGCAGTACCATCAATAAATTATAATTAGAATCAACATTCTTGGTATTATTAACAGAATGAGCAAATGTGGCAGTAGCTGCCAGAACATGGAAAATTTCTGGCAAGAATCAAAATTGGTTTACGGTGAGATTACCAAAGCTCTGGTGCTTACTTCTGTCATATGCAAAGAAAAAAAACCCATTCTTTTGTTACAAGGAACCTGGCAGAGAAGAAAAATTTTGCCTAATGATGTGTGCTGGCATTACACTGCATATTCCAGAGGAAGCAAGGATTTTCCAGGTCCAGAAAGGATATTTTTAGCACAGCCACCTTTAAGTTTGCTGAACAGATAACTGGAAAAGCAAGGAACACATCAGGTCCAGCATAACTTCTGATCAGTCTCCAGGACTCCCAAACACCACCCTTATCCAAACCACTTTCTGGACTGCAAAGGATAAAGGCAACTGAACATTCTCACCTCTACGAAGAGGGAGGAGTTTGTTTTCCAGAACTTCTCTTGCATCTGTTCCTTCATCCATCAGATCCAATTTTGTGATCACACCGATGGTCCTAAGGCCTGACCACAGGGGAAGCAGGAGGAAAAAGTTACTAAAGAATCATTTTAATTCAGAAGAACAACAACATCTTACAATTGTGTAACAACAGATCTGCGCCCTTCTCAAAGCTATCACGCAATAACAGCTCCAACTCAAGTAATGCTATGTCTGGAAAAGAAGGGAACATTTCAGCACTGGCTGAAATGTCTTCCTCAAAACTCCTTAACAAGGCTCAGCATCCCTACGATACAACTGTACACAATTTATGATATAAGTATCCAAAAATCCCATCAGCACTATCCCCAACTTTGCCCAGTACTACAAAAATTCCTAGATAAGCACTGCTGCACTTGCTCATAAGAGACAGTGACAACACTTTAAAAATTAATTTACAGCGATATTACCCAAACATTACTGACCTAACAGTTATATTGTGATGTTGAAGATCATAAGAGAATGCAAATACACATCTATATTAGGTATTATAAATTACAGGATTTCCCACCAGAGCTGGTCTGTTATTTTCAAGTGTGTTAATGCACTTGAGAAGCAGTCCCACTGAATGCTGCTTACCCTGAGGGTCCACCTCCTTTGCCAGCTTCAGGGCATCTGAGTTGGCCAGGTCAGTGTTAGCTGGAGTCACCGCCAGGATCAGGCAGTTCTCTCGAGAGATGAACTGCATTATCATGTCTCTGATCTGCTGCTCAATATCTGGAGGCTGGTCCCCCACTGGCACTTTAGTGATTCCCGGCAAATCGATAAGGGTCAGGCTTAAGACTGCATGGACAACGTGGAAGATAAAACTGGTTAGCACACTGCACATGACAAAAGGTCAACAGTTTTGGTCCCATAAAACCCCACATAACTACCTTTACAGGCAGATAAATATGTCAACAGCTCAAACAAAATGCCTGACAATCTGCAAAGACTTGCTTCCCTGTTGGTCTTACATCTCCGGATTTATTAGTACTATTTAATATTTGAAATACTGCAACTGCTATAAAATGACCCTCGTACCAAATACCCTCGAGGGCTCTAAGACAAATGAACACGGCTGTCTGAGCTTTGCCCAACAACAGGAGCACAGGCAACAGACCACTCTCATTGCATCCTCCAAATAAACCAAAACTGTTGTTTGGATTTTTAAAATATAGCATTTCTCTGACCATGCTTCCACCTGTGTCTCCAATTAAGAGATTCTCAAGAACCAATCAATAGCGAGCCAAACATATAGCAAAACTGTTGTTAAGTTTTGCTTGGAGATATGTTGTTGGGTTGGGATTTTATTTTTTTTTTTAAATCTATAACATCTTTCAAAAAGTCAGAAAGATGAAAAAATGAATCCATTATGAAAACCTGGTATGATTTCCTCAGTAAAGGCCACAGTGCCAACTAGAGGCATGCTGGCTCGGGGTAAGCATCCTGCTACTGGGCTAACAGGGCATCCTTTAGACAAATGGGAAAAGTGCAGTTCCTAGAAAGGAAACACCAGAAGTGTATTTGGAGTCTGGTTAATATAGACAACCGTGGCTGAACTAAAAGACTGATCCTAATAAAACTAAGCAAGAACAATAGGTAGGAAAATTTCACTTTCTCCTGGAGTCAGCATGTTCAACAAACAAGCTCTGAGGCAGGGGATTTAGTTGAGCTTCTCTGCAGCTAGAAGAATCACGTGCTTCAGCCAAACACACCACTTTTGTCCTCTATCAAAGAGAGATCCAGTGGCAAACATTTTCTCTAGATTGTCTTCATTAAACTGGGCAGATGGCAACCAGAGGAACCAACTTTGATATATACAGGGGGTCTTCAACAGAAAGCAACTTCAAACACTATTAGTGTCTGACAATATTTTTAGTGACAGCCAACAATAAATTTCCAGTAAGGCAGGGAGACACAGAGACTTTCTAGATCGGGGAATTCCTCTGGAGAGTGGCAAAACAAAGTTTTATTACTAAGTCCTATTACTGGTCTTTACTAACTCAGCCTCAAACATTTTCCAGCAGAAAATAATAAGAATCAATAAGAACACATACAAAAGGTGATGGCTACAAAAACAGAGCTACACAATATATTTATATGGCATAAATGTAAAGTAGAATGATTTTACCTACCATGAGGAGAATATACTCTTAAATTAATAGGAATTGAAGAAATGCCTTTGTTCATTCCTGTCACTCTATCTGTTTCTACTTCAATTTCCTGACGAACTTCATCAAAATCAGTAAATTTCTTCCCTTTGCAGTGTAGAAATTCAGCATACTCTGTCAAGAACATCAATAACAACTCTGTATTTCACAGGCTCATTGACTTGCACACCCACTTTCAAGCCCCCAGTGTTCTTCAGACGTGCGGGCACAGCCGCTGGTCACCGTGGCTATCAGGAAAGCACTGTTATCAGTGCCCATATGGAAACCAGCCCTCCACAAGAAAGGCTCAGTTAAAAAGGCAAGTTGACTGGATATGATTTACTGCTCCTACCTTTAACTCATCATCTTCTTGAACAATGGGAAAGATTCAATTATTTGCCATTTACATTAACAGAATAGGGAACAGATTAAGAATGAGATTCTGAGTTTTCATCTGATCCCATTAGTATATAATAAATGGAAAAGTAATTCTAATTCTGTACCATGAAAGTTTCTTAGCATTTGCTTCAGAAACTAACACCC
The DNA here is from genome assembly GCA_013396955.1 of Regulus satrapa. Classification (NCBI taxonomy): domain Eukaryota; kingdom Metazoa; phylum Chordata; class Aves; order Passeriformes; family Regulidae; genus Regulus; species Regulus satrapa. Next base: position 39,691 of record VWZN01007169.1, on the reverse strand, counting down.
CATGTTACACACTAATTCAGTAAAGGAATTCTCTACATTTTTATGAGTTCAAAATGAAAGTAAACTTAAAAACACGGTAATGTTTTTAACACAGCTTCTCATTTCCTCGAAGTTTCCTGTAATCTAAATATGAATCATATTTACAAGTTTGCAAAAGTATCTATAGAAAAAGCCGTGATTTTGCTGAAGTGAGAGAACACAAATATGTCCCAAGTCTTTAATATCATACAAGCTGCTGTTTGACCTTAGAAGAGCACTGAGCAGGAATCAGAGACAGATAATTTGTTAGACCCAAAGTTGACACAAAGTCCCTGGTTTGACTTTTGAATTCAAACACCAATACTAATTACTGCAGCCCTCTGGTTGCTGAATAACCAAAAGGACATCCCAGGATTTTAAAACTGGAGCTTTTTCTTCAAGGCAGCACACAGGAGTTTATCTACATAGGCTGCCGTGAGAAACAGTGACATGCACAGTAATTCCAGAGAGCAGCTCCCATCCTGTCCCCAGCAGGTCTGAGCAGTAGGACTGGAGAAAGGCTGAAAACACTTGTGCACCTCGCAGTTCATTTCCTCCTGCGACCAGACCTGATCTCAAAGCTCCTTTAGCAGTTTCTTCCCCAGAAAATGTTACTTGGTAACAAGCCGGCCCTAGCCAGGCAAAGAGCTTGCCCGGCACTCAGGGAACAGCAGCTGAGGACACCAGATGTGAGAATATGGACTGAAAAAGGACCTTAAGTGTCAGCACTGAAGCCTGTTGCCCAGAAGTCACTTTGTTACTATCACTGACAGAACTGTTTAAAAAAAAAACAAAAAAAGGTCAAAACTATAATAAATAGCTAAAGCAAACTAACAGGAAAAAAGGGCAGAATGGGAGGGAAAACATNTAAAAAAAAAAAAAGGGTCAAAACTTCAATAAAGCGCTAAAGCAAACTGACAGGAAGAAAGGGCAGAATGGGAGGGAAAACATCAAATACCCCCCTGTCTGTGCTACAACACCATAATCCATCCAGATTCAGTGTGAAGAACAGGGAAACTCACCCTTGCTCAGATAAAAATACATCACTTATTTTAAAAACAAGAGAGCACCTAACAAAAAAGTACCTGATTCTATATCCTTTTTTCAGCTCCAGCAGGAAAATGGCAATGAATGTGAGTTTTGTTTCATTGTCCATTGTTTATTTAAAAAAAACAGGGAATATTAAATTATTTCAAAAAGAAAAAGAACATGGTGCAAAAAATAAAATATCTCAGTTGACAGTTTACATTCGTAAATTTTGTCATCTCAAGATTGGCAAATAGATACCTAATGAAAAAAAGAGCTGACAAGTGGTTCATATTTTATCCCACTTCTTCATGCACAGCTCCTGGTGAGAGGAATGACGGCTGTGTTGCAAACAAACCGCGGGCCTGCTGATAGATGAAATGAGCACTGAGAGATAAAAGAAACAATGGGAAGGATTCCACTGACTGATGAATGTGTACATTCATTTTGCTTTTACAGACAAACTGTAGGTTTGCTGATAAATGAAACTGAATATTGAAAGATGAAAGAAACAATGGGGAAGAAAACATAAATTCCATGAGAGTTAAGAATTAAAAGGGAGGGTTATACCTTAGAGAGGGACTTTTAGGAATCAGGAATTCTGGGGAATCTGTGCCTCTCAAGTACCCCAGAAATGGGAAAAGAGAGAGGGAAATGTGACTGGGAAATTGGGATAAAAGGGAGGTCTCTGAAAATTCGAGAGATCCCAAGGGAATGCCCCATGGCCTCTCCCTTTATTGGAATAAAGTAAAGGAATTCCTCTGTCTCCTTTTGGGACATTAACCTCTGGTGATTGTGGATTAATTTTCCTGACACTGGCATTAAACATACGTATTCTTCTTTGATTTTTGTGGGTTTATTTTTCCCAGTGGATCATCAGATTTTCTCAGGAAATTATTTCTAAATCCAGTAACTAATAGTTGGTGCCCAGCTGTAATCAGTTGACTCAGTCAGTAGCCAAGGAAGCTTTTCTCTTTGTCCCCCCTCACACTCAGTGACAGATTCCCTACCTGACAAGGCTTCCAAACAATCCAAATCAAAACGTTTGCTACCTTTTAGCTGGGCTAATATTTCTCCCAACTCCTTGCTCCTGGTGCCGCCGGTGGTAGGGGCAGCGCTGAAGGGAGGAATCAACTCCTTCCCTGCGGCGCCGCAGGCAGCCCGGGAATGCGAATTCCGGGACAAGCAGCGCTTTGTTCTGCTCCGCTCAGCCCCCGGCTGCCCTTGGCAGCGATGCCTCCAGCCGGGCTGCAGAAGCACATGCTTTAATGCAGCCTTCACTCGCCAGCTTTCGTGCACGGGAGAATACTAAGAAAATGGTTCATGGCCATATTTGTGGGAATGGACGCAAAGCCAGACAAGAAAAAGTGATCTTGCCTGCTGTCTACCTCGCAGACATGTATTTCTTGTAGAAAACTGAAGTTACATTAAGAGAAAGAACAATTAGATACAAAATTAAAACAGTTCTTGCATGTAAAATAACTCTTTTTTCCCCCAGACTCATAAAAACCACCTTGGATAACACAGAACGAAAAGGCTACCATAGGATAGTTCCTTCAGTGCATCCACAAGGGATTAATTATCTCTTCAGTTTTGATTAAATTAGACAAATCATACAAACAAGTATTATGGGATCACATCTTTTTAAATGCTCCTTAATTTTCCTGTCAGTTATATCTCCCTATGCCTTTATGATTTCATCTAGCACAAGGATATATTGTTATGAGCACTAAACAGCCATTGCTGTCCTCAAACTATTTAAATTATATACACAGCTGAGATATTTCATAAATTTGTCTCTAAGCTAAAGAGAGCCAAGCGACAAGGATCAGCCCTTAGGAATACATAAGGGATGTTTTGGAAAACATCCTTGAGCCACATCAGGCTGAGGCCAAGAGCTTCCAAAGCCCAAAGATTTTACGCTGTACAGAATAATTTGTTACGAGAGCTCAGGAATTCACCAAGGCCAGAGACCTGGATTCAGAACCACCCCCAAACTGATTTCAACCAGAGTTGCTCCGAGTTGGTGGCAATACCCAGTGTAAAGTACTCAAAAGGGATTGAAAGTGTTCCAAAAAGGTGGTTCATTAAATTGTAGGCCTGCAGCAAACATTTTAAACTAACATTTGTTATTACTGCACCTTCCATCTGCCAGCCCCATGGGGAGGTATCACTCAAGCAACAACACTTTTTACCTTCAATAAAACATCTCCCAAAGCCTCAGAACTCGTTCCAAAAGAGTGATTTCAAGAGGGTGTTTTAAAAGCATGCAAATAAACATCATCAGCCAAAGAACTTCACCTTTTCTTTGATGATGGACAGCTTTTTCTGAACAAAGTAAATGCAGTTAAGTGGATCTGGACCATAGCAAATCATTCAATGGTGTTTCCTTGGAAAGAGAGGAAGTATCAAAAGCCCTTGTTGTCCTACCCAATCTACAGTCCCTCTTCTGCTTTGCCATTTCTGTAGCTTTCCTAACAAGCTGAAGATGAAATACTCAAAACAGTTATTCCACTGCTCACCTTCAAGCAGGAAGGCTACAAGAAATAGAAGTACCCTGGTATTTCCTGGAGACAAAACAGAAAATCCTGGCAATGCAGAGAATTGCGAGACTATCATAGCAGGGGATATTAAAGATGGAAAACAGCGAGATCTGATCAAAGTACCTACCACAAACAGCAGGTCATGCTCTTAGGAACCAGTGAAATGGCTCATTCGAAGAGCAGACACTTGTACCAGAGCAGGAAAAGTGTTCTTTTGGAAGCAATCATCTTCCACAACCTTCAGAGTTTTTGTTTGTAGAAGGAATTCCTCTCTGTTCTTTCAAGCTTTTCCTACGGATGATGCTTTCCATAGCTCCAAGCTCTCAGAAAGCCCTCCCCAGGACATTTTTTTCCTAAATTTACAGAGGCAGAGCTCTCTCCTTCCCAGGAATGAGTAAAAGCAGCCCCTCATAAGAGTGCATTTCTGTGATGCATCTTGAGCAATGTTCACTTCTGTATTTTACCGCAGCACAACATCGGCAGGTTATGCTCTGTCAGAGATTCCCAGGTCCTTTTCTGAACTCTAACAGTCTCCTCAAATACCAGCCTTCCAGTACAGAAAAACCCCATATCCCAGCTGAATTGCTTCCTACTTGGGGGACATTTTTCTTCTTTTGCAAGCAATTTGAATTCCAGTTCTGCCCGCCACTATCTCTCACATTCTCCCTTGTATTTGCCAAACATCAATTTACTAAGCACACGCTACTGATGATGATTCTGTCATCCTATCAGTGACAGAAAACACTCAACATCACCTGGAGGGTGTCCCTGCCACTCTGTGAACAGCTGTGAGTCCATTTTACAGGAATCCTTGCCAAATCATATTTCCCAAGACTGCTTATGATATTTTCCAAAAAAAGGAAGATAATTTAAAAACCTTTACTGTAGCCAAGGTAAGATACCCACCACACCTTAATTTATAAGCCTACTGCCCTGTAATAAAAAATTCATCACGGTGATATGCCAGGGTTATTTCCCTTGGTAAGTTTGTCTTGGCTGTGGTTCATCTCAAACACCTTTCAGACTGTTCATCAATAACTACTTACAGACCCCTTTCTCCTAAAAGCAAACTCTGATTCCTCTGTCACTTTCCTTTATTCTCTTTTTGAAGATGGGCATACATAGAACCACTTTCCAATCTTAATGAGGGGACTCTGTGTTTCCTGATATCACTGAGCATCAACCTGGGATCAAGCAAACAGAAGCTTCCAGGCAAACCCACGTGTAAACCCAACGATTTTGGGTGCCATGAATCTGGTACCGTATCAGACACATCCCATTCGGAGGGTCCCGACAGGAGCAGTGGCCGAGCCCAGCAGGCCGTGCTGCCACTGGGATGATTCCGATTTTATCCCCAAGACCTCCAAATGCCTGCCAGCTGATGAAGTCTCTAAGATCACTTGTGTTAGCTGAAATAACCTGCCTAAATTATTTTTCTATTTCTTTTTCTGTTAGAGGATTGGTTTTGCCACCAGATGGCAACAGAAGATGGCTATGTGTGAGGAATAGTCTTGCAATAGCCCAAATGTGGATTAAAGCTCAACAACCTCAATAGAAAAGAGCATCTGCAAGACTTCAGAAAAAATCAGAATCTCTTTTGAACCTTATGATTTACTTTCCACTTACTATTCTAATTAACCCAACTCAAACAAATGTGGGTACTGTAAATATGACTAATTTAGCTAAAAAAAAGGTCTACCTCAGTAATGATTTTCAGAATCTGTTAATCTGCTGAAGCAAGAAGAAAATCTAAAGTTGCTCCAAAAACAGTTATGAAAATGAGGAAAAGAACTCTCCTGGAGCCAGGATATTTAAGATGTGAATAACAAATGACAGGATTTATACAGCAGGCAATGTATTTTTGCCAAAGAGAAGAGCTGCTAGAAGAAAGGCTTCACACATTTTTTGTTGCCACTGCTTTTCAAAAACAATGTACGACGTAATCTCAAGGAACCTAGTCCTTATCTCACCTGCACAGCAAGAAGAACAGATTGCCTAAGGTTACACAGAATGTGTGGCAGCAGGAAGAAAGAAAGAAAGAACCAGAAAGAACCACAAAACCCACAACAAACTGAACAACAAACACTAAGGAAAATGCCAACCCATCTCTCAAGACCTCAGAAATTTCAAGTCATTACCTTCTAAAGCTTGCTCAGCAGCACCACTTAAAATATCTATTAACTCCAATAAAAGCTATTTCTTCTTACTGCTGTATTAGATCAAAAAAACACCAAGCTAAGAACTGTACTCAAAGTTATGAAACAAAAACCTAAGAGTGTTGGAGAAATAAGTTTGAATGTAAAAATGAAGGAGCATCAACTCAAAGGAAGAAAAACCCACCAGCTCACAAGCACCCTCCAAATTCTCACCCCAGGTCAGCTGTGCATCAGCACTTGCATTTTAAGACACAGTTCCTCACATTATCAAACTTGGAGAAAAATGCTCAAAAGATTGACTTGTTACTTGCAATATTTAATTAAAACCTTTGCCTTCAATATTTCAGCAGAGTACATGTTTGCATGAATGCTTTGTACAAACTACACCAAATTTTTAAAATAGGTAAACAAAATCCTAAGATATAGATATATACACACACACACACACACACACACACACTCCACGTCTCTCTGGAAAAGCAGTTCTTACTCCTGAGCTGCTGAATGCTCCCCTGCAGATCTCTCAGGTGCTGGAGGATCCCTGGTAACTCCTCACAATTCCTGCTGCACCCTTCCATGCCCTGTCTGAGCCTAATAATGGATGGGCAAAGCTTTCTCTTACTTTGATGTGCACAAATGCTTCCTCTGCTAATTGTCATCTCTTAGTGCAATGGCTCAAACGAAGCTTTAACCTCCTCTGTCAATCACATTCCAGATCTATTCAAAAAGCCACTTTCAAAACGTTGCTGAAGTATCTGTGCATAGCTGTACATATGCCAAGATTAAGAATGGTTCCTTTTAAGAGTCAAGAAAAATCCTAGGATTAAAAATTAGTTTTGTTTACTACAGTAACAAGAAGCTGATACAGCCCTTTAATTATTCTATAATAAAATATAAAAATGTTATTCTATAACATTTTAGATAATTATGGGCTTTGCAGAAATCAGCCCAGCATCTGCTTCCTGTAAAAGAACACTGTGCTTCTCTAAGCAGTTTTCTTTATTTTCTTTTCTTAAAATTAGTTCACAAAGATAAAGGTGACTTAAAAGATAAAGTTACTTGGAATTTCACCATCAAAAACAACAACAGTGGAACAAAGTTTAAAGAAAGTAACAAAACAATTCAAGCTCGCATTTTAAAGATCTTGGCATTTAATCCCAAACAAGAACTACACAGCATTTCCCAAAGGGAGAAATACACCTTGACATCCAGGAAAGACAAAATTAGGCTGAAACTCAGTACTCCAGAATGTTTCAAGGTTTTTGTTGTGTTATTTAAGCTATAATGAAGAAGCAATTTTCAGCAGAGAAGGTGCCTGTATGAAACCAGAGGCCTACCTAAAACCAGCCATACTTTGGGAACACAGTAAGGAGGGAAACCCGAGAGAGAAACACCCTGAAACAAGGGACAGTGATGATTTTACAGGAGAGGCCAGCACAGAGCAGTGAGGGCAAGCTTAGGATGGGTGTCAGTGCACAAGCATTTTACCACTTGGGGTGAGAGGCGAAGTGCTCACTTGCTGACAGGTCCCCTCAGCTCTGTCTGTTTGAAAGGATTGCCAGAACAAAGCTCAAAGCTTTTCTTTCTTCTGCTCTTGCATGGTGCTGGAAAAGTCAGATGAAGACTCTCCACAGCTAAGCCCTATTCATGCATTTGTGCATCATCTGTCAGAGGCCAAAAGCCACATCTGCAGAAAAATGCAAGTGCTCATTTCTCCAACTGAAACAAATGTTAATATTTACCATATATAAAACACTGGAAGTGTGTAGCACACTTGACAATCCTAAAGTTTCTAAGCTGAGCATGCAGAAACACCAAATTCCAGTGGTTTTCCTTTCTCTTTCACGGTCTAAACACCATGGAAAATTTCACAGAGACATTGAAAGTACGACTGCATTTTAAAAGCAATCAATCAGAAAAAACCCCGAAGCCCAGGCGGGACTGCAGTCCACCTTCCTGTTGAACAATGCAAAGACCTTCAGGCAAGAAATACACACAAAAACTTAATTGTACCTCACACACAGGGACTGACTGAAGTTTTACTGGCAGCTATGATTTTGATTTTTCCCCAGTTTCACCATGGTCCATAATTCAAAGACCACTTTTTGGTTTTCAGTACTGGTTTGGATGTTATTGAGTTTCTTTTTTTACTGTTTTGAGCAGAAGTAAATAGCAAACCAATGATTTTTGCTGCTTACATTGGTTTAGAAGTAACAACACCAAAAGCTGTTATGATGGTGAACCACAGCTGCTTTTAGATACGCCAGAGAACTGAGCTACAGCCCAGCAGATCAGCTGCCCTGTGGAAGAGTACAGAGTGGTGAATTCACATGAGAGACCTCAGTATGTCCCATAGCTTAGCGGTACACCCAGAAATATTTATACTTTTAACCAGACAAGCACACAGAACCCTTGTTTTCCCCCAATCCACCTTCTGCTCTACTTAGTGCAGTGAGCCCAACCAAAAAAGACAAGTTCTGAAAACAGCCTGTGTGGAATCCAATCTACGTGCACCGGAGCAAGAGTTAAAGGTAGAAGTGCAGCAATTTTGGTGTGCCAACTAATACAGCTGCAAAGCTCATCTAGAAATTAATAAATCCAAGCTAATTTCCAAAGCCCAGTGCACGTAATGATGTGGATTCAATTCACCGTGTGCCCTAGGATTTAGACACTGCCATTTTCCACAGTGGGAAATGTGAGTGAGTCCTGAGCACACGGCTCTGAGGCAGCGGCCCTTTGGTCCAGACACTCTGGTGGCCTTTCCTCACGGTGCTTCTTGGAGCAGCGTGTTCTCCTGCTGAAGTCCAGCAGCACTTTGTCCAGGCACTGGCCCAAAGAGAGGAAGAGATTACCTGTCTTGGCAGTGATGAGTTGCAGGACCAAAGGTCGTCTTGTCACAATTCCAGAACCTCGTGGAAGAAAATCCCTAGAAACATTAAAAAAATAGTTACTAGCCCGAAGTAAAGTGCAGTTACATAAGGTATTGGACTAATTTGGAACCTCCTCTGTATGAAAATGGAAAGCTGGCGTGAATAGATTTATATCAAATACTCCTATAAAGTAGGGCTGTTAATTTTGGTTCAAGATAGGAGTAGGTCATTAAATATTAGACAAAATGTGAATTAAAACTAAATTATTGTCTCAGAGCATTATCAAGCCTCTTCAAGACCACCACACGTAACATCTCCCTTTTCACAGTAAGAGTACCCAAAGCCATGCCCAGATGTACCCAAATGATTCTGCCATCACTGCACCCTTACCCTGAAGAGGATCTGGGCACAGGAATAACACACTCACACACCACACCAGAGCTCTGGTGGGAAATGTCTGGCAGCACTCTGCACTACTCTTTCACAAACTTCACTCTGCCACTTCAAATCCCCAACTCACTATTCCACCAACACATCTGCCCAGAAGTTTTGGAGTGAAAGCGGAACACTGAAAGTCCTGTGGGACAGAAGGAAAGAGTTTTTGGGCCAGAAAGCAAGCAAGGAAACAAAGGCACCAGCTCTGCCATAGCATTATGCATCCCCATGATCCTTCCCATGTCTCTGAAGAGAGGGAGACTCCTCACACAACTGGAAAGAAAGAAACCCAAAGCAAAATAACACATCTTTCTCTGTGTCTTCCCCAGGTGTCAGATCTATCAAACATTTAAAACTATGAGAAAAGATTCAGTGAGAAGCTCTGTAGAGTATAGGAGTCTTTGGAGGAATAAAATTCAGGGGTAAAGAGAGTTGCACGATCAGTGTAAGCTCATCACATCCCCTGGTTTTTCTGCCTTCCAAGCAGCTGTGAGCAGCACTAACTCACCTCTCTGGCTCCGGTGAAAAGCAATGCAGCAAAGGAGCAGAGCTGAGCTGGGAGACCGTCGCACACCTACGAGCCTGTGCAAAGGCGAGGCAGGGCTGTGCAGGGCCTCGGGGAGGGATGGGGAGAAGGACGAGAGGCAAAGGAGCAAAGCCCGGGCCTGTCTTTAGACAGAGCTGCTAAGGCAGGGCTGCTCAGGCTGCTGGGGACATCACCTCCTGCCTGTAGCCACGGAGAGCTTGGGCTGACCTCGCACTGCAGAATGGAAGCCCGACTTTCACAGCTCCTTCAAAGGCTGCAAACAAACCTGCCCGGTTAAAACAGGCCCTGAGGGTGCCTCTAGGAAAAATAAACCACACAAATATCCAGGATGTTTTTTGTGCCAATCAGAGGGTATTAGGTATGAGCAGTCCCAGGCCAAGACAGACTCAGGAACGCAACGGTGCACCTCTTTCCACAGGCACCAGTGAGGTGACAAAGCTTCAGCGGAAAAGAAACACAGCAACACTACCTGTGATATGAGTACTGAAGGTTTCCTTCTCAACCTAACATCTAGACATAAAAAAAAATAATAAAATAACATATGCAAGCAATTCTACAGCTCCGAGGAGCAAGAGCAGCTGTCAGCTGTGCCCTGCACCACTTTAGAGCTCCCCAGCATTTGGAGTGACACAGTGATCATTCCCAGTAACTCGTGTTTCCCTTTCCCAGTAACTCGTGTTTCCCTTTCCCAGTAACTCGTGTTTCCCTTTCCCAGTACCTCGTGTTTCCCTTTCCCAGTAGCTGGTAAGGTGTGCTTCCAGCGCGCACCATGAGAGGCGGGGCTGCCCAAACTCGCTCATTAACTCCCCTACTCCAACACAGCCCTGCAGGCACAGTACAGTTAATTAGCAATTCAAGTCATCTCTAAAGCAAAGATGCTGCAAAAACATCAGGTGTAGTGATTTAAATGGGCTGCGATGCTTTGTAACACTTGAGAGATGCCAAAGGCCTTCAGAGAGGTCTCTGTCATCATTTCGGTATCCCCTAACGGAGAGAGGTGCCCCTCAAGGAACATCTACTGACACTTTCCCATGGGGAAACAGAAAATACCGATGGGAACGCGGTCACACTTCCGTATGCACTGAAATCACAGCAGCCCAGGAGGTGGCAAATGCCTGCTAAGATTACAGTTTCATACATTGGTTTTCAAGCACTTAATATCTGTTTTATTTTTTTTCTTTTTCCCCATCAAGAAGTTAAAATAAATTGCCACTAAGGACAAAGTGGTCACCCAAACCAGTGTCCTCTACAGCACCACAGGAGACAAGAAAATCCTTTGGGGAGTCACAGGCTGAAAAGCCTTTTAATTTATTGATTTTCTGCCTCAGACTAAGCACATTCAGCGATAAAGAACACTGCATTAATGCAGCTCTCGGTGTACACAATGCTGACCTGTCGTCAACAGCAAAATCACAAAGAAAGGCAAGAGAACAATTTTCCTTCAGAACATCCTTTTAATATGTCCAAAAGCCATGGCATTCCTTACCCCTGCCTAACGGGCTGAACTATGTTCTGTTCAAGCAAACACCAGCAGAGAGAGGTTCCTGACTGTAAGAGCGAATGTTTTTGGGTTTTTGGTTGGGTTTTTTTTTTGAACATTTGAAATTTTAGCTTCAGTCAGGAGGCAACAGCACCTGTGTGCATTCTCTGTACAGCTCAAACCAGATGTTACAAATAAATACATAAACCCTACTTACAGGGGAAAGAGGCAACTTTTTTAACACACAGAAACCTAGATCAAATCTGAAACATAGTTTGCACATCTTTAGGAAAAGCAAGGTGGTACCACACAGCAGGGAATCAGAGGAAATGCTGTACAAGTGCTACTGCAGAAATGTCTATTCTGACATCCACAGGACAGGATGCAGCTCCCCCTCCCCTGCCCTTGGCACAGAAAGAATTCTTTAAAGGGTTTGTTAGTGGTGCTCTGTATTAAAAATGGTTCCACAACTTATACGAGTAACAACAGCAAGAAATACAAAAGGAATAAACAGAGCCAAGTCTCAAAGGCTCCTTCTGACCGAAGGGACAAAGCCCCTGCACGTCCTGATGGACGCCCTAACACTGTGCTAAGGACAGACCTGAGACTGCCCACGCCTTTTGGTTAGCACAAACACATTTGTTTAGTGAGAGTGGGAGAAAAAATTCACATCGGAGTTGAAGCAGCTGCAAAGAAATCCATCTAGGACAATATTCATGCCGAGACTGTGCTCAAAGACACCAAAGAGGGGGAGAAAAAGCTGCTGCTCTCTGTGGTGGGGGCAGTGAGCCTGGGAGCACCGGGGAGCACAACTGCAGGAGCACTGAGTGAGGAGGTGCAGCAAAGAAGAAACGCATTGTGCAGGAAGAAAGCTGGGAATGAAAGCCCTGCTCCTTCAGGAGACATTCCACCTGCATTAAGATTCCAACTCCCTGTGCATCTTCACCCTCAGAGGGCTTTCAGCACCCAGCGCCTGCCGAGAGCCGCTGCACCGGCTCAGCAGCAGCGCCGCAGCGACAGCACGGCCCGGCCAGTGCTGCATTTGTGAAATGAAACGAGAGGCAAACAGCCAGGTCTGTCCCTCCAGGAACTCATCAGTCTTAGAATGCACTCAGCCCTTAGAATACCATTAAATCCTTTCAAGAGCAGTTTATTTACAGGGCTAAAAAACTTTTCCCCTATAAAATTGCTCACGTCGTACTGCATAATACAAGCTGAGTACTCCAGTGCTGCTCACTTCCAGCATCAGAGCTCGGCACAAGTGCATCTGCTACGCTGGGTGCCTGCTGCTGGTTTGGTGCACGAAGGAGCAGAGAACAGCCTGAGTCTGCCTTGCCAGGAGCCGGCTCTCAAACCACAGGATGGTGAAACAAATCAGCGACCACTCCAACACTTCAGGGCTTTACAATAACGAGCCAGCTCGGCTTTAAGGTGAAACAGTAATTAGATGACTCGTTAATTGAAGAGTCTCCTGGAAGAGATGGACACTTCAGGAAGGGCAGAAACTGTAGGGAAATGCTGAAAAGCAAACTGGACAGGGGCTTGTCAGTGAAGGGGTGTCATTATAATGCAGGACTGCAGCTTACAAAGAAAAACCCATCAAACAAATAAGACAAACAATTTGTTTCAGGGGGATTTCCAGCGGGAGCTTCCATTTAGAAGATCTCTAGAGCACTAACAGTACTTATTAAGTTTTAAAAAAGAAAAAAAATAAAGAGACAAATCAAAACAGAAGAAACCCCAGTTTGTGTGAAAAGTGATGATGCACCAACATTTAAAACTTGTAGTTTTGAAAGAGTTAACTTATATTTGCTTTCCTTTGCTAGTACAGGGCTGAGAAATGTCCTGTGCTTTGATCAGTTTCATGGTCAGTATCACACTGGATAAATGGCAACTATTTTATGTCAATTCCAAAATAATTAATTCATACAAAACATAGGGGGAACCCAGGAAATCAAATAACTGAGGAATATGTCAACAATTGCACAGTAACTGCATTAATTAAAGAGCTACAAACAATTCCAACTGATAGTGATGAATTGTTACAAGAATCAGAATTGCCGGGGAAGGAAAAGCCCCCCCATGTTTCCCAAAGGGCAGAGACAGGCCAGGCTCAGGCCAAGAGCTGTCTCACGGGGCAGAGCAATGGCCCATCCGTGCCACCAGCGAGGCACAGAAGTTCTCCCACTGCCACAAAGCCCATCCCGAGACCCCGAGGGGCACAAGGGCCGTGACCCACCCCAGCCAATGCCAACGTCAGGGCACTGCCACCACCCCCCCCGCCCTGTACGCCCAAGTTTTGCCAGGGAATGCAACACGGCTTTAATTGCTATAGGAAGCAATTGTGCCCCAAGTCAAAAGTTTTCCTGGGCCTTTTTCCAGCACTGTTTATTGTTTTATATAACTCCAGCCTCGCACTTGTGGCCCGAATTAGCAGCTGAATGACCGTGCCTTGTGCAAAAGGCCACACGGTTTCACAGGAACCCTGACACGTGTCCACAGAGCACCTCCAAGCTCTGTGGAAAGCACACAGGAGAACTCTAAAAGCTTTCATTTTTCTTCCATTTTTCATCGTTAGCCTCAAAGCAAAGTGCTAAAAAACTCCAGGAACAGGAAAAAGCATGGTCCAATGGAAGCCTGAGGATGGGAGGCATGAAACATTTCTAACTTCTTTTATCGGGTTTTAAAAACCCATAAACCACACCCGGTTAATTTGTAACTGGAGAACTCTTAATGCTAAAAATACACATCTGCAGACCTGTTTTGCAGATGTGCTCATTCTATCTCACCTCTCCAGTGCTTACCAACCCCACACAGGATCCAAGAGCAGATCCTTCACTCACTTTTAATTCATTACAAAGCAAGGAATGTCCAAGAGATGGGAAATGCACTTTGTATTTACAGAGAGGCCTTCCTAGGAATGAAGTCCGTCAGATCTGTCATCACTGACACAAGACACCACAGTATTTATTCTTCGTGGCTTTGCAAGCACATGGTCTCTACCCCTCAGGTGACAGTACAAAGACAACCCTAGGACACATTTTCAAGGAGTCTCAAAAGCCTGAAGGCACGTTCTCAACCACGGGCCTTTCTGAACACAGTAACACAGCAGCGTTCCTACCAACACTGATTTTTGGCCGTATTTGCTGCTCCCCGTCAGCTCCAAGCACAGAGACCAGTTCTTCTCGTCAGATCCCTCACCTCCTTCCACGAGTTACAGAAGAGCCAAGAGTTTTTTGTTTGGCTCAGTGTCTGTCAATCAAGGCTCTCCCACAGCTGTGTTCAATGGCCTAACATAACATAATGTGCTTTACAGGAAGATGTACAAGACAATTAATCTGCTTTACTGCAGACCAGTGATACCTCTCTTAATTAGGCCTACCGGGCGTGCCAAATGCGTTTTAGAGGCTGTGGATTTTTAGTGCTCTCAGCTGTATCAGCTCCTGAAGCTCTGTACTGATCTTCCCAGCGTTTGTTTGTTTGCAAACCACACAGCACGGATGGCTGGAGCTTAGTTTGTGTTTGGCCTCAGTTTGCAGCAACCATTCTTCCGAGGTAAATCTTCCTCCTACAGAGGGATCATTTTGATCAACCCACTCAGTCCCTACACATTCGGCCCCTGCGGTGTGTGCAGGGCTTCAGGGGCAAAGCCCAGCGCGCCCACACACCTTGGGGCTGTCAGCTCCTCCTCCTCTCCTTGATGCTTCTGAGGAGCCGTTTTCCAATCCATCCATGTCCTTCACCACCACCGCTGAACGACCGGACCTCAGCAGCGAAGCAGGGACACCCTGATTATCCTACCCCTCGCTTTCAAGTAAGAGCACAGGTGGAAATAAGAAAAAATAAAAAATAAACTGTTGAAAATCTTACACAGCACTACAGTTAGCAGCCTAAAATGTCTCTTTGGGTCCCTTTTCCCTCCACTCCCTTATGGAATTGAGACCAACTATAAAAAAATCCAGAGGGCAATGTTAAAAAAAAAAAAATTACCCAAAAAGAACCAGCTGTGGGAATATGAGAGTGCTGATTCTAAATGTGCAAAAAATATATTTCTGAAAAGCTCTTGAAAAATGTCAAATAAGCTGGCAAGGGTTTTGAGTTACACAAACCGGGGAACCCCCACAACAAGTCTGCTCAATGCCAGTGCTTGGGCAGCACTCAGGTGAGAAAGCAAAGCCTGGGATTTCCTCTTCATGCAGAAGACTGGAGAGAGGGCAGGCTCAGAAATCCCTGCATTACACTTCTCTTGGATTTGGAAGATGCCTTCTTTAAGTAGCAGCAGCATTTCTGCCCCACAGGCTGCCAGAAGGTATCACGTCTCCCCCATTAGACATCACAGGGCTGTGAGAAAATTAGTGCCAAAAATTCCTGTGCTCCCAACGTCTTCCATTGAACAAAATCAGAATCCACGGGTTCTCCAGGGTAGGGAACTGAAGCCCAGGAGGGCACAGTCCTTGCGAGCCCAATCTAGCTGTGCTGTATTCTGACAGCAATGACAGTACCCCGCCTCACGGCTCCACACAGAAAAAGGCAAGACTGCTCCCCTGACTCAAGGAGAGAAAAACGCAATTCCTGGGATTCAAGAAAATCTTTTACGGTCTAGAAAGTTTTAAAATCTCAGCGGTGCTCCCAGCCCTGCTTGCTGTACAGAGGCACGAGAAGGTGCCAGGCAGAAGCGCAGGGGTGTGAGATGAGGAGGGCTCTGCACGGTGCATCTGCCCTCCCTGGCAGCCGGCCACGCTCTGCTGCATCACCCTCGCGCCGCTGCTGAAAATGCCCTTTCTCCTCCTTCCCCTGTGAGATTTTACACAAGCTGCTGCTATTTCCTGCCCAACGGTGCTCCCCGTCCATTCCGAGCGGTGGTGGAAGGGGGAGAAAGGAAGCACGAAACACAAAGAAAGCCCAACAATTCTCAGAATTTTAGTACCAAAAAGAATAAAGGGGACTTTGCAGGACAACTTATTCTCCCTAATCAGATATGTTTGCTTTTAGGAAAGGACTCATTTGCATAGGATGTTGGTGCATAAAAGCCCATCCATTCTCAGGATGAATACTAATGCAGCAAGATTCTGTATCTCGACACGAGAAACAAACAACAAAAATCCTTTACTCATTTTAAATTGCTGTCAGTGCTCTAAATAGACCTTGGCTGTTTGAGTTTTTCTTTTTCCAATCACTTCCAGCTGCCAAATGCAATTAGCAGTGTTTCTTTAGAAATATTTGAGTAAGAAGTTTTCCTCCATAATATAGTCAGAGATAAAAATCTGACTGCAAGGATCAGAAAGAAAACAACACGTCCCAACAAACCAGGCGTATCGGCTACAAGAGGCTTACTACTATAGAAATACTTGCATTTAGCAAATAATTCACCTCTTGATACTTTGTCAGGACAAATCTTTTAGATATTGTGAATTCCAGTGCTGTTACCAAAAACCCAGAGAAAACAATCTGCTGCTCTTCCTCCAAACCCCTGAAGTGGCATCCATCAAGACAGACTTTTTAAACAGCAGCACACTGTACAATCAGCTCTGACACATGCTAGTAAAACCCAAGAACTTCTCAGAAGCATTGTGAAAATACATTTCTCTTTTGTAGTAGACAAGGCATTAAACTTACAATTACCCTTTTTTTGTACAATACAAGCCATTTCAGACCGTTTTGCAGAGCTGGATTCAGTTCCTGTACTCCCTCTGGAATATATCCACAGTGGGAACTTCAGTGTAAAGAGCATGAATTTATCAACAGGAAGACAACTACAGAAGGAAGGGGGAAAGGAGATTGTTTCCAAAACAAGTGATCCAAGTTTCTCAAACAGCTTCTCTTCTTTTCAAACAGCCATTTCATCCTTTTCCACCTGCCCATTTATCCTTCTGTGAGCCTGTGGTACGTAAACATTAATATATTGCCCAGAACAACGTAAAGTCTGTTTAGCTCACCAGTGAAATTTAATATTAGCCATGATCTCCCATCTCTGCTCACCAGAAACTGGATTATTACCACAAGGAAAGCTTATTTTAGAAGTCTGACCAAAAGAGTGTTTTGTGCTGCTGCTTCCCAGAGCACTGACAGCCACTAGGCTGAAGCCTCGGTCCAGACTCCTGAGCTTCTCCACCTCTCTCCCAGAGCTGACAGACACCGAGGATCTGCTGTCAACGCTTGCTGAGCACCTGAACAAACAAACAGGTGGACACACAGGGGCACAACAGCGCCTCTGACGGATGATGCCAACATTTCTTCAGAAGCTTCCAGCTCTGCTGCTGAGGGCGCTGACCGTGGGCCCGTTTCCCCTGACGGGCAGAAGAGATTCTCTCCCTGGCTCTCCTCTGCCTGCTCTCTGCAGGGGAGTCAGCCCGGGCAGCCCCAGAGCAGCCCCTGGAGCTCTGAATGGACGGGCAGGGCCTGAGGCTCTGCAGAGCACAGAGTGACCGAGTGCTAAGGTGACTCTGGCTTGGCTGATCTCATCTCTGAGGGCTGAAATGTGTATTACAGCACACCCGAACAATCACGTCTGGGGATTTTGCACAGGGGCTAGGATGCAGAAACAGCGTGCTAGGTGCTGAATCAAAAGCCTAACTTCCACACACAAATTATAAAAGCTGACATTATCAGCAGACACTTGGGTTGAAAACCTCTCTTATCTCCAGCGGCAGTCTCCTTTCCATCCCAGAGGCTATCACAGACAACAGTGCTTGGCAGCACATCAAAGCCCAGCACTCAGCTAAATGGGATTTTGCTCCTCTCTAGTTCAATAATGCTGCCTTGTTCATCTCGATGCAACTTGCTGAAGAAAAGGATGCAAGGTCACGGTTAAAAAACGCCCATTTCCTACTCTCAGAGTATTTACACTACAGGTTTACCCTGCAGACACAGCATTAAAGGCATTCCCAGCAGCCCGGTACACAGGAGCACAGAAAACACAGGGAACTCAGACTCCACAAGGCCTTACCATGTCTACAAAACCCCAAAACAATAAGAAAACCAAACCAGAAAAAGCAAAAAAGCCTCTTGCCCTCATGCCTGCAATCCCGGCACTGTTTGAGAATCCCATAAATACTTGGGGGAGCACCATCAATTTGCTCAGTGATCAAATGAGGGAAGGCAGAGCACAAACACGATCTCTCTCTCAATGACCAAGCTGTTGCTGGTGCCTTTTTGGGATGAGGAAACGCTGCCACATCTCAGCTGTTCAAAGCAGAATCCAAGGCTCAGGTTTGGTTCCACAGAGAAATCTAAATCAGCCATCACTCAAACAAGAGAAATGCATAACAGCACGTTTTAGACAACAATCACAGTTATCCCACAGTGAATTTAAGATTATATGCTCCAACCATCTTCCTTTAGAGGTAGAAGCAAGTTAAAATGAAGGAATAAAAATCTATATTCTACATACAGTTAAGGCATACACATGCAGGTAATATTTAAAAGCAGTTTGAGGTCACACAGCGAAGAGGGACAGAGAGCAGTGTCCACACTTCCACGCTCTGCTGCAATCCACGATGTTCACTGGTGAATATCCAAAGGATCCCATTGCTACCATCTATTTCTCTAAGCTGGAAATCCTTGTTGGCCATTTCATCTACACAGGAAAGGGACGGAAGCTTGAAACATCAGCAGCCATGCCCATCGAGAAACAGCAAGACCACAAAGGCGTCGGTTCTTTGTTGATTTCAACACAGAAAAGCCCAAGTGTGGGCTCCTTCCCGCAGGCAGTAACAGCATTTATAACGTTACAGAAGAGCCTAGAGTCAGACAATCAGTTGAACTTTCAGAAGTGCCTCTGGATTAAAAACCAGCAAAGTCTGGATAAAGTTAAGTAGCTTCCTATGGTCTGAAAAAGAGAGAAAAACCCCCAGCCCAGCAAGCCCTGCGGAGATGCTGCTCTCCTTGAAAAGGATCAGAGCAGAGCAGCACCTGCAGCACCGGCGTGGGCTGAACTCCCACCAACAGGCAGCGGATCGACAGCACAGGGCGCTCGAGAGCACGCTGGGGCTTTTCTGAACACTGCTTCTTGCAGGGGTTTGAAGCTTTTTCTGAAGTCTAGAGCACAGACTTCAAATGCTACACTTGTGTTCACTAAACGCTACCATAGCCTGTTCATACACAGCATGCTGAAGTTTTAGTAAGACTATTCTCACAGGTACACTTTACAAAATCAAGTGTTACTTCTTGATTTAGCATCTCTAAACTGCCTGGTAGGCTGAGCTTAAATGCCAGAATAAAGGCCAGAGCTCCCCACACTCTGCCTGCCTCGTGACAGAGTACAGCTTTTCCTAATTGGCAAAATTTAAATGCCAAAAATAAAAGAGACAAATCCTCAAAATTGTTTTAGAGGAAAAAAAACTTTACATGCGGTGAGGTGATGAAAAAGCAGCATATTTGTTTGCATGTCTGGCTTTTAATAAACATTTCCTTTACTTTGTATATATCAATTCTCAAGAATAAAAGAAAAGAACTTTAAATCCACAATGGAGTTACGCTGAAGGACAAAAGCAGGCCATCTGTAGCCCATCTAGATGGCCAGCTTGTTCTTCAATGCATAAATGCAAAAACTTATACAGGGAAGAAACCCAAATGAGCCACTGTCTCATTGGCTGCTGTTTCTAATTAATGAAACACCCAGAAAATTCTTGCTTTCGTTGCACCAGAGGATTTTGATAACCAGGCTAATATACTCAATACTGTACTCCAAGCTGTACTATGGCTTAATTAGCCAGGAAAAGGAGTGGCTGATTCTCATTTCCAGAAAATCCTTAAGATTAAAAAAAGAGTCCACAGCACCGTCTCTCAGTTTGTATCTCAGTTTGTATCTCAGTTTGTATCTCAGTTCCACTGCTTAGCTTTTTCATGGCTGTTTCCCAGAAGAGGAGATTTTCTGTAAAAAAGTTTTTCTGCCGATGCCGAGTAACTGAAAGAATAAAATACCTGCACCAATCTAAACACATCTCCCCCAGGAAGCATCAATCTAAATGTGTGTCTACATTCTTCAGAGAAATTTTCTGCTCTAGCAGCCAGAGTTAAAGTCCCTTTTCTTCTCCTAATGACTCAACGCAGTCTTTTCACAACCGCCATCTCAAGCAGAACAGAATGAGCGGAGCACACAAGGAATAGTAATTTCAAAAAGAAATAATCACTACGTATGTCATAATAAATAGCTCTACTTACATGCAGTGGCCCTAAGATTATCAAAAGCATCTCAGATCAAAAAGCTGCAAAGCTGAATTACACAATCAGACCTCAGGCTCTTAAAATGAAAGCGCCTGTTTGATGATGACTGACAGGCTTACAATCAAGGGTTCACATCTCTTAGAAAACAATTATTTGGCCACATGCAGTTTGTATTATATTAAGCAGGAAGGGAAGTGAAGAGCTTTCAAGTCGGAAAGCTAATTACTAATTTCTTGCTATTTTTAAGAGTAAAAGGTTCTGATTTCTGAAGAAGGAGGCCCTGACAATGTACCTCGCTGTCTGTGCCTTCAGTTATCTGAAAAACCCATTGGGCTATAGATGAACTAACAGAAAGTGCTTTCTCTCCAAATACAGTTTACAGGGGTTGCCTCCGGCCGTTAGTTTTCTTTTCAGTAACCCCACGATTATCCAAAGCGAGTCTGAAAAGCACGAGGAGCGCTCAAGGTCCTGGCCCTGAAGGGCTCAGGGGCGCAGGAGCAGGAGGGGCCGAGCCCTCCTCCCCCGGCGAGCTGCTGGCACTGCCCGTTCGCTCCCTGTGTGCTTCTGAGCACCCTCCAACCAACCCCTCCAGGAGGCTGCGCTGGATCCTTGGCTTCTAACACCGCCTCAGCGTTTCCTGGGCACATTTACTCCTCTTACAAAGCGAGGCAGAAGGAGGTAGGAAGAACATTTGCTCCTCAGACAGCTTCATTTCCTCAAACGCACACCATGAGCTTAGCTATGAGCACATGAAGGTCTAACCCGTGAACGGAAATGACTGCTGTCCTCAGGTGCTCTCCGGGATCTCTGTTTCCATCGAAATGGAACCAGAATCCTGAGAGGAAAACCTTCACGCACAGTCCTTGACTACTGAAAGAAATACTCTCCTTACGCCCAGAGGAGCGGCACGTAAAGAGGAAACTCTCCAAATTCCTCAGGGGATGCTAATCCAAATAGCAACAGCAACGGACACACCGGGAGATCTGACACGGCTTCGCCCCAGCTTCGTTCACAGCCAGCCTACGAGGAGATAAGGAGTTCTGGGTGTCACACAACTCCTGCAGCAGGCAAAGGTGCAGAATCCATCCTCAAATCTCAGCAGCATCAATGTAAACCACGTGAACTAATCCCAACATATTCCCTGCCTGTGGGAGTCATTACGGAGCCTGTGCGCACCTAAACAGGCCCCGGAGGGAGGGATGGACACGCGTCCTTCAGCAGGAGCTGGCCCCGACCCCAGGCCGGCTGCCAGCCCGCACAGCTGTGCCAGGGGCAGATTCCTCACAGCCCTGCCGAGAGACACCAACGAGACAGTGGATAGCCCTCCTGTCCAACAGGCTTCCTAGGCCCCACACAGAAGCGCTAACTCCTGACACCACCTGCACATCAGAAAATAGTTTCTACGGTCCAAGTGCAAAACGAAGAAGCAATCTTTGCACAGCGGAAGATCATGTAAAAGAATGAAACACCCAGAGTGCTTTGGGGGCCACAGACAGCAGGGAATAACAACCTGATCCTGGAGTTAAAACCACCTTACCGAGCTCACCAGGGCTCCCCTGACAAACACAGGTTAGCAGCAGCGGGGCTGCAGCGAGGCCCTGCCTTTCGCACGGGGATATCGCGCCGTCCTCACACCAGTGAGCTATTCCTGAAGAAAAGAGATCTTCGGTGTCTCTCTGAAGGCTGAGTTCAAAATCTACTACTGATAATGATTCATGGGCTAAACACAAAACAAAACAATGAAACCGGCACAGCAAACCCCCCCCCCAACCACAAAACAACCCCCCCCAAAAAAAAAACCCAAAAAAACCCCAACCACAAGAATTGATGCTCAAGCTTCAAAGCAATGCAAGGAGTGTTTTATGGTGATGCCAATTTCGAGGCTGCCTTATTTTAGTTAAAGTTGTCCCTGTGGTCATGCTGTCCACCAGTAACAAAGAGAAATGAGCACAGCAGGGCTCTGCAGGGAGACTCGCTACCTCCACACGCCACATTAAGACAGATGTGGACGAAACAAACTTGTTTGCAGAGAGCAGCTGCATTATCCCATAGAAACAGGAATATCCTATGGCTTACTAAAAAGAGACACAGGCCATTTGTCTGCTGATCCAACAAGCAAAATCCTCTTCTGAGCTCACGGATATTTATTAATCTGGTTCTGAGGGTGCACAACCAAGTTCTCCCAGCTTAGCAAGGGCACATCTGCTGACCACACACTCAGGAGGAAAGGCACAAGCAAAACACCCGTGCTCAAGTCTCCTGGAACACATTTGGAGCAGTGCAGCTCAATGTCACTTTCGCAGCAGGCTCCGAGGCTGCAAGTAGGGAGGTACTACAGATCAGTCCATGCTGAATCTCAAGAAGTTACTGCATAAAACAACGATGTGGAACTCTGAAACCAGACTGAAAGAATCCAAATTCCAAATCCCATGTGACAGGGACATTCTGGTGTTTCGCAGCAGCCTGTAATCTCTTCTCTGGAGAGACTGTCTTGAAGTCAGTCTCAGCCTGCAGGCTGCACAGTGAATACCTACATGAGTGAGAAAAAGTCACTGCCCTTAGCTCTCCTTCATAATTCCTCCTGGAAGTGCCCACCTGGCTCCAGCTCTTGGCCGAACAGGCCAGACCAGCACAAACTGCTCGCTTTCACCTTGTGCTGCAGCCAGGCACAGCCAAGCAGCTCAGAAGAACAGCTCCACCTGCGCATCGGACGGAGCAGATCCCTGACGAGCATCTGGGAGCATCTGGCACAGCTGGACCCAGAGACTGACAGCAGCCCACAGCCCACCTCCCTCAGCCCCGACCCCAGGGACCAAAAGATCCTCACTGACAGGAACACTGACGGCGCTTTTCCCCCTCAGCACACGTGCTTTGCACAGCTTTGTGGACACCTAGCTCAAAAAGTCAAAAGGTTACCAAAATAGTTCTTAAAGACTTGTTTAAAGAATACAGAAATAACTTGATGGCCGATCGTGCTTGCTGAGGATCTCGTTTACGTTTTCCAAACTCGAGAGACTTGGCAGCGCTGTCAACACCAGTAGCTAGCTATAATCTTCAAGGAGAAGAGGAAGAACCAACATCTAACACGGTCAGTTGTGAAGGAGGGATGAAGAACCATTAAACACTATTTTCATACCAGGTATCAAGAGCTATTGCAGCCTGACACACGGGCAGGCTGTGGAGCATCACAGCATTTAATATTACCTTCGGTGAAGATCTCCGCACATCAAAGTCCCCGAATCACCGACACACAACAATATTTCCACCCTGTAATCCGGACTGGGATCGCGGGAGCATCACCTCCCGCCGGGAGCCCGCAGCTCTTGGAGGCAAACGCAGCAGGAACTTCATCAAACAGCACGCGAAGCCCATGTTTACCTCGGGACGCCTCCAGAGGCACAGCCCGGCCGTCAAAAAGCACCGCCTGAATCGGCAGGCTTCCCCTTTTCCCGTCAGTGATTTGTTAGAAACGATGCGCACGTTGGACTCGACGGTCCCGGAGGTCTTTTCCAACCTTAATGACTCCGCGATTCAAGCACCCCCAGGCGCGTTGGGACGGTGCGAATTTATACGCGATGGGATGGGAGGAACGAACCGCCCAGAGCCAGCACCTCTCCGCAATTAGGGACCGAGGCTTTAAACGCGTCGCTCCCCTCAGGCAGCGGTCACCCACCCACACACACACACACACACATACGCACACACCAAGCGGGGCACACGAACGCGCTCGCACCGGAGCCGCGGCGGCTTCCCCGCAGCGCGCACATCGCATCACGGGCGCTGCCGGGCCAGGGCCCGCCTCGCCACCCCCGAGGCACCGCGGG
>VWZN01007169.1:3378-13425 GCA_013396955.1 Regulus satrapa | reverse complement strand
AAGAAGCCAATTATAGATTTCCCCCCCACCTTCTAGAAAAAGCACAAACTATTTCATTATGGATGCTTGTGCTATCATTAGAGATTTTCTTCATTTTTCCAACAAGTCCCAGAGAGCAGGCAAGGAGAGAGGAGAGGCACCCGAGCATATCTTTAGGTCTCTGCTTTTCCTGACTGACTTCTCTGGGCAGCTTGTTCCAAACCCCCGTGCAGAGCCCAGCCTGGCTTTCTGAATTTGCCAAGATTCAGAATGGCTAAATTAAAGCAAACGGGGTGCTACTTAGCAGAGACAATTACAAAGCTTCTTGTAACAAATACAGGACCCAAATCAGTGTCAGGGTGCCATGCAAGAAATTGTTCTCTGGGGGAGCAGAGGTGCAATTCCCAGGAGCACAGAGCTGTGCTGCTCACTTTTTAACCAGTGAAACACAATCTGGTTTTACCCTGCTGTGCTCAGTTGTGCCCCACAATATTTATCTTTTTTTTTTTTTTTTTTTTTTTTTTTTTTTTTTTTTTTTTTTTTTTTTTTTCTGCATGCCAGGCTCAGCAAGTAGAGAAAACCTGTGCCAAGCACCTTTCGTGGCATGGCAGGAGGGGTGGGTGCCCTGCTCCCCAGGGTGACATCCTGACTCCAACAGCGTGCTCTGTCACATGTCACCAGCTCCAGCACAGCCCGCCTGGAGCCCCCAGTCACAGCCTCCAGAGCGTTTCAGATCAAGGCTACAGACAGCGAGCTTGTCCTGCCACGACTTTCAGAAGAATATAAGGCAAAAATAGCCTGGCTTCAGGGTGCAGCTGAACCCACCAACTCACGCACAGACACTTCTCCCTAAGCAGGCAGAGTGATGCCAAAACTGAGGACATTTGGACCAGGTCCCCAGGCTGCTTCGTAAACACACACCAGTGCAATTCCCCTCACGAGAAATGAGATATATATAAACCAGCCGAGTGGAGACTTGCAGATAGATGCCTGCAGTGAAGAGCCAGTCACGCTGCCCTGCCCGGGGGGAGCAGAGCATAGCAGAGGCTGCATCCTCTCCCCAAGTGTTCCTTCACGCTTGCTCTTCTCTCCAGGGACCTTCCTCACCTCCTTCCTGCTTCTTGACATAAACGCAGAGTTTTTGCAGAGCGTTTCAGGCAGGTGATGGGCACAGAGAAGGAGGAGGTGTGGGCAAGGAGCCCGTGCAAGGGGGAGCTCCCGGGTTCTCAGCAGCGCCTGGCTCCGCAGCGGAGCTGCGTGAAGGTGCCAGTCAGCACTATGCCTGTGAGTCTGCCAGGACGAGAGCTCAGACCTTGAAGCTGCAAAAGATGGAATTCAAGCCCGTGAAAGAAAGCCAGAGTGGCCGCAGAGCTGTGATTAGAGTAGTGGCTGCAGTATTTCTCCATGTAAAGAGGATGTGCTTTCTGCCTTCCCCCCACAGCCCGGGGCACTGCTGACTCACTGATCCCAATCCCTGTCCCATCTCTCTCCTGGCCTGTGACCTCCAGCTGCATTCTTTAGTCCGTATATCCCATTCCAGGGTAGAAAAAGGGCACTGTGCTGCACTGCAGCCTGCAGAGATGTTTCCCTGCAGCCCTGAGCACCCCAGGAAAGAGCCGTACTCCCTCCCTGCAGCCTGGCAGTACGCCTGCTTCCTTGGCCACAAAGCCAGACAAGCCAAGTGCTTCCCCAAGGGAAAATTTCATGGACAAAACACTTCCCATGTGCTTCCAGCCCCTGGGAGTGGCTGTTGCAGCCGCTGTTGTGCTGGACCATGCCATGCAGCATGCCCAGGCAGTGGGGCCGAGGCTCTGCCCAACTGAAGGGAATCAGCTCAGGCCTCAGTCCCTGCAGCTTTTGTTGCTGCAAAATCTCTCCCAGCTGCTTGCTGTGCTTTGAGCTGATGACAGTATGTCCCTTATCCACCTCCACCCTGTTCCCGAGAGGGAACTGGCATGTCATTCTCTTCTCTTCTGCAGAACAGGGACCTGGGCTGTGACACCAGATGGGGTGTACACGTGGCACTCCGTATCAGTGCCCGCCTCAAAGTGCTGCCTGCCCACAGCCACCCTGGGCTTAAAAACCTCTCTGCATCCTTCCACCCAAGCTCAGGAAGCTCAGGGCTGACCCACCGACTCCCAGGGTCTCGTTCCCTGGAGTGGCAGCAGGACAGGGATGTGATGCCCTGAGAAGGGACCAGCCCAGCCCAAAGCATCCCCAGCTGGTTACAGCCTCGCACCTGAGCCGTGGGATGGGTTACACACCCGGCTCTTTTTGTGCTGGGAAAGGCAGAAAGGAAAAAGTCAACATCTCCGTGCCAGTGGAGGTTGCTAAGTGACGGCAGAGCTTGTTTCTATCCCGCCACTGACGGCGTGCTTATGCTGCAAGGGAAGGAAGTGAGGAGTAAGGGATGTAAACATGAGTACATTGCCAAAACACTCAGAATCACTGCTGCCAAACATATACATTTAGCTGCATGTTTTGGCTGCCAGCAGAGGAATATTTACTACGTGTCAATTACTCCAGCCTTGGAGCATTTTACCTGCAGAGGAGGATTTGTAGCACTCATGAATTTGCCAGTTTTCCAGTTGAAATTAATTTCCACACTAAAGTTGTCAGGCTATCAGTAGCTGCAAGAACAGCTGCAATGAACTGGGATTTCATCCTTACATTGTTTATAATAGATGGCTTTTGTTTTTCCACCAGGATGTGGCGTTATGCAACATTTTGGAAGCACAACAGAAAGGCAGGACTGGACAAGGGAGGGATGAAGGCAGCCTTTGTATGAGCTCCTGGGGAAGAAAGGAGATGGTTTCAGTAAAATAAAGGGCACACACACACACACAAACCTATGTCATTAAGATTACGTTGAGAATTGCAAACTAAGTTAAAAATAGAGTAAATGCAGCACTGCTGATCTAGTTGAGAAATTTGCCATCGCTAAGCTAGGTAGATAATAGATATCTTTCAAAACAGTGCTCATCACAGAGGAGCTTTAGAAACTGCATGTGGGCAGGCACACTTCATCTCCAGCTTCAGCCTTGTTTCTTCCCTGTGCTGTCCTGAACTCACCACAGAAGGAGGAGAATACACTGGAGGAGTGACTGGGTGGTGAGTGACATAGAGGGCACCTTTAGCTGAGGCAGGGAGCAGGCCAGCCCTGCTCTCCTGGGCCTGGGAACCATCAAAAGCACTTACTAAAAAAAGCATCTACTCCTTCTGCATAGATGCAGGTTAGCCCAGGGAGAAAGTAGGGCACCCATCTGTCCCTCTGTGAGAAGAAGTACAAGGGAGGAAGCGTCAGAGAAGGGATCTGTAAGAGCAGTTCCCAAAGCAGAACCTGCTGGCGAATTTAAATGAAAATACATCCCCAGCTGCTGATCAGAGGGAGGTGCTTGCTGGCAGCACAGCTGCAAAGTTGCATCCTGGCCACCAACAGCCCCATCCCCTGCATTGGTGTAGTGCCCACATGGTCCCCACTGCTTCAGGGGCCGAGAGCCTCTGGGGTGTCCCAAGTAGAAGTAATCTACTGGGAATTTGCACACTGGAGCTGGGAAACTGCAAACTCTCGGGCTCACACACCCTCACTCTGCTTTCCAAGTGGCAGAGGTTTTCTCACAGAGGGAGGAGAGCTGGCTCCTTCCAAGCAAGGAGAGGCCAGTGAGGGGCAGCCTGAACCCTGTTGGGACAGGGTGTGTGAGCTGCAGAGCTGGGAGAGGGCTCCAGCAGGGATGCTGAGACACAGATCCCTCCTGGAGCTGCTTCTGGTGTGGTGTTACCTCCCTGGGCTGCGGAAAGGTGGCTGGGGAGGGTGTGCTTTGGGAAGCAGCTGTACCCTCTCAGGCTGCCAGTGGCAGAAGGAAGCATGGAGTGAGGGTGCAGCGTCAGTGGCAAAGCACCAGTTTGTCACCCTGCTGTCTGCAAGCTGGTCCCTTTGGTACCATGTCTCAGGCTCATTTTGGCACCAGCTGTTGCAGAAGAGAAAGACAAGCGCCCCAAAAATAGTTTCTGATGAATGAATGAGAACCTGCAGATCAGCCAGGGCCCTCAGGTCAGCTCTTGAATGAGCTGTCTGGGCAGGATTGGGGTGCTGTGGGAACACCCCGTGGGTATTTGCTGGCTGCCCTTTCATCCTGTAGGAAGGCTGACCTGCACCAGCTGGGTGAGTGGGTCAGTGTGGCCAGGAGCCTGAGCCCAGGGCTGGAACCCTGCTGGTCCTGGGGCAGAAAGGGTCTGAACTTGGGGGGTTTCAGTTTAATGGGAAAGGCTGGAGAAATTCAAGAGGGGAAATCTCGTGGGATGCAATCTGGGGAGGGGCAGTGGGGTTCAAGGGGCAGCTGCCTGTTCCCAGGACATGCCTTTGAAGTGCAGAGGTGACAGTAGTTTTTCCAGGGTGGTGCTGGGTGGTGTGGGTGCTTCAGAAATAAGCCTTAGCAAAGCACTACAGGCCTCAGAGCACCCCTGAGCACTTTATTCTCACAGCTCACAGCCCACCCACACACATCCACAGGCAGGCTCGGAGCAGGGCCGGGGCTCTGCAGAGACTCCAGGAATGCTGGAGATGCAGGGAGAGGCAGCACCAGAATGAAAGGAGCTGTGCTGAATGGGAAGGAGAGTCGGAGGGATGTTCTTCCCAAAGTGGGAAAGCAACGCCAAACCCACAGTCCAGCCATCTCACAGCACCCTCCTCACTCCACCAGCCAAACGCTGGTCCAGCCCTCCGTGGCGCTGCACCCCTTTCCCCAGGAGCCGCGCTGCAGGAAGCACCTTCCCGTGTCAGTCCCATCCTTCCAGCAGGCCAAGCCAGCACCGGGGGCAGTGCCGGCCACGGGCACCCTGTGTGGGGCCACGGGCACCCTGTGCGGGGCCACAGCCCTCACAGGAGGCCGGCCCCCTGTGTTGGAGCGGCGGCAGAGCCCCCTCAGAGGATGTGCACGGCCTGCAGCATGTCTGCCAGNCCTTGGATGCGGCGCGCATAGAGCAGCGGGAAGACGTCCCTGAGGGCGGCCAGGACGGACTCCTTCAGCCGGGCGTCGCGGCACACCAGGTTGAGCACGAAGAGTCCTGCAGCGGGGTGAGAGGGACGGGGGTTCAGACCGGCCTGCGTATCCCGTCCTCCTCCCTGGTGAAAACGTCTCCCTCACCGGCATGCCCCCAGTGCCCCTGGCCCCGCTCCAACGTCCCTGCTGCCACAAGATCTGTTCTCAGGTACAGCCTAGACCTTCTGTTGGCCCCCTGGGATGTCTCAGCAGGCTACCCACTCCATCCTGCTGTCACAATGCCCACTGAAACACCCAGATACAGGACCCGCCAGGAGAAGGGGATGCCGTGCAGCAATCCTGGCTGTGGCCACTATTCTCCAGGATGAGAAACGGTGGCACAGCCCCAACTCCCCAGCCTGGCCACGGAGACATGACCAGATCTCGCCTCCTACCTTCTGGCTTGAGGATGGTTTTAACTTTCTGCAGAAAGGGCTTTTCCACAAAGGCTGGGGGCGGGCAGCTCATCCCCACCGTGAGGTCCTTGCTGTCCACATCAAACATGACTGCATCGTATTGGGCTGGTGCTGCAGGAGAAACCGCAGACAGTTGTTATCCTATGGGACAGGTGAGCTACACCCACGGGAAGGCCAAAGATGGGATGGTCAAGACACCCCTTCTGCCGTGTTATGGGCATCTTCTCTGCTGGTGTTTCTCTTTACAAGCCCTGGGGGGAGGCAATAAATCTCAGGTCCTCTACAAAGGTTGGCAAGGACAGGCTGTGAGCTGCAGAGACCTGGTGAGGCTGGAGATTGTGACTCACGGCAGGAGATGGGCAGGAAGGGGAAGCGGGTGGTGACAACAGCCCAGGACTCCGCTACCCAGCGGTGGCACCCACTGGGCTCGATGGGGCACCTGAAATGCTCTGTGAGATGGTACCTTCAGCTGCCAGCTTGGCCACGTAGTCCAGGCCATCGGAGATGTGCACTTGCATCCGGTCACCCTGGGAGAAACCAAACCAGCGCGTGGCCACTTCCAGCATGGAGGGGTCGAGCTCCACCACGGCCACGCGGGCCTGCGAGAAGTAATCGTGGACGAAGAGGGGCAGGCTGCCCCCACCGAGCCCCACCACCAGCACTGCCAGCTCTCCTGCCAACCGAGAGCAGCCAGTGAGCCACCAAGACGCCGTCGTCCCACCGCCCGTCCCAGCCACCGTCCCCAAACCGCCTCGGGAAGGGTGCACGGGGCACCTTGGCCAAAAGAGCCTTTCCCCGAGGGGCTGTGGCGTGGGGACACCTGCCCCCAGCACAGCCTCCCACGGCCGGCCTCGTCACCTGGGAGGGCGTCGGGGCCCCCCAGCAGGCAGAGCCCCGCAACCATGGCCTTGTGGTGCTCACAGCACAGGTAGCTCCTGTCGATGGCTCCAGGTGGCTCAGTGGGGCTGGGTTTCTTCTTGTCCTTCCTCCGCTTCTTTTGTCCTGAATAACAGGAGACACCAACCAGTAAGGCAAGGGAGGAGATGGAGGTGCTTTCTGGGGACTAGCCACCCCCAGCCCTGTCCCACCCACAGTGTCAAGACACTCCCAGAGCTGCTCTGGGGCATGACAGGCAGGTCCCAACAGGACTTCTACCTTCTTCCTGTATTGCTCTCACTCTCTGTCACCCCAAAAAATCAGCCTGGGTCCCTGCCCCATCTACCTGGGAGAGGTGTTGGGGCCAAGAGCCGAGCCTCTGACTGCACCACGTTCCTGTTCTGGAGGAAGATGAGGCGGCGGAAGTAGCAGGTGCCATCTCCCTTCACGTCCTCCACAACGAACTCCCCGCTCAGCGGGCTGCTGTCACAGTGCCGCACCGCCCGCACCCCGATGTCCCCTCCCACGGACAGGAAGGGCACCTGCAGGGAGGACAGGGGCTGCTCTGAAGAAGGAAAGGCTGCAGGGAGAGAGACCAGCATTCCCACTGTCCTGACTGGCTACAGAGCCAGGATAAAGCACAACAGAGGAGCAGTGGGATGCCACAGGGGAGCTGGGGACCTGCACTAGATTCACTCCCAGCACAGGGAAGACAGGGAGCAAACACAGTGGGACTTATTGCAAGAGCTCAGATGTGTGGAGCTGGGGCAGGAAGGAGAAGACAGAAGGAATAGAAACGAAAGCCAGGATTAAGACAAGGGGCTGAACACATTCAGGATTTCTGGATCTTTGCTTTCCTTGGGGATGCTGGCCTTTGCAGGGCAAGGACTTTGTACCAAATCCTATCACACAAGCACCTCAAATCCTGCCTCCGAGCACAGGCAGACAGCTGGAGGGAAAGCCAAGAGAAGGCGCACCTGAGGCCCATCTCCTGCCCACCAAGGCAGCCAGCTCATGCCTTGCTGCTCGACCTCCCTTGGAGAAGAGGCTTTCCCTGCTGGCAGAGCGCCAGCCCAGGCCTGTTTTGGGAAGCCCAGCCAGGGGCCGGGCAGTGGGGGCTCACCTGCTGCCGGGCAGGGAGGCCCGGCGGGGCCAGCTCCATCACCTTCCCCGACAGCTCTGCCTGGATGCCGGCCATGCCCTCGTAGTGCTGCTCCCTGTGCAGGGCCACCGTGACCAGGCGCCCGAAGCCCGCGCTGGCCGCCAGCTGCCTCCGCCCTTCCTCCGTCCCAAAGAGCCACTCGGTTTCTCTGCCCTGTGGGACTGCACAGGGGGCTGCCGTCAGCCTGGGCTGCTCCTCGAGCCTCCAAGGGAGGAGCCACAGGGAATGGCGAGACACCTAAGGGAGGTACCGCTGCTCGGCTAGAGCCACGCACCGCGACCATCAGGAGAGCTGGGGTGTCCCCTCTTTTGGGCAGGCTCATGCAAGAAGCTGGAAAAGCCACATCTCATTAGAAGGGGGTGTCCAACACCCTGACCCTGTCCTGACCTGTCTCCAGGCTGTGCTATGCCCCAGCTTTGCAGGCGTGCAGGGAGGGAACGCTGCTGCTGGCAGAAGTTAACACATCTCAGGGAGTGCAGCCCCAGCAGGGTGGCTCTGCAAGCCAGGACACCCACAGGGCACAGCCATGCCTTCCCGGCTGCAGTGGGCTAACTTGGCTGTCCCCAGCACCCAGGCAGGAGCTGCCACCTGGGGGGCAGGGCAGGCAGTGTCCCTCTGCCCGACAAGCTCTGTGCCAGATCTCTGCTTGCACCACGGAGCAAGCACACATCCCACTGCAAAGCCAGGACTAAACCATCCACCCAAGCCCACACGGGTGACTTATTTCCCTTTTCAGCCCCAGATTCAGCAGGCCCTGAAGGGCTTACAGCCCCTGGCCAGGGCAACCACCTGAGTGCAGCCTGTACTCACTGATGAAGATGGCAAAATGATTGTCCCGGGAAGGTTTCACAGAGGGGCTGTCGACCACGTGCAGCGTGTAGCGAGGCTTCCCGCTCTCTTTGTCACACAGATCCAAGGAAACCTGCTCCCTGCAGGGGGTTTTGCTGATCTGGCTGCACAGCAGGGCATAATGCTGCCTGTCCTTCACCGCCGCCACCAGCCGCTCCGCGCTCTCCACCCGCACCGGCCTGTCCTGCTCCTCGGGGCAGATCTCCAGGATCTGTGCTGCCGAGCCAGGGATCTTCCTGAACTTTGTCATGACGTACACGAAGACCGGCAGGACAAACTGCTGCTTGTCCCCACTGCCGGCCACCTGGTGGACACGCACGACCCAGCCTTCCCGGGAGAAGTATTCCACGGCTTTCTTCAGCACGTGGGCTTGAGCCAGGGAGACGCAGAGGTAGCGCCCTCCAACCTGCAGGACCCGGCTGATCTCAGCAAACATCTGGTCCACCTTGGCTAACGTGGCCTCCTCTTCATCGGTCAGCAGGGCATCCAGCGTGCCTTTGTCCAGGACCACCTGGAAGTGGGCATCGGGGAAATCCATCTGGAGCATGTCCATGGTGAGGTAGCTCATCCTGGGCCTGGCGCTCGCGCTGCGCTCGCGCATCTGGCGGATCACGGCGTCGCTGATGTCGATGTTGACGATGTCCTCGCACATCCCCATGTCGTACATCTGCTCACTCAGCTCTGAGTTCCCGCAGCCCACCACGAGAACCTGGGCAGCGGCACGAGAGCAGCACGATGGTGAGCACACCCGGGAAATACCCCCTCCCCGTTTGAGGGACAAACACCAGACGCGTCTAGGAGCCCTCTGTGAAAACCACACCTCAGCGCCAGGGAGAGCGATCTCTGTGGCCTAGGACAACTTGTCCAAGAGTCCCGGGGCAGAGAAGGGATGCATCTGCTGCAGGTTTTTTGAGAGTGACCCCGGTGTTTTAACCCCCAGAGCTCCCCACACCGGGGCCACCCAGGGGTCTCTCCTGTCCTCTTGCAAAGGCACACTGAGGGCTTCGCATCATCTGCGTCAGGCCCCGCACACAGAAGCGACTGGATTAGAAAAACCCTCTGAGAGCAGAGACCCCAAGGCGCGACTGAACACCACCACAACAACCAGAGCTGTGACTGAACACAGTGCCAACCACACCCCGGCACCGAGTGCCACATCCAGTCTAAACATCTCCAGAGACGGTGCCTCCACCAGCTCTCTCCGGCCCGTCCATTCCACTGTCTGAGCGCCCTTTCTCTGAAGAATTTCATCCCCCGAATGTTCACCCTAAACCTTCCCTGCTGCGGCTAAGGCTCTGACCTTTCATCCCGCTGCTGGCTGCCCGGGAGAAGAAGCCGACCCTCAGCTGGCTCCGTTCAGGGAGCCGTGGAGAGCGAGAAGGTCACTGCTGAGCCTCCTCTTCCCCTCTGAGCTCGCCGCGCAGGAGCCGGAGGGGACACCGCGCCGGGGCTCACCTTGTCGCGGGGCCGCACGTACTTGTGCAGGACGGGGCAGAGCTCCGGGAAGGCCCCGTACCACTCGAAGGGCCGCTGCCCGCGCTGGCGGAAGAAGCGCTCCCAGTAGCGAGCGGAGCCGAACTCGGCGGGGCTGCGGGGCAGCAGCTCCATGGCCGGACCCGCGTGCTGCCCGCGCTGACCACTTCCGGCTGCGCGAGCGGCGCGCTCGCCGCCCATTGGCTGCCTCCGCCCCGGCCGCTCCCCATTGGCCGGCGCCTCCTCCCCGGCC
>VWZN01007168.1:51740-70379 GCA_013396955.1 Regulus satrapa | reverse complement strand
AAATTTTATTTTTATTTTTAATTCTCCTGAAAGAGTTGCAGAAAGCTGGGCTGGATGGTCTTTCTTAATGTAAGTCACTGATTAATAAAATGTGTTATAATAGGTGTGACATGCACTTTAAGACTTTCAAAGCTATGTAGTCTCCCATTAATTCAAGTGCAAATTGGAATATGGTTACATTCTGTTGAAATAAAGTGACTGAGACTTCAAGGGTCCCATTTCACTTACATTTATGAAGTTTGTGATAATTCATCACAGCAGCAAAAACTGGCAAGAACAGAAAGATTCAATTTGTTCTCTCTCTTTCTCTCTCTCCCCCATTTCCTAATGCTTAATAAATTTTCCAGAAGAGAGACACACATACTATCTTCTCAGGACTGTTAGTTTAAGAAATGTACTGTTTGCTTTTTCCTTTTATAAATTAATTACAGTTGAACTTTCTCCTAAATCCAGAGAAAATATTTCTGTTTGTGAAAAGGTTTTTCATACATTATGGCCTAATCCCATCCTGTATGATATAACTGTGGTCATGATCTTTTTCTCACACTGTGGAAAACAGGCTTTTGCTACAAAACCTTTTTTTTTTTTTTCTTCCTTTTTTTCCCTTTCCCTGATATACAGTGTCTTTCTGGAATGATAAAATTTGTTTTTCTTGGTAAGATAATACTTGTGTATATATTAAGGTAGAATCATGAGGAAGAGCTCATCTTATTTCTATTCAGCCCAGGAGCCTTTTAATCCACCCATTCTAGGTAAGGAGTTTGTGCTGTTGTGGGTTTTCTGCCTGTAGTTGTATGTTTTCCTCAAGCTTTTCTGGGTCCAATGCAACTAATGTCTAATTTCTGAAACTGAACAACTGAGAAGACTTATTTCATTATGTCTGTCCTGAAAGCAATATTCATTCAGAAGTTTCAGGAAAGTTTATCAACATACTTTGAAAAAGAAAATGAGCAAGAGAAGGGGTTTCCTTGAGCATTCATTTGATTATGCACATTAAGAATATCTTGAGGTCCTGGGACAGACTAAGATTTCAAAGAGCAGAAGACTGTTCACTGAGAGTGTTCACAAGATAGCTGGTTTTTTTATAGAGCGGTTGTCTCACAAACAAGAAAGAAAAATATTTAGGAGGAGAAATGACATAAATCAGTGACCAGCTGTGGCTACCAGGTATTTACTTGAAATCAGAAAACAAGGTAAAGGCATCCATATTTTAGAAATAATATTTGTGCCCAAAACAAGTGCAAGTGTTAAAAATTGCATAAGAGATGGGTCTTCCTTAATCTTCTACGTTTAATTTAATATGTTGCTCTTGTTACACTGCACCTGTCATACCTGGCTAGTATCTGTAGATCAGGGAAGTAAAAAATGGTCAAGGTATCTAATAAAAAAATAGCCTTAAAATCCTATTTTGCTTCTTATTCATGCCTTTGCTAAAAGTACTTGCATAACACTTTCTACTTTCCATCTCAGACACTGCACATCTTTCCAGAGCGTTGATGATACTACTGGTGAAATATCAGGTGATACTTTGCCCATCTCTGCCTTGAGAAAACAAAGGTAGTTGCATGTCTTTTTTGACAACAGAAACCTTTCAAAATGAACCCTGGAGAATGCCACACCAAACTAATTACCTTACAATTTTCGTCAAAGTTTGGGATATTTAAAAAGTCCTCATATTTTTAGAAATCAAAATATTTTAACTTACTACAATTGATAAAATTCATGGAAGAACTGCGAGTCATGGGGTAGCACTCCAGGATCCTGCTCTCTTGCTCCAAAAGATGTGTAATCCTCCCTTTATATCAACTGTGTGAGTGAAATGAGGAGAGCAAGGTGGTCTTGCTGGGCTATATCATACTGCTTTGCAGCATGTATGGAAGGTACAACAGAAGCAGAGGTTAAGCCACTGTTAGAGAAATCTGTTTTCAAAAAGGGCTGTGTTTCATAATGAGACTGTAATCTGGAACAGAGGAAAATGTCAATGCCTCCTTCATTTAATAAGAAATACTTTGAGCAGCCTGCAAGCAATTAATTTATTTGGTGGGTAGATATGTAATTGCACTATATAGTTTTTAAGCATGAAGACTAAATAGCCCCACATGAAAAGGAAAAAGTCCTTTTAGTGGTTATGAAAATAAACTGTAAAGCACCCAGCAGTGAAAGGGTCAAAATGGTTGTATTAATTGAACTCTCCTGAGGACATATGTTGTTTACAGTATACGTTTAAAATAATATTCCTGGCTAGTCAGGCTTTCCCTCAGGATAATGCAATTACAACAGTAACAGAGGATTAATTAAAGACTCTCCCATAGGTGTTGCTAGAGATCTTGAATCGACCAGAGGGGGATACATTACCAACTCAGCACAGAGGTGAACAGACCAGAGCTGTTCAAAATAATTAGTTAGGCACAAGGGCAGGGTTGAGCTTTTTGCCTCATTTATCTGATTTTGATTAATACTGCAATGTCTTTTTTTTTTTTTTTTTTTATGCAGAAGACGCACATTGGTTCCCATTTGTATATGAGAAATGAGTAGAGAAGATCAAGCTTCTGAATAAGGAAATCAATAGCAAATGAATTTATTCTGGTCCAGTGTCAAGTAGGATATAATTTTCTTTTCTTTTTTTCTTTGACACCTGGTTTAAATGCCTGGCACCAAGGGGTAATTTTTCTGCCACGAAGGGAACAACAGTCCTGTTCATGTACAGTGGAGGGAGTGATGCAGTTGCATGATAAGCAACAACAATGACGTGAGAGAGTGTTAGAGCTGGAGGCTCACCTTCCCATCTTTTTAATTTTTTTTTTTTTCCCCTTCATAATCATCCATACATGTACTTAAAAAAGTCCTGATAGAAGCTTAATTATGGAACTTAATCTGGCCATAATTTGCAATTATGCAGTAAAGTTGAAAAAAATAAAGGTAGACCCTGTCTTCAAAGACCTTTGAAAACTGAAGAAAAAATATAGCAATCCACAGTGTGATATTTTTTAATAAATGAGGGGGTTTTTCGGTTCATTTCTGTCCTTTTAAACATAAAAGATTGTGATCAAAGTTTAGATAAAGTGTACAGAAATCTGCATTAGAAATGAGTGAACACCTCTCTCCAAGGAGTGATTGGTGAGATTTGGGCTAGATACCTCATACATCACAACTTGTCAGCAGACCTACTTTGGGCTGCTAAAGCTAATATTAAAATTCCTTGGACTGTTCTGGACATATGTACCCTGAGGTGTGTCAAGGTATTCTCCCATTCTGATGTTACATATTTGTATACATATATTTTTTCCATATAAAATCTGTATAACAATCTAAAGAGAGAATATTTAAATAAATCACAGAATAATTCATTTAGAACATACATGAAAAAAATCATATTAATAAAGTGATTATTTCTTTATAGTAAATATCTTATTCTCAAATCTATAGGTCAGATTCTCATAAGGGGCATATTACGTCTATCTAAGAATCTGATTAATTTTAAATATGTGGGAAATCTCTTTTGTCTGGTTCGGCCCATTTTGTCATAAGCAAGTACTTTGAAAGGTGGTAGAGTAAAATGAAATGAAAAATTAATTTATGCAATGTAAGTAATTGCTGTTTATGTAGTTTTCTTTCAAATAATATCAATATTAAGATTAGAATAATATAGTATATTTAACTTATTTAGCCATAAATGTGGAAGAAATTATGATGTTCCAATTTTTCTTAATGGGTAGGGACACTGAGCCTTTTAGTTCCTGAAGTAACATGAGAGAAAGAACAGAATTCTTAAATGGTATAGGGATATTTTTTACATTTACCTCAGAAACAGCAGAAGAATTGTAACCAAGAGAAGTTAGGTTTATTTGTGAAGGAAGTCTGAGGAGAGTGTTTCCTATTTCACTGCATGATAAATGTCTTCTTTATTGGTATCAAGGCAAGTTTAGTCAAGAGTATTCAAGAGAATACTGCAAGGAGAAAATAAAGGAATTGCCAAGAAAATATTAGTATCTATTCTACCCATAATTTTCTAAGGCAACAGTTAGCAACATGACCCTGGGGGATTTTTATGCGCCATAATGTTTCACAATTCCCCCTCAATAAAAGAGAAATTTCACTGAGAATCAGGAATCATGTGTGTTCATATAACCCTGCTTTTTTAGTTATCTAAGAACATACAGTATCCTGCAAGAACACAGTTGTGTCACCCTGATAGGGTAGGGAATTATTCACATTTCCATACCTGTGTGAACAGCAGATTTGCCTGCCAATGGTGTCCATGCCTCAGAGGTTTTCTTCTGGCTCTGTTTCACATCTTGTCTTTGTATTGTAAATTTGCACACACCTACCTGTGCCTTCAGGACTGGTTGCATCGCCCAACTTGTGAGCAGTGTGCATGGCAAGTTTGACCTCCCTGCTCATATCGGAAGCATGCATCAGCTGTGTGTTTGTGGAGAGAATTGTAGGTCACAACCTTATATGATCGCAACCTTACGTCTGCAGAAGACGTACATGAAGCCACACACTGGGAACTTGTTTTGATACAGGTAGGACAGTTCAGGCAGGCAAAATATTTTCCTTTTCACAAACTTGTGCATTTCTGTTCATTTCATAGCCATGTAGGTTCTCATGATGCTGTCTACTGGAGGTCCCTTTGGCAGCTGTCACTAGATGGTGCTAGCTGTATAAAAGAGGTGTCCCCCTCTTTTTCTTCTCCGATTCAGACCTTGCTCTCTCAAGGACCCTGAGTGCTTTGGCTCAGTGCAAGAGAAGTATTTCCACTGAGTCCTGGGAATCCAGAGTAGCTGCTTTCTCCCTAACAGCTAATAGGTCAATAGGGATTAATTAGGGAATTGCCAGAGGTTGGATTTACCTTGCATGTGAGTTTCTTATGAACACAAAGAAGAATTGTTGTTCTGCCAGCATTTTCAAGGGAGCTTAAGTAGAGGACCACTAGTTTTATTTTGGCATTGTCTTATCTTTACCCAGAAGGAGTTTTGTCCTTTATCAAGTCTGCTTGAAATTAACTTCTTTCTCATAAAATACAGGGTTCTCCTATAATTCAAAAACCAGCCTGGCAGAAGATTGGGAGGGCCTGAGAGTGACTGGCTGTTGGAGAGGTGGAAAGGGGAGCATTGCATCTCAGAGAAATGAGCTCTGCCCATATTTTTTGCAGGGTATTAGAGGCTATTTGAACAGTTCACTTGAATCATAGCAAATACAGAAGCAGACCTTTAAAAATTACCTTTTACTTAGAAAGTGCTTGGATTAGGCCCTGTATTAAGCATAGTGGAAAGTATATAGTGGATGGAAGTTGAAGGACTAGATGGACAACAGTGTAAATTGAGCTTTCCCTCCTATAGGTTTTCCTCACTATTTTTATTGGTATCTGGTTGAAGAACAAAACCTTCCTGAGACCAAACCTTCATGTCCTTGGCCTCAGAAAGAGCTTAGCTAAAGGAGGCACCAGTCAAAGACATCAGGTTTTCACCCTTAGCAATAAAAGCCTCTTCCTTCTTGTAAAAGCAGGGCACATTGCACTCAAATGGGGAGGGATGCTAAGTGCAGTGACAATTGTTTCCCAGGGAGAATGTTTCGGCAGGAAGCCAGTATTTAATCACATAGCCACATCACATCATTACAGAGCGTCACTCAGTGTAACCACTTGATGCAGGGCACCGCACCTCCACAGCATAATGCTGGCTCCCTGCCAACAATTTGGAGAAAACAGCTATCAGCTTTTATAATTGCTTTCCTTGATGAAACAACCCGGTGAAATGGCAGAGCTACAATGGGGACGAAAGGGACAGTTATGAGACCATAAAGTTCCCAGACTTCCAAGTGGCACCTGTTAGCCAGCAATTAATTTACTGGCCAACTTCAAAAGTCCACCTCAACTGGTACTAATTGCCAGCCTTGCTGGCAATCCCCTTACAGAAACCAAGGAGTAAACCTACATGAAAAGAGAGCAGTTCACTTTACCTCAAAAATGATGCTGATATTGGGCAATATTTGGCTATTCTACATGCATCCCCTAGCTGAATTGGCTGCTTAGCATAGCACAGCACCATATATGCATGTTTACATTATTATTGCAAAACATTATCAGCTATACATGGAAAGTAAAACCCACTAGAAGAATGATTATGACAATGTGTTCTCTCCTACATGCATCATTTTACACATGAGCCAGCAATGCCTCTCTTCAAAGGTAGCTGCAGATATCCTGGACTGCATTAGAAAAAGTATTTCCAAAGAGAGGTGAACCTTCTCTACTCATCACTGGTGAGGCCACTCCTGGAGTACTGTGCCCTATTCTAGGCTGCCCAGTAGCAGAAAAATATCTCCAGTGAAAGAGAGACACGGAGCTATTGGAGAAAGTCCCAAAAGTGGCATGAAGATGGTTAAGGGACTGAAAACTTCTCGTAAGAAAACACTGAGAGATCTGAGACTGTTCAGCCTGGAGGAGAGAGGGGTCGAGGGGATTTTAAAGATGTGTACAGATATCTGAAGAGACTGTGTAAAGAAGATGGAGTCAGGTTCTTATCAGTGTTTTCCAGTGACAGGACCAGAGACAGGGGGCAAACTGAAAGACAGGAGTTTCTCTGTCTGAACATTAGGATATGGGTTTTTTGCACTGTGAGAATGACCAATCACTGCCACAAGTTGTACAGAGAACTTGTAGAGTTTCCACCTTTGGAAATATTGGAATGATGTCTGGCCATAATCCTGGGCTCTAGCTGACAGGAGGGGTGGACAAGATGACCTCTGGAGGTCCTTTCTGATTTCAACTGTTCTGCTATACTGTAGTTCTGTGACAATCATATCACAATAATCACAGGTATGAAAAAAACCAACAAACACAACACCAACAAACAAGGCCATGACTGAAATAGGAAAGTAATCTAGTTTTAAAACCACAATACCCTTTCTTGGTCCTGTCTGGCCAAACCTTGAGCACATGTAGTTAACTCTATAAGAACACATATTGATTCAGACTGAAGTCTGAACATCAGTGTGTTGATTACTCTTCTGTCTACACCTCTTCCTTCTCACGACCAATAAGAGGAAATGACATGAAGTGGAGTCAGGGGATGTTTAGTTTACACATCAGGAAAAAGTTTTGCATCTGGAGAGTGGGTGAACATTGGAACAGACTCCTCAGGGAAGTGGCCATACCACCAAGCCTGTGTAAGTTCAAGAAGCATGTGAACAATGCTCTCAGGCACAAGGTATGACTCTCGGTGTGTCCTGGGGAGCTTCTTGGGGAGTAGTACAGAGCTGGCCTCAATGGTTCTTATGGGCCCTTCCAACTCAGCACATTCTATGTTTCTATGAGTCTATAACAGTGATAAGGAGATGATGAAAAAGGAAGGGGAAAAGGACAATGTTTACACAAAGGGATACTCCCAAGGTGTTCCTGTCCAGCTTCTCACTGGCATAATCTGAGGAATTTAATGAGTCTTAACTTGCGTATACATCACTGGGCTTAATAGACATCAATGGTCCTATCATCCATAAATTTATCTAATCCATTCTTAATTGTCTTTTACTTGTAGATATCTTTACTTGACATGACAATGAGTTTCGCTTTTTTTTTTTTTTTTAAATATTTTTCTGCATGGAAACAATTTTTCTTTTTTGTGCATTGTAAGCCTGCTGGCTTAGAGTTTCCTCTGTTGTAGCATTCTCATTCAAATCAAGAGGAAGGAAAATGACTCAGTGCCAAATGGTTTTGGATCTTTCTCTGTTTTAATGACCTGAATATAGTGTCACTGTTGTCAGTCTTGGTGTCAGCAGAGATAACACTGTTGTAGACCCCCAGTGGGCCTAACACTATACCCCACTGTCCTCATTGTAAACAATGTGCATACATGGATCAGATCCTCCAATCCCACCTCTTCCCCCAAAGCTTGCAGTCCAAATATGAGACACATTAAAAGAGTGATAGAAGGAAGTGTGGAAAACAACAGCCCAGTGTGAGTCAGCATGACTGACAGTATGCCCACCTATTTTTCCTGGATGTTGCTGGTTGTTTCAGGACAAGCCCAGAGCCATGAATGCAAATCCTCTGTGGTAAAATCATTTCCGCCCACCTTTTAATATTCCTCTCTAGAATAAAAGGTAAAAAAAATTCACCTTGCATTCCTGAATTATTGCCTCTGGGCTCACACTTTTCTGCTGCCAGATTTAGAAAGAATCAGCAGTTTCACTGCAGTTGTGGCCAAAGAGGAAAAATAGTATAATCCTAAGGAATCCTGATTAGGATTCAAGCAAGCATCCACATGACCAAGAAGATGTGCACCACTGCCTTCTGCTCTCTAAAGGCTGACATATTAGTTTGAAAAGTGGATACATGCACAACAGAGTCTTAGCCAGACACAAAATATATCATCTCCCTTTCCAATGCAATAAAATGACCTCTTTCAAGACTGGACACTCATGACCACATCCTGTTTTAGATTGCATAAGCAATTTGTAAAAATGGGCATGAACATATAGAGCTAAGATTTTTCCAGACTTCTGTTTATTGGCATATATTAATTAGATTTTGGTTCAGTCCTGCCTTAACATATGATAACTTTTGGTTTTGCAGCACAGTGAATTGCATATACTGAATAGGTCTAAAAGAATAATATAGTCAAAAAACTTTAGACAGCTCAATATCTTTTTTGTTCCTTTTCTTTCAAGTGTAAAAATGCAATTGCCTGCAGACAGAGGCAGACTTGACAAAGGCATGTATATGCCCTAATGATAGTCTTGATTAAAAAAAAGCTTGCAATATTGTTTTATGACCGTATTTGTATAACATATGACTTTACATAGGAGACAGTCCAAACCATTACCTGTTTATCTATTTAAAGCAGGGTAGTCTGTTATTCACTGCACTCAATATGTGAATACATGGGCATATTTATTGTTAAGGTCAGTACAATGATAGGATTTGATCCCCTTTTCTTTGTTGCTTAGGAAAGAAAATAAAGTTCTTATGAAGCCTGTGCTGCTTATTTCTTTGCACCTGACTCTAGTAGGCTATGCTTTATGCATGTATTCTCTAGTGGGCAAGACCATCAAATACATAAATTTCCTTAGGACAAGGAAGACAAGGAAAATCTGTTTTTATAGAGATCTCAACATGATTCTCAATTTGTAAAGCTAATCAACCACTTTTCTTAGATATCTTTACCAAAGAAATGCTTGTCTAACCAGGAGCTTTCAAATGTAATTAGCCTGTGTGCCCTTTCAGCTACCATTCTGTGATAACCTGTGAGATGGCTTTGGTGTCTTTAAAAATATTTATATAATATAGACATTCTGTTCCAGGTTTATAGGCTATTTCCTAGGAAAACACCTGAGAATCATTCTTAAGTTAATGTTTTAATTTATGTAAATGTTTACTTTTTAACATCAATATGGATAATTGTGAGTTGATGAGTATGTGCCTCCCTGATACAGTCTGATGCTTTCATGTTTTGTACGGTCTTTTTGAAGCAAGGTATGCTGAAGACCCTACGTTACCACTTAAAACAGAATGTATATATTCATGTGATTAATGTAATACTATAAATTGTCAGGAAAGTCCAGCTGGTTTGATTCTCTTT
Organism: Regulus satrapa; assembly: GCA_013396955.1. Taxonomy (NCBI): domain Eukaryota; kingdom Metazoa; phylum Chordata; class Aves; order Passeriformes; family Regulidae; genus Regulus; species Regulus satrapa. The sequence continues at coordinate 60,798 of VWZN01007168.1, read as the reverse complement.
TCTAACGGTTTGAAAAGACCATCTCTTGATTTGCTCAGTCTCTGAAAGGCCCTACTAGACTGCATCTCAGTCCATGCCTCAGTAATCCTTCTCTCCTACATTATGAGACTGCAAAACTTCCCCCTCACATCAATTGAAATCTGAGCATTTGCCATCTGGTAGTGAGTGCAAACTGCCACTGTTGAATTACATGGGATTAAAGTATGTACCAGTCCTTATATTTCTGGAAAATTCTGACATGATGTGCTGGCATCCTGCTTCCACAGTTAGTGATGAGAGGATGAAGGAAGAGAATGAGCTCACAAGAAGTAATTGCCTGTAGGAACCCTTTAGTAGCTTCTTGTGCAGATGAACATGGAACAACCTAATTGCCATCAGGATGAAGAATTTGTGCCAATATACTTAGGGAGGCCGGAGTTACAGATTTTTCGGGGAAATTTGAAGTAATTTGATTCAATTAAATGTATTTGGCTGACCCAAACAGACTTTATGCATATTCTTTATTGCCTGCCATAAATATATGCCTTCCATTCTGCCCCAGGGGAACTGTGAATTAGCAAGAAACTGAAGCTTTCTGTCTGAAAAGGCTGTGTCTCTTACCAGCAGGTGCTGTTGATGTGCTAAGCAGAGATAAACCAGGGAATGTAATGAAATCCCATCCCAGTGCCTGCTGCTTCTACCACAATCTCCTCCGTCTTTCAGATTTTCTTTTATCATCAAGAAGGACAGCGATATAAATCTTGAGAAGAAAAACTTACATTCCTGCCTATAGTTACTTGGGATTTTTCTGAAAGTGGCCAGCACACAGAAGGCACACATGAGGCCATAGTCTGGTTCAACCTCATTTGAGTTTCTCTGTTCTTGTTATTAGTCTTTATAATTATTGTTAGTTTCGCTTAATGTCTTCCATCTGTATTACTTTAGCACTTGCTTCTAAATTATTGCATTGTACTTACCACTAATAGATATCAGGTGGACCTTCATCCTTTGCACCACTTCATATAATCCCTCCTGTATCTGAGACTTGGCTGTTTGTTGAGCTGTACTGATGTCAATTAAAAATCTGACTTTAAATTCATTTGGTTAAGATAGTACAGAAGGTTCTGTGTGGACCCTCATATTTTGGGTTATTTGTAAGTCACTTAAAATAGGCTTAAACTAAACCAACTAAAACAGAAGGATGTCCAAATGGAGGTTGGCACCAGTGTAATTAAACTGCAGCAACTATGTATATAAACAAGGCTTAAATCTACAGACTGTAAATTACTTTTGACTGTAACATTACTCATTTCATTTTACAGCATCATAGAAAAAGTTCAGTTGCTCTTGTATTCAGCCAAAATGTGGATCAGTCACTCCATGCTAGTTTTTTGATGAGCCCCATATGGATGTACAGAGAACCTACCCTAAACAGAGGAAATTCCAGAGCACTGTCATTAGTAACCTTGAATATATGACTACAGTTTCTTATGCAAAGCACTCGTGAAAATTCAATGCTTCTAGACACTCAAAGTACACTATTTTGTAGAATGAATATGTACTGAATCTATCCTGTCATCTTTAATGTAAATTGATTATTCATGATAACTTAGTGTTATTAAAAATATTGTAAATATGTTTTGGTAAGCATATTTCATATTCTTCTGAACAAATATTTGTTTTATCTCTTGAATATGTGACTATTATATGAACTCATTTCTAGTTAAATATTCCAAGTAGCAGTGGTCAGGTGTCATATGAAAGCTAAGAATAAAAAGCTATAATTTTTTATTCTTAGCCTTAGTAATATGATATTCTATTAATTAAAGACACTGTGGCTTTGCCATGTGAGATTAATGACAGCCTGGTGTGCCAGGCAAACCTGAATTTCAATATTTTTCTTTCTTACAATGCATCACAAATTGGAGTTTTGGAAACGAGCTGTCTTATTCAGTAGAGTGTATTGAATTTAATAGTAACATATATGCAGTGAAAGTTAAACAAGTGCTTAAGTTTTCACTGAAGCAGTGCTTCTAGACTGGGGAACAGAATAATTTTCTTTCATTCTTTCCCCCTTCTTCTTTTCTTTTCTCCCTTTCTATCATAACTTTTCCACGAAGTTAGTCATATTAATTTAAAGAAGATCAGAAGTGCAATATTGCACTTTTGCAATCAATATTGCAATATTGATGCAATCTTCTCCACTATATGAAGAATGGAAATAAATTTGTGGAAAATAGAGCCTATTGTTTAATTCGGATTTCAGCCACAGCACTAAGCTCTAATGACCTGGATTTTGTCCGGCACTGCACTTTACTACTTCACTGATAGAAGTGGTACTCATAACCTCTTTTTGTTAAGCTTGACCTTACTGTGTGTATTCAAAGAGGTGCCTTGTACAAATTCGATCTTTCATGCATGGAAGTATTAGTGCTCCTAAAACTTAAGGGGAAAGTAAATTGACTCTGTAAGATTTTATCCATGATATTTCATTAAAGGTTCCTATTCTTTAATTCTGTTTCACAAGAAAAATAATCTGAAGGATGAAAAAGCCTTGTAGTATTACTACTTTACTTTGACAACAGAATAATTTGATTTAGTTTCAAAGAAAAAGTATTCTTAATGAAAATTCATAGAATGAAAAAAATCACAGAATATCTTCGATCTGAAGGAACCTTAAAGATTGTCTATTTCCAACCCCTCCATAACTTTTGCTAAACCAGTTTGCTCAAGCTCCATTCAACATGGCCAACTTTGCAGCTATATATTAAAAACTGGTACTTGTTTTTTCTGTTTGTTTCCTTTCTCGCCCTCTTTTCTCTGCTCATTGTTACCTGTTAATTTAGCATGCTGTTTAATGATTTAACATTATATTTAGCTGGAGAGCATATTTATGAGTTCAAGGCCAGGAGTCAGTTCCAGTGGGGTTTGATCACTTTAGTCCCTTGTAGGGAAGCCAGACACTGTACTAGGCAAACTTAAATTTTAAGAACTCTTCTGTAGTGGACAGCCCTCCTGTAAAACCTGTTGCTGAAAAATTATTAGGCTTCTTAGTGTGTATTGTTTTGCGCGTTTCCCCCTCCCTCCCCCCAGGAATACCAATTTTATCAAAAATGTTTTGAGCTGCTTTGTCTGACAGAAAATTATATATATATATATATATTAACATACACATATACACTTCTCTACTGGAATCCTACACCATTTTTTGCTAGTGTTTTGCCCCTTAAGAAGGCCTCACCATAAGGTCATAAAACACTCTGGCAAACATTTGGCATGTGCTGCTATTTCCTAAAAATATCTTGACATATTAAACATATTATAAATCCAGTAAAACTAACTCTGTCAGAAGATTAATTCTATAGAGAAGGTTAATCTCTATCTTGGAACAGGGGGGACACAGTTTTGGCATGTGCCTTCATGACTGGATGGAACCTCAAAAACTCACAAAGTTCCAGAAGAGGAAGTGAAGTGCTGTGGAAGAGAAGGCAATATAATATGTCATATGCCAGGTTATGTCTTGTTGAAGAAAAACTACTTGGTTCCCCCTAACTCAGACACTTATTTAGAAATGTATCTGTACTTTGTCAAAAGCAATAAACTACTTCGCATTGATCGTAAGGTGCCTGGCTGAATTCTTGGACAGGGGCAATTGTAGGTTACAGTTAGTCTTGGAGTCATTCTGTGGTTGTGGAATTTGACTGGAATTCAGAAATTCTGGGCTCAGTTTCCAAGAGTGCCACAACCTTCCTAGAGGTAAGTAACTAAGACTCTTTGTGCCTCAATTTTCAGTCCAGAATTAGCCTTTGATCTTGGAAGTTACTAAAATCTTTCCCAAGTAATGGTGACCAGAAATTCTTTTCACAGGTTTCTCAATGAAGTTTTCACAGTTTCCTCCCCACTACCAATTATTATTATGCTAAAAGAAAGAAATTATTATGCTAAAAGAAAATTTTAGCAGAGGAAGAGACACCAAAAAGCAGGTATACTGATGGGTATAGAACTGTTTGAGTGAATGGTATACTGCGTGTTTGGGGTACTGCATATCTCTTTGGGACTGAGCCCAACGAGCAGAGAGTTCTTCAGCAGGCATAGACAAGCCATTTGATCTATTTCATTTTCACCATTTGCAAAATGGGACTGCTAATGCACTTAAGAGAGAAGTGTTTAGAGGACGAATTAGCTGGGGTCAATTATGGTGTTAACTCATAGTCCAGGTAACTGGGAACTGAAGAGAGATGAGAAAGGAAAAAAAGTGATAGAGCAACAGGATCTCCTGTAGTCTTCGTGTTTATGGCAAGCAGGATGCACCAATGCTTTGCAAGGGCACAGCTGCCATGCCACCATTGCACATAGAATAGTGCTTGTGCCAGCTGTGCTGAGCAGGGCCCACTCCTACTTCCAGAATGGGCTAGCATTGGCAGTCAGTCAAAAACAGCAGGTTGCCTTGTCTCAATCAAACTGGTCTGTCTGGTCCTCACCTAGGACCTAGGTACCTAGCCAAAGGTACCTAGGCTGTCTCCTTGACCTACTATCTTTCAGACCAGCCTCTGCCCTTTAGAAAAGCAATGAAGAGGGAAAAGTTGTCATCACTGGCTTTATATATTTTATGGTCGGTAGTAGGAAGGAGAGTCAATCGCTGAGTTCTCTCCAACTTTGTTTATTTAGATTTGGAACAAAATAAACCATTCTGCTCCTGTCAAGATGCTATTTTTCTCTATGGGGGCTATGCAGCCCTGCTTTGATAAGTCGCTCACATAATAACAGGTGATGAACTGGCAATGCAATGACATTCACTAACCAAAGCTCTCTCATTTCAGTACTCCAAGGGGTAGCCAATTCTGGGGACAGCTCTGCCTGTCAAACATCAATTCTGTGGAATAGCTGCTTTTTTAAAAACATTTGCCCTGAGTGAACCAAGTTAAATACAAACATATAGCAGGGAGTCCAATTTTGCTGTGGGAACACATCCTTGCTATAGCATTATTTACATAGAATTTTCCATGCTAGCTACACATACTCTGGTGCAGCACTAAAAAGCAAGGTTTTTGTGCTAGTCATCCTAAAAAAGAGGAAAGCGTATGCATTAAACAAGCAGACTACAGTACTTTCATCTGGTTTGTAAACATATTCTTCCATGGGCTTTTCATAAATCTCACTTGAGGATGCAGCATTTATCTATCAAACACGTATTTAATAAGCAGAGCATGTTATACCTATCTCTATTCTGATCTACACAACTACATTTTATTTGTGGCCTTGTCTGTCCTTTGATGCACAAATATCTGATTACCTGCACAGCAACTGTTTGAGTAAGTTTTAAAAATATGTATTTTATATCTGAGCAGTCAATTGCACATACAGTTAACACAACTACAAAATACAAGTCGACTCCCTTAAATTAAGGCAGATAAAATAAATTATGAACCAAAATAATTGTTTTTAATTTGCTGCTTTCTGAAGTAATATAGTATGAACTACTATTACTACTACTACTACTAATACTAAATTTGAAAATTCCAAGTTTCTTTAGCATTGGAGATTTCTTCTCTGAGATTTCTGGTAGGTATGTTATTATATTATTTTTCTGAGACTGCTGAATTTTAGGAGCCTTGCTACAATATCTACTACCTTGGATGGTGTTGTCATTGGGAATGAGAAGAATTCTCAGTGAACACATTTGTGTATGAATTATATTGTACTCCATTAAGTTTCCTCTAGAAGTGTGATCCAGAGACAATTACAGTTAATGGGAAGGTTTAATCTTTCAACTATAACAGATTTAAGCATCCAATATAAAAAAAAAAAAAAAGCATGTGAACAATCACACCCCAAAAGTTACTCAACGCAAAGGTAAGTAGTTATAGAACATCCATTTCTAATTCAGTGGGAAGATTATTCATTCAAGATACTACTGATAACCCACTGAGTAAATATCTCACTTATAGAAATTAGGTATGTTCAGCTAGCAGTTGTGAAAGGTCTGTTTTATCAAATCTTTTATTTGATAATGCTACACAATAATTTTAGCTACGCTCTCACAGGAAATGTAGCTGTCTTTCATCAAGTAGCACAAAATCCTACCTGTTAAGTATTGAATGAATGAAGCAAAACAAAGCATGAATCATTTAGTAATTTTTAATTATTTAATAATAATACAACTACTCTGTGTCCCCTCTAAAGAATATTGATCTCCCTCCTCTGGCATGTCATACTGACCTCAATAAATGAATTCATTTTTCGTTCTTGTAATTACTTTCAGGCCTGCTTAACTCCTTGAAGAATTAGAAGTTGTATTGAAGACAACCCTGTGAACAGACAAGTCATACCCATCAATTCAAGCATAAATCTAAGCTCTTCCAGGTTCAGAGTCTAGAATTGTGCTTGGTTCTGATCTGGCATTGGAAGAATGGAAGACAGAGATTATAATGCTGTCAGCTTTATTTAATTAAAAAAAAAAAAAAAAAACCAAAAAAAACAAAACAAAAAAAAAAAACCAAAGACTACATGTTGACTGAATTATTTAAAAGAAAAAAAAAGTAATATTTGCATGCTTTGCTTTCCTTCTCAAAGCCTAATATATCTGGACACTTTAAAAGTGTAAACACATATTTTGTATTAATTCTCTCTTTAAAAGGAAAGACCAAATTTATTAAATTCTTGTTTTGCCCTTCGTACACCAAGAATTGACAACTATAGAAAAACAGCTCAAAATTCTATTTCTGATTTTTATTTTTAATAAGGCATTTTATTCCATTCTTGTGGTGCATAAAGAGATTTCTAGTGGATTTTAATGTATTTTTTACCATCTAAATACTATAAAATAGATTTTCTGAAAGTAGGGCTTGGAAGCATTTATTTTAATTTGGTCTCATTGGTACTTTTTAACTGATGAACTTTCCTTGAGTTGAACAAATTCTCTCCTTTCCATGTGATCCAATTTACATTTTTCTTGGCCAGTTTACAAAGTGGTGGATTTATGACCTAGTGAAAATAATGAAAGAAAAAAGAATTTAAGTGGCCAGTATGAGCTGTTTTCCTGTGCTGTCTGCTTCAGTAACTAAAGTATTTCAGCCTACAGATTTTAACACTAACCTTAATGATGAGTTATCTCTACAACCTGGAAACATTTATTTCTGACATGCAATTGATTAACAAATCAGGCATTGCTATTGAAAGTTTTGGTTTGGTTTCTGGCCCTTAATTTTGGTTATAATTTTCATTTTAATTCTCTCTCTGGAGGGCATATTAAAACCAAGCCCAGGCTTGGGGGACTGTGTTGAAATCAATTGGAAGAGATACTTATATGAAACTCACTGCAAAGTCTAGGTGCTTTCTTTGTCAAAAGAAACTTTGAAAAATGTGTCCAGATCCACCCTACATAGAAGAGCCCAAGAATACCAATTCAGACTTAATTTTCTTAGGGACAGGGAATACAGCACAGGGTTGGATCTGCATATGCTGTCTAATATATGAGAAATCTTGGAGTCCTGATAGCCTTAATCCCCGCCACAGAAGTGTATAAAATTTCACAGCTAAGCTGCCAGAAAAGCCAAGACCACACCAGGAAAGCCGTCTGCTTACAAGAAGATACCTGCCAGGTCTTGTCTGCCAAAGCCTGGACTAATGAATGAATACACAATATCCCAATCAATCAAACTGGATTTGTCTTTGCCCCAGGTCTAGGTGAGGTCTGGTATGAGGTGACCATATCTGTCAAGCATGCAGTAGCTGTGGCCAAGAAACTGTCTCTACATTTATGCATTTATCAAAGCAGATATGAATAGAAGTCTTTATTTTTTAACTAAATGTAGTATATACACACACCGGCTGCATGTATCTCAATGTATAGTCACACAAAGGGAGAAAAAGTCATATCCACAAGCACACACTGCCAAATTTAGGCATGTCTGTATGCAGATACCTATACATACATAGTAAGTTTATTTTCCTGCTTGGTTTTGTACAAAAATATTTCAGTCTTGCATGAATTTTTCAGCACAAGCACTTGGACTGTGATTACCTGAAACACTGACAAAATCCAAGCCATAGATTTCCTTTTTTAACTGTAGTGGAACCTCCTGCTTCTAGAGTTTTAATTTTCTGTTGCAGCCATTGCTGCTTGTTTTCACAAATATGTGTATTTACATGAGAAAAGTAAAAGTGTTGTGTGACAGTGAGGTAAAAACTTACATAGTCCTCACAGCCATGTTAGAGATTGTAGAGACAATTTTAATATGTAGAAGTTCAGACTGACAATGGCTGCAGATTTTGTGGTTGTTCTCTCGCTCAGGTCTAAACCAGGCAGTGTGAGCATTTCACCCAGGGGTGTGAACAGTGCCTTTGAACCTTGGTGTGCTGAAACTGATGACTAGTCCCCACTTCCTGGGAACATGTTCCTAAGTACAGAACAGGGCAGGGTGAGTCAGAGAGGGGCCTGATAAAGATAATATGGTCATAGAGTAATCACAGATAAGTCATTGCCCAAGGGATGGGAAGATACTTAAATGAAGTGATAGCCAGATATACTGGTGTGGTATAGAGAGGACCTGACAGTAGAGTACCTTCCCATTCTGTCATCCTTCACTAATTCAGATCTATCCTTGTGCCTGTCTTAGCTCCAAGGTGGTCTAATGACATAACACACAGTGGTTCACTGCCAGCAAAGCTGTTTGCAGAACAGAACTGTAGCATAAAGCCTTGAGGACTCCTTGACTCATTCTCATGATAACTTAAAGATTGATACATGCTTAGACAGGGCCCTCCTATAGCCACTTAGCTGGACATATCATTCATATTTTCTTTGAAGATTCAGAGCAACTTTCATCACTTTTACTGCATGTGCACACTATAATGTAACAGCATAAGTATTTTAGAAATTTAAGTTTGAAGTTTCTACTGTGAAGTGATGGTGCAAAGAACCCGAGTTCATCACCCCACTCCTGCCTGGAGTTTGTCTCCCCGGACCCAAGATCAGCATAGGTATGGTGCAGGTGCCTGAGGTATCCAGCTTTATGGGGATCCCCTGTGCTGGCCTGGGCTAGCTATAACCATGAAGGAATTATGCTGGATTTCCCCC
>VWZN01007168.1:40089-51544 GCA_013396955.1 Regulus satrapa | reverse complement strand
CACTCCCTCTCTCCAGGAGTAAATCTGAAATGTTTATTCAGAAGGATGTCCAGGTGTCCAGGAAGAAAGGGACCCCCAGAGTTCCCCCGGGGTGTTTTGAAACCTTGGAAAGGGGAGGGGAGGAAAATTACTTTAGCCAATAGGTGAGGACCTCAGGGGAGGAGGAAAGGTAGGGTATAACTGTGTTGCAAAGTCAGGAGGGTGGGGATACAGGACAAAACCATTTGTGCCATAATAATATAAAACTTGTGGTATCAACGCAATCCTACAGATGCCTGACTTGCAGTTGTAGTGGACGCTTATTCCTCCTTGATTGAGAGCTGCCTTTGAGTTCAGACCTTTGGCTTCTTCCTAAGATACACATTTGGCTTTCTGGCTTGGTTTTGGACCTGCCTCACCTATATAGATGCAAAGATGATCATTGGGCATTGGCTCAACAAGTAACCATCACTGGATCTGCTTTTTTCTTCTTGCTTGGATGGGGTGAGACTGCCCAGTCCACACTGTCCCACTCGCCTTGCTTCCCCTTCCCTGCTCTTCCTTGTCCTTGGCAGCCATAGAGGGTCTGCCCAGGGGTTTCAGAAAGAGGTAGATACTGAGAACATTTAGAGTTATAACCTTTAATTCAAATAATTTAAACCATTGCTTCATAGTATCCCTATAAAGAATGATGATAACTGTACATATGCCAGGCAAGGTCTCTGCAGCAATGTTTTACTGTTGCACAGAGAGCAAGCTGCTCTCAAGAAAAAACCTGCTAAGCATTACAAAGGTTATTTTCATGAAAACACTACATTTTCAAAGATAAGAAAGTTTCCAGGGACCTAGAGTCATTGTCAAGGAAAGGAAGCACTGAGGTGGCTAGAGCAGTTGGAGTGACCCTTGAAAACCAAGGTTGAGGACCTCATGCAAATACATATGTATTGTAGGACCACAAAGTGGTTGCAGACACCTCATGTAATATGAGTCAGCTGAATGTACACTGCCTGTGCAGCCATTGGGGGTAAATTTGCACCCCTAGAGGCTGAATTGTGTCTTAACACAACTAGAATCTATTACCTGCTTTAGGTGGCATATGGTCCCTGTGAATCATAAAAAGAGTCTAGAAAAGTAGATTAAACTGATCTTTAGACTATGAAAGTTAGATAGGGTGGTTTCTTGCCTGTATAATGAGGATAATTTCTTGAGAAAATTATTTAAGAGGAAGGGATAATAAAAAATATGACAGTTTTTGTCTTAGGTGGCCTCCATTGTAAAATATACAGTAGATCTTTCTGGGAGAGGTTTGGAAGAGGGGGAGCATTTTCTTTCCAATGCATTTTGGTCACACAATATGGGTTATGCACTATGTCCAGTTGATTTCACTTGCTGCTCACCTATTGATTTATCATAACTTCATTGACATTGTTTGGGATCCCAAAGCTCCTGTGGAATCTTCTCTGAGTACACTTTCATATTAAACAGAGGTCTGTTCTCCTCTAACTATTCAGAAGAAACTCCTATTAACATTAATGAGAGTTATACATATGCATCAAAAGGAGAATAGACCCTGAGGGCATCGTATGGATGGTCCTTCAATACTCTGTGTCTCTCAGTGGGACTTTGTACAGTATGGCACAAAATGTAATGGGTCCATTGACTTTGTATCACTCTAGGTCACTAGCCTTAATACAATGCTAATAGAAAGTTTCTCATTAAGATCCTAATTATGTGTGGGGTAACAAGACACACACTATATCTTTCATATTACTGCTTCCAAACCACTACAGTGCCTTCTCTCGTAGGAACAATATAGGAATGACCATATGAAGTGACCTCTGCTACATTTGAGCAGCACTCATAAATCCTCATCTATCAAATTCAATCTCTTTTGGTGGCAGAAGGACATTTTAAATCTAGATGCTTCAATCCTGAATCCGAGAAAGAAGCTTATTAAAGTAGTGCTGATACAGCTATCAGATCAAATACATTTTCCATGATTCTGCCTGGGATAGATTAAAATGTAGGTCCCTGTGATCAAAGGGCAGTGAATGAAAGCATAAGACTTGTCTCTGTCCTCCAGTTGCATAAACTCAATGTGTTTGTTTCTTTTTTTTGTTCAGAGTCTGCAGTGTCTAACACACTACATTTGGGGCTGCAGGTGATGTTTCCCAAACTACCTGTATTATGTAAATGAACTGCTAAAACAACTGAAGCGTCTGATCATTATCAGTCTGAAAGTAGAACAATCAAAACTATAGAAGCTGAGAAGCAGAGCAGCTCCCTGCAATTATCTGTTTTGAAGGAATACATTGATTTGACATTCCTAAGAAGTCAGAGATGTCTGATTTCATAATATAATTTGTAGAAGTAAAAAAGGCAAGTTAAACATTTGCCTACACATATCATGTTTACATGTGTTCAAAGAACTTCCCCAAAACTTTGCAGTCTCACCCAGCAGTATTATTTTTTGAGAGTTGCTCACTGTTACAGGTTTGCAAACAAATTCAGAAACATGTTCCAACTCAGCTTCCTTTGCTTTTGGGGTTCTCTTCATATTTCAGTGCTTCTGTGTGCTTGTGTGTGTCTTTAATGACTATACAGATGCAGAAAAAGTACAAAAAGTAGTTATTCTCCCATAGGACACATGAATATAGCATTAAGCAAAGCTGTTTTGCCATGTAGCCTCAAAGCTAACAGAAGGTGAAATAGAAGTAATGTGGATTCCTGCAGTGTATCAATTCATTCTGTAGTGAGCTGGGCAAATAATTTGAAATGTATAAATCATCCAATGAATGCAACATTTTTTTTCCTGCTCATGAAAAATCCAGAAGCAAAACTTACTTGCAACAGAGGGGTTTGATACTAAAAATATATTAAACTGGGACACCTTTTGAAAATTATCCCATGTGCTTTTTATTCTCTTGTGTGATTTTTTCTGCATTTCTGAGGACCAGCACTGATAGGTAAACAGGTCACAACAATCCACTTCCAGACCACTGTCCTCTCCCTACCTGTATGTTTTTTTTACAAAAAAAAATTCTTTCCATCTATCAATTAAGAGGTGATATCCATTGACAGAATGAGTAAAGCATCTCAGTTATTCCTCCCACTGTGCTTTCCTACCAATCTTTGCTATTTATTTGCCTAGTTGCACATATGCCTGAGTACCTTGCTGAATGAGGGCACAAGGAGGAATGTAAATATTTTAAAACCTTTCTGGGTTAATCATGAACAGCTGTCTCCAAATATTCCATATACAGTATTCAAGATGTGTAACTGAGTTATGAGGACTTCCCTAAGTCACATGGCATGGTTTCACTCTTTGGTCTATGAGCAATCTCCTATGTGACTACTCATGCATGTGAATGCCCACATGTGACTTTGAAATTCACTGGCCATGAATTTCAAGAGAATTTAGCTCCACTGTGTGAGAACTTACTGAATTTGGAAATGAAAGTAAAAGTGAATGCGGTCCAAGAGGTTGTGCTGATGAGTGCCAAAGAACCTCAGCAAGAGGCTTTTTAGCAAAATCCTCGATCTATGTTTCCCCCAGCCCAGGTGGAGCTGGCCACATGTCAGGGCCTAGTCTTCCTGAGTAAAAATGTCTCATTGGTACAAGCTGTTGTTTCCAAAATGTGACTAGAGCAGAGTGAGAGTTTTGAGGGAACACTTTTATTTGCCAGTAACACAACTTCAGATCTATTAAGTACTGGAGAGTGAGTGCCTCAGAGGATTTAGGCATCATTCAGTTTATTTATTGAAGTCAGCCTGTGTGCAAGCATCTAGGTAAAAAAGGTTGCATGGTAGTAGATGTGCTTTTTGAGACAGGAAGAGAATTCTTCTTAGACAATTATTTTTAAGGATAATTTATTTCAATAACCTGGTTGGGACAGTTGAGTGACAGGTAGGGGGGCAGTAAAATATTCCTCCCACACTTGAGAAGTGAGAAGTGTCCACACATTCAGAAATATTCATGTTTTCCCAAACTGATTCAGCTTTTCTCTTCTTCCAATGTCCTGGGGAACATGCTGGGAAAAGAGCACAACTGAAAATGAAATAGAGAACTGCTGCAATTAAATGTAATTTTAAGTGGCATGAAATTAAGCAAAACAAGAGTAAGAAAATAAACAGAGCAGCCCCAGATTTTTCTTAGTGTAAGTTCTTTGACTTCAGTAGAGTTACATGAAAAATATAATTTTACTCCCTCCCTCCCTCCCTCTCCCTCTCTCTCTCTCTCTCTCTCTCTCTCTCTCTCTCTCTCTCTCTGTTTCTGTGACTGAATTCCTGCTGTCAGCTTAAAAAGGAGAGAGAGAGGGAGAGAGAAAAAGAGAGAGAAAAGCTTATGGAAATTAACATTTCAGCTTTCAGAAATGTACATTTAATGAAAAGTTTGGAAATAACCAACCTTTCATGGCCCAAAGAATTACTGAAAAAGATCTTCTGTGTTTGCAACCTTGTTGGCAGTCAGGCTGTCTTGGGCAGCAGTAATTTTCAGTCAGAGGATTGCCATAAAAGCCTGAAAACCCACAGAGCTAATAGAAAACAGGCAGAGAAAGTGAAGTCTAACCCAGGAATTCATAGGCTGAGGCTTCCAAGCTCAGTTCAGCTGTGTGAGGTCTGGCTGAGTCACGCACTGCCACAGATTGAACTGGTACATCTAGAATAGCACCAGACTGAAGAGCTTGGCGTGTAAAGTCTGGGGTTAGGCTCCAAACACTTCCCTGGTGAGATTTCATCCAAGGGAGTATTTTAGCCAGCAGTCTCCCTGCCTGCTAGGGAGCATCCCTGTTTTTAATTCTCTGCCCTTCTATGTTTAAGTTCCCATAAATATCATGGGAATTAATTTGTGCTGGTCCCTGCTTTAAACTCAAGCAGTACTATGCACGATGCATCTTTATGCTTTCAGAGACTTTCTGGTGTGTAAATCAGTCACTGTGGACTGATACAGGCAAACCTTTGGGGAGTGCTACAAGAAGAGTAGTGAAAGAAGACATGCTAGGAAATCAGGGGAAGGATATATGTATGATTGCATTAACATATAAACACAGAATGAGAATAATATCAGTATGAGTCATTTAATAGAAGAAAACAACTTTGGACATTTGCTTCGAGACTTGTTTTCTTTTTAAGCTATTGAGAAATACTTTAAATTAAACACAATTCCCCCCACTGGTAAGCAAGAAACAAAGAAAACTGAAAATTGTTAATGTAATTTAGCAAAGGACCAGGCAACCCTTTTTTATTAAATCATTGGCTCCTAGAGAACACTTTATTTTCTTTTTAAATACATTTTCCCAATCTTCTGAGGAAATGAGTGGAATCCTTTACGATGGTACACATGATGTAATAACCTTACTTTAACCACCACATACATCATGGCCTTAAATCTACACTTCTTCCTCTAGCCGCTCTTGCACAGATGCAAGTGGTTGAGGGGTTGAAATTGACTGGGTTTCCTTTTCCTCTGCAGCCCCTGACAGTGCTGCACATCTCTTAAGTATGTTTGCATGGTTTAACACTCTGAGACCACTAAAAGCAAATAAAAGCAAGAAGAAATGGGCAAAACACATAGAAAACACACAAAAATGTAAACATAGGTGTATATGAGCTCCGTTATGGAAGGCTAAAGCTAATAATTCAGTGAGAATGTTGAAAAGATTATAAAATAAAGGGTATTTTTGTTTTTTAAATAGAGAAGAAGTAGAAGGGAACACCATAGAAATCAAGACAAGCTCTACCTGGGGACGCCTGCAGATGCTGAGAACGAGAGCAGTGTAATGGACTGGGTGGTGCCTTAGGAATGGAATCACAAAGGGGAAAGGGTCATGGCTGAGAAGAGAGACTTCAGGACACAGCTGCTCCCCCAAAGCAGACAGCATTCAGATCTGATGTATTTGTAAATGTATTCATCTGACTCCTATGTCTACTGCACTGGGGTAAACCTCAAACACACACCAGCACCAGTGTTGAGAAAGTTCTGATCCCCATTTGCCTCCCAGCTTCAAACCATCTTCAGTAGCAGACACTGTAACAAGGAAAACTTTTATTGCTCTCTAGCTATGAGAGAGTTACTTGTGCAATGATTTTCAGAGCTTCAAAACATCTGAAAATAGAAGAAAATATGAAACATTTTGGTGGGGATGGGGGTTTATTGATAAATGGGTAGAACTAGAAGCACATTAAAAAAACCCAAAAAAACCCAAAAACAAAGCCAAAAAACAACATTGAAGGGTGAGCCTCTAAAACTGGGGAAGTTTCAGAAATTCACTCTGGATAAGGCTCAAAAAATTCTTCTTGTGTGAATACAAGCTCCAAAGTATCTCTATCATCTTGGAATGGTAGATGCTTGCAGAACTGGATTTTTTAGGACTTTAGGACAGCAGCAAAGTAAAATGAGCTTTTTATGCCTAAACAATACTTCACATGGATAACTTAGACAGTGTTTATCTCCACTTTCTCCAAGGTTTTGGACTTGGTTTGGTGTTTGGATTAGCTCTTATTTTATCTGGCTGCCCTTAAGAAGAGTACATTTACATTTTGTTCCCTGCAATATAGAACTATGTGGCTTCCCTAGGGAGCCTGGTAGCCTGATAGTCTGTTTCTGGGCACACTCACTGGTTTGAAGAGCTTTTCAGGACAGTTGGCAATTGAGGACATTTTTCATGGACAGCAAAATCCTGAAATCAGCAGCAAGTTTTTTTTTATCAAAACCAGACTACCTTTCCAGAACGGTGCCCTCTTCCACTATATGTTGTCCTGTCCTTCATTTGGCAGATTTACGTTCTCTTTTGAGGTGCCAAAGATGCTAATGTTTGAGCGAGAGTGGCTGTCACCCTGGTAAGACTTGGAGTTAACAGCTGTGCATTCTTTGCTGTTGTGATTCTTACTTTAGCTGTATGATAGAAGGGCTGTCTTGGTATGATTTGGGGTTGTTCAGAGGTGTGTGGGTCACTTCAGCTGAAAAGAATTTCATAAATGCACAGTGCAATGTAAGATACAGCTCTGAAGACAGAAAATTAATACTGTGTTAACCAATGGCTCAAGTTGGAACCTGTCCTGTTGACTCTCTATGGGTTTTTATCAGCTTTTACCATCCACTCATGGAAGTGTATTATGTGTCATTATTTGCAGCTAATAAAAAGGTGGAGGATTGAATTTGTCCTTCCATAATTTGCTTCCGCTAATTTCCCTTCTTGTAGTGATTATACAGGTTTTTGTAGAGCCCTATAAAGTTTAGTAACTACAGGACCAGAGCCTGAATCTGTACTGAGGCCTGGGCAAAGACAGTGGGAAAGTGCAGAACAGTTCCTGTTCAGCTTCCACTCCCTGCACACACAGGCTGGACCCAAACCTGAGCTGCAATTTTACCTGCTCTGTCTGCTATGAAGGCAAATGGAATGGAATGCCTTATTCTGTTCAGTTTGAAAAGACCAATGCTATATCAGCTGGGTTATGAATTTTTCTCTGTTCAGGAAGTTCCCATGTTTAAAAATAAGTAATGGAAAACTACTTAGTCCCTCAAACTCGAAAGTCAAGATATTCCCACACAGTATAGGCCAAATCCTGAAGGGCTTTTTGATACATTCTCTTGTGCAGGGATGCCAAACAGAGGAGGAATCTCTACACATGCACAGCAGAGAAAATCTCTGTGGCAGCTGTTCACGTTTCCTTGTGGAGGGAAGGGGGAGGAAGTAGGTGTTCTGGGGCCCAAATCAGTAGCTTTGGATAGCACACAAAATCTTCAGAGTCAGTGTTAGAGTGGGGAGCAATGAGCAGTGTCCACTAGTCCGCAGCCAACAGACAGCAGCAGCCCAGCCGCAGGCCAGGGCTGTGGTTTGGAGGCCTCTGAGCTCTTGGGACCGAGGATTCCTTTTACTCAGGTTGGCAGTGCTTCAGGCATCAGGCTTTTTCAAAAAATCTCTACCCCATTTCTCAGGATTTGATGATGAGCCAAGTAGAAGGCAATTTTCTCAAAGACAGCACCTTTTGATTACATTGAGAAAGCACACTACACTGTTGCTTTTTCCTCCTTTATGAGAATTTTTTGTCTTCCAATGTATGAAATATTTGTTTGAAGTTTTTCTTGGACTTGCATTTCAGTGGCATGACCGTAAATCTGCCTGCAGAAGTCCAGTAACTTTCTTACACTTTGCAGCCTAAGTGGAAGCCTCAGTTGGGAAAGTTTAAAATGAAAAGTTCTGGTGCTCGTTACAATAGCAAAACCTTTTAATAGCACCAGAGAGGCAGGGGAACTTCACCAGATAACTAAATCCATTGATCTCTAATCCTTTGGGCCATACTTACTGTGGAAGACTTGCATGCATGGCTTCAATCCAGAACCGCATGCTGCCAAAAAACACTTAGTACGTTAGCAGCCAACAAAAATGTAAGAGGTCTGCTCTGCATGTGGGAAACAACATAAAAAGAAGTGGTTTTTTAGCTTAGTCTGACAAACGTTAGCATATAACACTGATATTAAAATGAAATGGCAGAAAGTCTCAATCATATCTTGGATGTTGGGAGACTTATATGTGCTAATTAAAAGGGACTGGGTGGCACTTTAGGCTGCTCTGTTGTAAGTTTCTTCTCAAGTACTCCAGTTCAAAACCTTCCTCAGGGAAGAAGCTGCTATTAATGTGTATTTCTTGCAGGCTGAAACTTTAAAAAGAGACATCTACTAAAGACAGATGCATTTCCTCCTCTATTTAGACACAAATACAGATGTTATTCATATAAAATATATATCATTCTCTGTCTCTGGTGACTGATCTTAAGAAACTATAAAATCTAGCTAAATATATTTATAGCTTTATAGTAGTGCCTATACCCAGATAACTCTTAATGCACTTCTTTATAAATATCAATTAATAATGCACATCAGAGGTAGGTCTGTATTAAATAAAAGCTCATGCAATTCCTTCCAGCTACCATTGACAGTCTCAGAGATTTTGTAAATGCAGAAATAGTTGAATTTTTTTAGATAATATCACTAAGTCATACTGACCCTTGTGGTTTTCACTGTGTACTTGATACTTTCCAGTTTTCACCTTACCAATATTTTGTGCATGTGTACACAAATGTGCCCACATCCCATATAAGATCAGAAAAAATTACCTTTCAGACTGCCTTTCAAAAAAAAAAAAAAAAAAAATTGGTTTTGTCAAAGACCTAAACATGGAATTCTTTTCAAGCAAAGAAAGGCAGGCACTGTATCAATGAACAGACACCCCAGACAGGACAATCACTGTTTTTTGTTTGTATCAGGGTGATATAAAAATCCCATGGGTTACTCCATTTCTCTGACTACAGTGTTCAAAGCTATTTCTTACAGGTAAGTTCCAGTTTCCTGAGGTCTTTTGCAACTCTTGTGCCTGTTGGGGTTTTCTTCAAATAATGGGAACACCAAATGAGGATTGTGACAGTTGAGGTGAGGTCATGGACACACCTGATACCTTCCAGAAATACTGCTTAATCTGATACTTGCTCCCATTTGTACAAGGGTGACCAAGCAAAATCAGACACATTCTTCAGCAAGTATCTCTTAAAAGTCTAGAGCAAGAACATAATACCCATAATACCAAAGATTTGGTCTGGAATTTGTATATCTAGTAGCACTGGTGTATTTGTAGGTGCAATTTGGACATGTCTAAAACATATTCTGAGCAAATATTTTTCACTCAAATTCTAGCCTATGTCCACAGCCACCTCCTAATTCTATCATATGGACAAAAGTCTTTGAGCAGGTGTAATGTTTGAGTTACACAGAAGTAAATATGGCCTGAGCTACTCCCTGGCATGTGCCCAAAGCACACAACAGCCCACTCCACGGACGGGCAGGGCATGCTCAAGTAACATGCAAAACCTGGGGTCTATATCACCTATCTCAGCTCTAGTGCCCTTCCAGAAATGGCTTGGAGGTTGCACATTGCAAGACATTTGGAATTTATGGCTGACCTGAGCTTGGATCACTCTACAACAGAGTGACTGTACCATGCTGTGATCAAGTATCCAGTGTCCACCAATAGGAACACACAAATCTGAACCAGGGAAAATACCAGACTTCACCCTGCTGCCAAAGCCAAGTTCTCAGGATGCTTTGCAGGGCCTGTTTCAGATGCTTCACTTCATAAATCCAACACAACATGCCAATTCTGTAGAGCCAACAAGATCAGGGAGAGGTAAATAATTTAGATACTCTCAGGAGATAATCAGCAACTCACACAAGTTAGGCTTTTTAAACAGACTTTTGGTAATTTATCCATAAGTTAGAGTGGAGCCACTAGGCATCATTGACAAACATGTCATCTGCCTCAATATGCTTGGAATTAAAGACATTTCACAAAACAAAAATAATCTATTAATATTCTGAGTTCATAATGCTACATTTCTTTGTCTTTTTTTTTTTTTTTTTTTTTTTTTTTTTTTTTTTTTTTAAAAACCNTTTTTTTTTTGTACTTCTGAAAACCCTACAATAATCTCCAGTTCTAATTCTGCCAGATCCCTTTCTCCTAGTTCACAATAATGAGATATTACAATATCCTCTGGAAGACGGAGGCACTGACAGAATGCACTCCAGCACTGCGTGTTCTACCACACCACAGCACAATGGGACGCCATTACTGGGAACCAAGTCTGCTCAATCTTGTTATGTCCTTCCAGAGCCAAATCCTGCTTGACTTACTCATGCAAAAATCCTATTGAATTCAGTGGGCATTTTGCCTGAAAGGGGAGCAGTGAAGAGTCCTCCCTCTTATTTTTCAGGCTTTTCCCTGATGAGAGGCCTGAGTATTCAAGATGTTGAGTTGCTGCTGGGTGGCCCAGGACCATGTATCTGCTCAGGAGAGCTCCAGTAACCCCCAAGACAAATTAATCAGGTGATTAAGACACTATGATTTATGATGAGCTTTGTCTTTTCAGTTTTGCTTTGTTAATCCATTAAGACAAACCTTCAATTAATTGCTTTTATTTTTACAGTCTTTTGAAATCACAAGTTTTTTTATTTACTTGAGATAAATAATACTACTTATTTGTGAAAGAAGTTCATTCAAAACCAAGAAAAAAACCCATTTCCTCTGTTCACCCAAAAATTGTAAGCTGCCAGGAGGGCTTTCTTGACATAGCAGCATGTTTGTGCTATAGCCCTTCAGACCAATATCCCCTCCCCAGATTATACAGAGGTGGCTTTTTTTTTGTTTTGTTGGGGTTTTTCTNTCAGACCAATATCCCCTCCCCAGATTATACAGAGGTGGCTTTTTTTGGTTTTGTTGAGGTTTTTCTTGTTTTGTTTTGTTGTTTTTGTTGTTGTTGTTGTTGTTGTTTTCCATTGGTTGGTTGGTTAGTCTTTTGGGTTTTTTTTCCAAACAGAGAAATATTTAACTTAGACTGGGCAGAAAAGACCCAAACAAATGCAACAGAACATTCCCTCCCTTTCCCCCACCTCCCATTAAAAAAAAACAAAAAACAACCCCCCCCA
>VWZN01007168.1:13301-36032 GCA_013396955.1 Regulus satrapa | reverse complement strand
AAGGGAAGGGAATAGAAATCTTGTGAAAATGAAAAGATCATGATAAAAAAAGATAGAAATGGGACAGCAGAGAAATAGAAAAGAGAAAGAAATATCATTAAAACACTCACACTGCTTTTCTGTTGGCAGAAGTAATTTCCCTTGCAGAAAAGAGTGCAGGGAGAACAGCTAAAAGGAGAATTTAATTCTGATCTGCTGGAAATCCATCATTGACTCATGAGACCTGGCAATTCTTCCAGTCCACTTTAAGCCCTAAGTGAGTTGGAGCACTGATCAAAGCCTACAGGCCAGCTTAGCCTATAACCCCATCTATCTCCACATTATACCTGAATTTATTAAGCAATGCAACTGTGCTAAGCACATTTCTATCAACATAGTTTTCCTGCTGCTGACTGGAATGCACATATGCCTGTTTCGTTTCTTTGTTTTTTTTTCTTTCCCAAACTACCCCATACTTAGGATACCTGGAGTTGAGTTGGAATACATTTGTTTCACATGAGTAATTTATATGAATGCCAGAGTTACTGTAGAAAGCCAGTGTTGTTATTTCTTTTTAAAATTCCCTATCCAGAGTAGACTGATTTAAACTAAATTTTCCAAGTATAACTACTGTCATTGCTGCATAGGCACATCAAACAAATTTATAGGTTGATCCACCTCAAGAAGGTATTTGTTTTCCCTGATGCAAAATCCTGGAGGATTTGGTCATTGTGTCTTATACACAGTTAAGGCTCACCAGGCAAAAGTAGGTTTTCTCCTTCACTTTTCTTTTGGGTGATTGAATATGAAGTCCAGCTCACTGCACATCCTTATGTGAGATAGTTTAACACGGTACCTCGAGGCTCTGTGGTCCCAGAATGCAGCGCAGCTCACTGGCAGTAGTTCAGCTGAAGACTAAACATTTGGCTCAGTGACAGCAGAGCTGCCAAGAGTTGGCAACAAGAGACTCACAGGGAAGCAGCAGGCTGCTAAACCCTTTCACATTTTTAATTAGATCCACACACCCATGTCTTTGAGCTATCATAAATATACAGATGACATAGAGAGCATTATTTGGGGTAAGGGAAAAAAAAAAAAAAAGAAGAAGAAAAGAAAACTGTACTGTGGTATCTCTTACCTTATTAAAATAATTTACCTACAGCTAGTCTTTGGAACTAAGGGGGGAAAGAAAGGGGTTGTGACATTTAACTCAGATAAAAGTCTCTCCCTGCCTACAGTCGAATTCACCCTGCACACTGAAGGGTCCTGAGATGACTGACACATTGCCTTAGCTGCAATAGCATTGCCAGAAGAGGGCATTATTGGCAACAACTCCAGAGTGGAACTTCCCAGAAGAATGACACATTCAAGTTTTAAGCATTCTTAAGTGTATATCTTGCAATGATGTTGTTATTAAAACTATTTGTTTGAGTTTTTTGTCACTTGCACTGTTGTTACTGATTACTAAAATCACCTTGATATACTATTTTTTTTTCTCGTTAATTTCTGTGCAAAGATATTTTCCAAGTTCAGTTCTTCCTAAACTTTCTTTCTTCCCTACTTTTCTTTTAAACTCCTTCCTTCAAAATAATGATGATATTTGATAGGTTGTTGAATTTAATTCCGATATTTTTAATTAGTGAACACAGAACAATTGATCTTCCACTCATACTTTTTTTTTTTTTTTTTTAATCTGACACCATTGAGATCAACAGTAATAAATATATATATCAAATACATTTTATGCTGGCAATTGACATCGTCATATAGGACAATCCAATGCATGGGGTTAAAAGATCTCTTCTTATGTCCAAGGACTGTGACATTCAAAATATTGTCTCTTGTCTCTTTTGTTGTAAAGCCTTACCATTTTATTCAAAATAAAAACTGTAGGTGCATCATCAACCTGCAGTGTAAAAACATGCACAAAGGATCTTTGCAACTGGCCTGGAAGGGCTAGGATTTTCTTCTTGTATTTCTCCCAATTGGAAAGAAAATCTAATAATGAAACAAAGTACTTGAAATGCTGGAGGGGGGAAAACGAATCACATGTTGTCCCGCCTAGAAGCACAAATTTTATAAATAGACACTATAGCAAACATCAAAGAAATTTCTGCGCAAAGAAACCAACAGATCATGTATATTTTACATTGCCCATTTATTCCAGACCGTGTTAGCCACGCACTGCCAGTTAACTCTGAATGTGCAAGCCACAAGCAAGTCTCTTCCTCCTGGATATCTGGAAAATTGTTCATGTCATTCTTGCTTTTTTCTCCTGTGTAAGTCAAACTTAGACATCTCTTGCTTCTCTTGATTTTTCTCCTATGTGCTTCACCACAAACTGAGAGGAACAGTCACCCAGTATTTTTGTCTCCTTGTGCACCCAAGGTAGGTCCTTGGTAAACATTTCAACCAACAAGATCTGTGACCATTACCAGTCAATCTGCTCTGGCTTTGTGTCCCCAGAAGCTTCGTTTCTCCCTTAGCATGGACTCTGCTCCACACCAAAGAGCTGAATGTATAGGAAGCACGTTGTACAAATGGATTGGGCCACTACAAACCTTCACACCATAAGGCTGTGAAGTAAAACATGTCAAGGCTATTAAGTCATTATTTGGGGCATCTTTTAAACATTTATAAAATCCTTAACAAAATCAGACCTCTCTTGCTTTGGGATACCAGCATCCAAGTAAGTGAATAAAAAATTTTGAAATATATAAATACAGATAAACATAATTGATCCTCTTACCAGTTTACTGCTGCTAGTAATGAGGTACCCTGCTTAGGGGCAGATTCTAAAAGAAGTGCTTATGTGAAGTGAAAAAGAAATTTTAAAAAGAAGAAAAAATGTTCCAAAAATTTCAAAAATATGATTAAAGAATCAGCCTAGAATATTAGCCCCAGATTTTCACCAAACTTCCACATGACAGAAGCTCAAGAACATTTCACAGGTACAGACAGAGAGAAAACATCTGCTAACAATAGTATTAATAATACTATTTCTCATTATTTGCTATGTTATAAAACAGATTTCTTTGGTAGCAAAACCATATTGTTAATATCTTCTATGTGAGTTGTACCAGTACTAAATAAGCAAGTTTCAATGTAATTAATACAAGTGATCTTGTATCTCAGTTGCATGTATCTTATCTGGAAGAAGGCATTTTAGCAGAGATGTATTCTTTAATAAAGTCTGGGCTTTCGTTTATCAGACATTCAAAAGGAGTGGTGCCTCTTTTCTTCCCTCTCACTCTCTTTCTTCCTTATTTTCCTCTGGAAGGTACCTATCTTGATGCTAACCAGCCCCAAGCATGTTTACTATAACTGTCCAACAGAGGTAAATACCTGTGCTGATTCATTAAAATTCTTGTTCAGATTTGATCAAAACCTGGATGTCAAATCTGCAGTCTGCCCATGCAGGCTTCCCCACGCCAGCCTTTTTCAGACCTGCCAAGCTACCAGGCCTCTGGCTATTAACAATTTTAT
This sequence comes from Regulus satrapa, assembly GCA_013396955.1. Lineage (NCBI taxonomy): Eukaryota > Metazoa > Chordata > Aves > Passeriformes > Regulidae > Regulus > Regulus satrapa. Next base: position 32,567 of record VWZN01007168.1, on the reverse strand, counting down.
TCAGAGGTTTCAGCAGAAAAATGGACAAGTGAGAAGCAAGAATGGAAAATCCTGTTTAAATCATCTACTCTATTTCCATGTCACTGCTGGAAACTTTGCTAAATTTACAGACTTTGCTGTCATCAGTGCTAAAAGAGGTTTCTGTGTACAGCTTTTGCTGCATCAGATGTTATGCATGCAGCAAGCTGTTAAAAAAGATGGGGTAGATGGGTGTGATTTTGACCTTTCCAGAATGAGTTGTGCCTCTCTGGATATAGAAAGACCTAAACCAGAGCCTGTGCACACTGGTGCGAGTTTTTCCATCAACTCCACTGAGCCTTGGGGCAGCCCTGAGGGGAAGAGAAACAAGAATGATGGCTTGTGTTTGTCCCCATCACCAACCCCCCACACTTACATACCTCGAGTGAAGTAAGACTGTATAGACCTGGCCTTGGACTGCTCTTTTGTGGGCAGATGGGAGAGAGGTTACTCTGCTGACATTTTGAACTGTCTAGGAACAAGATATTCCCCAAAACTGAAGCTGGATAATGTAGCACAATGGTGTTTCTCAACACCTTTCCCTGCAGACATCATTTGATTAAGTATGACATGTAAAACCCAAAGCTCAGAGCACTTGTTTCAGAGCTGGGTGTACTTATGACACTAGGAAAATTGACAGAGTGCATGTCTGGCTGTAAGACATGGTCAGAAGTCTGAAAGTGAAATGTTACCTTCCAGTGCCCAAGCACAACTCAGTGCTTCTGTGGTCCCCCTTTCTGGCACTGAAAATGAAAGATGGGAGCAAATAAAGCAAAAAAAAAAAAAAAAAAAAAGTGTCTGTGTGCCACTGTAAATTTGATTCAGAGATGCTCTCCTTTGGTTCAGCCACTAATCAGCCTTGTCTGGACTTTTTTACTTATAAAAAATGGTCAAAGGACATGTTTGGCACATCCTCCTTCTAGTCCAGCCTTCCCTCCTTCCATCCCAGTCTGGAAGCATGACCATATGCTGTGATGGCAGAACTCAGAAGGGAGCACAGCACACAGAACATGCCTGAGAGCCCATTAACAGGCACTGCTTGGTCCAGTTGCAATACAGATGTCAGATTTGTGGTCTGACAACTGTGCAACTGCAAGTGCAATCCTTACCTGCCCCCAAAATTTTAATTACTAGGCTCACACAATCCAAAACCATGTTAAATTTGCTGGAATTTTTTTTTTTTCTCTGAAAAACACATTTCAATCATATTGACTTCCCTTTGCTGTTCTACATAAAAAGATGTGTCCAGGAAGTATTTATTTTCAGGTAAAGAGGCAGCTTTCATAGTCTCTTTCATCTTTTAATGAGACACAAAAAATATACTACTTTAAATCAACAGCTCTGAATCCAATTAAAATATATGAAAAATGATATATAGTTTATTGTCAGACTTTGCAGATGTCTTGCATCTTACAGAAAAAAAAAAATCCTATATTACACTTGCTTGTCAAAGAAAAATAATTTAAATATTAACTTTTTCCTGGTTTGTTATTTAAAAGAATCATGTTTTTTAATTGCTAGCATATATTCATATTGTCCTCATTTCTGTCAGCAAAACAGTTCTAAACAACCCCATTTTAGCAAGCAAATTTATAACAGTTATAAATAAAGTGATTATTTCAGCAGCTGTAAAATGTTCCAATATACACTACAACTACTCCTCCACTAAAAGTTCTAAACCCATCATTTAGTGCATTCCATGCTATGAGCAGTAGTAGTTCCAGGGTTAGGAAAGTTACTTTTCCTCAAACCAGCTTTAATCAACCCAAAAACTACATTTATTCCAACAAAAGTCACAGTAATAAAACTCCTTCAGTACCACATTAACTAGTCTTATGGCGAGGAATTCTTAAACAAATAAAATGGACACCAAAAGTTTGCGTCTTGATACAAGCAAGTACCCCTTTGCCCCATCCTTCCACAAAAAATCCTCTCATCCCTAACACATTAAAAATCAGGAAAAAAAAAAAATCAGGGACTTTCCTGTAAAATCCTATAATTTTGAATCTATGTAGTGTTTTGGTTTGTTTCTGTTTTTGATTTTGTTTGTTTGGGGTTTTTTCATTTGGTTTTTTTTGGGGGGTGGTGTTTTTTTGGTTTTGTTTTTTGTTTGGTTGGGTTTTTTTGTTTGTTTGTTTGTTTTGGGGTTTTTTTGTTTGTTTTGTTTTGTTTTGTTTTTTGTTTTGGTTTTGTTTTTCCAGTCAGAAGTACTACAAAGGTTTTATTTGGTGTGCCTTTATTTCAGTATGACAAGGAATGTGTGATTTCAGATCTCCCCTCTATTCTATCCTGAAGATAGTATCGGTTCACTGAAGGCTGCAAGAAAAAAATCACAAGTGCTGTTGCAGTCATTGTGAATTTTGTTTCTGACTTCAGAGAGGCCAAGATTTCTCTCTCAATAGTTCCTTGTTTATAGATCACAGTATCACCTTAGGCCTTTTGGCCATAAGATTGCACTTGAAACTTTTATTTAGGTTTCTGACCTTTCTTCTCCCCTAGCCCTGGTTCATGCTCTTCTTTTAATCTGAGTTTAGAAGAGTGGAGGAGCAGAGTCAGTCACTAAGGGCAGGGCTTAGAGGTTCAAAGAAGGGAGCACTACCCTTTACCACAAATACATCAGTGGTCATTACATTTAGTGGGGTTCAAGAACATCTGTCAGGACAAGCTCAGTTCAGCCTTCTTCAGCCTGTTCTCTACTAGAAATAATTCTTACAAATCCCTCAGCTGCCAGTTCCAGATATCCTATAAAACTGAAGCTGAGCACACGCCTTTGCTACCATCCAGACACCACTGACTGATGCCTGTAACTCATTGCCAAAATGTAGGAGCAGGAGCATGCAAACTAATCATTGCAGCGACTATGCATTTAAAATTTAGCCTGTTTTCCACTAACAAGAAGAAATAACATCCCCTCCTACTCTCATCCAGGAACTAGTGATATTGCCAGCTAAACTTCCGAAGAATTCTTTTTAGCCACAAACCACAGAATGCTGAAATTAATAGGAACTTTTCCTAATCTGAACACTGTTTTGCAAAGGACAACTGCATGTCTTCTCCCACCCACATGCAGAACAAGGTTCCTTCATTTATTAAATGTCCGTAACTAGCAAAGATGTTTTCATTCCTACCTTCACTGGCAAAGCCCCAGGTGCAAGCAGCAACAAGCTCAGGAAGCCTGATACATAATCTGCCAAGCCTGACTCCAGCATTCTTTGCTCCTCACATGACAGATCAGATACTTGGTCAAAATATCTCTGACAATGTTGCCGTCCCTCCAATATCAAGGTAGCCTGATCTTTAAAGGGAAAATATAGATTTATTTATTGCTGTCTCTTCTATTTGCCATGCATAGCCTCTAGACAGTTACTGTATTAATCACCTCTTTCCTCCATTTCTATGTAACATTGTCATCTTTAAATACAGAAAACTTGTCATTGACAGTCAGTTTCTCAGAACAAAGTTAGCATGGTTTTGTTTTTTTTTTTTTAGGGTTTTTTTTTTTGGGGGGGGGTTGTGGGGTTTTTTTGGGGGTTTTTTGTTTTTTTTTGTTTGTTTGTTTGTTTGGTTTTTTTTTTCTATTAAAAATACGCATTCTGTGTCCAGTTTTCTTAGAAATTGTGCCCTGGATAAATCTAAGGCAACAAATTTTAAGAACCCTCCAGTGATCCATCATTTCTGTGATTCTGAAATCATTAAACCTGAAGTGAAAGCTTGTACACTTTGAGTGTGTCAGTATATTTTGCCTTGTTCAAACTGTTCTATTTACTTGCATCACCTTCTAAAGAAACCAGATGCAGAGGTACATATACTCATTTGAATTTGAACGTACCATGCATGATGTTTTGTTTTCCACCATTCTGTTCTCATTTGCCTCCTCTCCAAGGTCCAGAACTGACCCTTCTGATACAGTTCATTCACCTGGTCAAGAGAAAAACCTGCACTCTAGTTCCAACTTTTCAATGTCTATCTTGGTGTCCTTAGGAAATCGCTTGTGCCCATCTGCCTCCAGTCTCACTTCCTAGTTGCACACATAGATAAGACTACAACTTTCACTCTGTGTTTGCCCAATGCATCCAAACAGCATGTTGGTGGAGAAAGTAAAACAACTGCTATATAGTCTCAATAAATTACCATAATACCCCTAATCCATGTTATGCCATTAATATTGGGGGAATATTACGTAAATCAGTGTTTGATTTGTATAACTGTTCTAATGTGGAGGGAATATTTTCATATTTCTTGTCTAGTTTGTGTACATGAAACTTAAAAAGAAAAAAAAAATTAAAAAGCCTAGATATACTGTCATTGCAGCATGAAAAATTCAGTCAGGAATTCCATTATGTTCTTTTCTAGGGAAAGGAAGTCACTGGTAATATATAACATATCATGAAGAAACACGACCAATCCAGTAAGGTCTCTTCCTCTCTTTTCTCCTCCAAGGGTCAATGGTTATTTCACAGGCCATTTCAGCATCTGCTTGAGCTGAAAAAGGTGTGTGTACCTGTGACCTGGATGAATAATGGTGGTAATGCTTTAATCCCAAATGAGATGCAGCACTGAAGTGTCTGACATGAGGCAGATGCTATAATGCTGATGCCACCACTGTGGTGGGTAAAAGGGCTGCTCTTTTCATTATTTAGACAATTCATTAACAATCAAGGCACAGCAGAACCGGTGAACACCTTGCATGGTCACTTCCATGTTGAATTCTTACAAGTAAATTTGGATCATCTGGTGGCTTTCAGCACTGCACAGCCTGAATGTGCCAATTTCTGTCATGACTTTAGCATTACTGCCTACTGACAGAGAGGTGCTGCTGAGACAAGCATGACTGGAAAGTAAGGGATAATGAAGATATGGGATCCTTTCAGGAGTTGTACCAGTTTCATGGGAAGTTCTGTTTCTCCCAGGACAAAAGCTACCATATTAGCATTGGCTAATAGAAGGAGGAGTATTACATGATGATGGATGTGCAAAAATGACACGCAAAAACAAAACATCACGCCCGGTTTCTTCCCTAGGGGACAGAGTGGAAGAACAAATCACATGTAGCAATGTCAGTCATGTTGCTTAATGGACTGCTCTGGGACTTTCAGATACTACAGTGATGTGGACACCATAAGAACCTGTTTGGGGCTGCAAAGCATAGCAGTAAAATGGCAAAAACTAGAAGGTCATGCTCAAGATTCTTAGAAGACAGCCTGAAAAAACACTAAGTCAGCTTTTTGGCATGGTAATTTTTACCTGCATGTTGGCATAAGAGTACATCAGGGGAGTCCTCTATGTGATCTCTATACAAATCTGTGAAAAGTTAAGGGATTTATGAGGAATTAGCCTTAAACTATTTCAAGCTGGAAGTAGAAATGTTGAAGACCAACATAAAGATCACTATGTGGATTCAAAGGTATTTTAGATATTTTCTATAGGACAGCAGTCTTCTGCCTCTCTATTTTGATTTGTTAGAACAGTGTGCTGCAATTAAAATTAGCCTGGATTTAATAATTTTTCTGGATCGGGACAGTAGACCACATACAATCAAGTTCCACATACTTCACAAACACTATAAGAGTTCTCTAAAATCCTCTACTTTTAATAATGAAACTGTGTACACAAGTATGTACTATATTTTTACAGTGATGTTTAAAATTTGGGTAAGCATTAGCATAAAAGAAAAAAACATACACTATCTAACATAAAACCCTGAACATTTCTCAAATAGGAAAATCTCTAAAGAAGACTCTTCTAAGGTTCAATTCATATGTATAATCAATGTCAAATTGGTTTGTAACAATTTCATATTGTTCTTTCATCTTGTTCTTCTACTCCTCCACTCAAACGATAATGAAAAATAAGAGCAAGAATGAGAACTGCCAATGGTATAAAAATACAGTAAATAACAATATACACACACACAACTGCCTATATTTTTAAAAGCTTCTTGAGTAAGTGTTATCAAAGGAAACAATAAGTTAGAGTTCTTTTAGAACAACACAACATATGAGTTTCTGGGTACAACAAGGAGAAGAAACTGAAGGAAAATCTGGATATTTGCTGACATTCCTTCCAATAAAAAATTATCAAAGGGAAAATATATAAAGAACCAAGCTCAGAGATATAACTTGCCTTGAAACTGTAAAGGCCATATCTCAAAACACACATTATCTATTTAAAATACACTGATGTTATCCACCACCTCGATGGTATTTATAAACCTTTTTTTTTTTTCTCTTTTCTTCTGTCATTTTATTTTAGACTTGTGGCTTTTCCCAGTCTTCATTTCTCCACTAAGGGAAATTAAAAATAGAAAAATCTCCCAACCTTAGAAACCTGAAAATGCCTATACAACCACCTTCAACCTTATATGAACCTTTCTGCAATTTACTGGAAGAATAAAGAGCCAGGCAATCTTTAAAGCACCTTAATTGTTCTCTGAGTGTAATAGAACCCTCAGGAGACATGACCCTAACTTGGCTGTAAATCATATTTGATTCCATGGACTGTGCTATTTCTCCCTGTATATGATACAAATATGATATAAAAGTAGATTTTTAAATCACACATATGCTTAAACAGATCTTCCTATGCACCCTTCCTTTTCCCCAGAAAAAGGCAGGTAGTGGATATCAAAATGGCAGGGGAACAAATGGTTTATTGAAAGTTAAAAGGGGGTGAGAAAACAGTAATTAATCTGCCATAGCTCTTACAATTTTTTTTCCTAAGAAGGTCTAGTCAATCAATCTTCTTCCAATCTGTCTATCATTGTCCTTTCACCAGCAGTATATCATCCATTCGCCCACAAACTCATTTACCAGTTGTCTCCCTTCCTTTCCTGAATTAAAACTCTGCCAACCTGAAATGGTTCAAAATCTTCCTCCAAGCTGTGCCAAACAGCTTCTCAGAAACCTCAGGCCCACACCTATCCTCTAGGCTGAGGAGCATTCTCTCCTCATTTAACCTTGGGAGCTCAGCACCACGCCCTTGGCCCTGGCACAAGAACCTTCTCTGTCTCCAACCAGAGCACACCAGCTCGCTGTCCTCTAATACAGATAACCAGCCCTCAGAACCAGATGGCTTCCTTTTCTATGAGGCAGTCCTGACTGAATTTAGAAGAATTCAACTTCTGTCAGTCCATGATCCTGTCTGCAATTAGCATTGAAAACAGAATAGCAAAAGTGTCAGGAAGAAAGAACTGAAGATCCTAGCCTTTGCCCCTGTAGGGAGCAAAGAAAACTACCTTACCAAAGCTTGTGTCTCCTCTGCCTTGTGTTTGTAGCTATAAGGTAAAGAGTTGTCTTTCCAGCAGATTGATCTTTAAAGGGATGAATAAGCTCCAAACCTGAAAATAGAGGCCTGTTATAAAATAGCAAGGTAATAGCTGTGGCTTAGTTTAGCAAATCTACAGTAGTCATCTCCCCCTTCTACTCTGCACACATTGCACATACTCTGTCCACAGCAGTAGTTGAAAAGAGATTGTGAAACACCAGCCAAACAGACCCTGTTTGCCTTTTTTTTTGAACAATCANATCAGTCCATTTTATTCGAGCTAAAAAAAAAAAAAAAAAACAAAAAAAAAAACAAAGAAAAAGAAAACCAACCAAACCAACCCAAAAACATGGGGCTAAAATAATGTGCATTATTCTGTGTAGAAATATTTTCTGAGAAACTGAGTTGGAATTATATGGTGAAAATCCCAGGCACTAATTACAATACAGGAAATCATACTTGCATGCAAGAAGCATCTTTTCTACCTTTAGAGTTATCAAACACTGGAATCAGTTACCCAGAGGGGTGGTATAGCCTGCATGCTTGGAGTTATTCAAGCCCTCAAATGGACATGGCTCTGAGAAATCTGTTCTAGCCGATGCTGCTCTGAGACAGAGTTTGGTCTATCTGGTCTCTAAAGATCCTTGCCAACCTCAGCCACTGTTACTTTTGGCTCTGTGGATGACCTTTGTGCTCTAGTACTTTCTCAAGGGTAAATATGTCTGCTGTGAGGTCAGACCATAGGATTATGTACATATACTCTCTGTCTCCCACTTTTACTGTGGTGGTCAGAAGCAGCTGGTGTACAACAAACAAAACGAAGGTGTTTCTTTAAAGATGCTTGATGTTGCATGCTGAAAGGGCAGATGGAGGTTGAAAGAGACAGGGGAATGTAAAGGTGCACATGAACTGCAATGGTGCAGAGTCCTGTTGGTTCCTGGGTATTACCAGCTCATGCCTGGCTTTGAGATCTGCACTACAGCATGGGAGAAAGCTGTGCTTCCACCTGTTTGGTGCGCTGCTGAAGCAGTCATGTACTGCGACCTGTTGAGCGGGGTAGCAACATCCTGAGGCTGACCATCTCCTAAGGTTCCCTGCTCTCTCTTCAACTCCAAAGGGAATCTAAGGTAAAGGAATTAAATCCCTAAGCCAATTGCCTTACTGAAGAGCCTAAGGGCACTTATGTAACGTGGACTGGTAGGTGGCACAAATCCTCCTAAAGCTGCCTTAAGGCGCTCAACGGCCGCACCACACCAGTTCAAGGCTCACTGTAATTCTGCAAGTCTGGCCTCTCATTTGAGGGAAACAGTATTACCATTACAGACTCACAAACCAGGTGGGCTATATAACATTAAAAACCTTTTCTGTAAGGAAAGCAGAAGGGTGGGAGATGTAAAATAAGTACTGAAGAAGCATAAAGCACCCATCAAGGTTTCCTTAGTAAAGATTTAATGCCAGGGATTTTGTCAACACTAAGAACAGCTAGGGAGCAGAATGTCTGCAGTTCCCATCAGAGCTCAGTATAGCCTGTTACCACTTGAATATTAGAATTAAATGAAGAAAATCAAGAAACCAAGTCAGATTTGACCTCTGGGCATTCTGCTCAATAGGTCCAGCATAGCCCAAAGGCACATAAACTAATGAAAATTATTAACCCACTGGTGGCTGTTTTAACATAAGTCAGGTACGAAACAAACATCCCACAGTTTGAAGGCAGTTTATTTTGGTCCTAGGAAGAATGTTATGTATCTCACTTTCCAGGAAGACAATTCAGCTCTATGACATGAGGTTACAGTACAGATGGAGTGCTGGTTGATTGCATAATGGTCTGTGCTGGAGAATTCAAACGTGAGCTGTCTCTATAGATTGGAAATGCCTGTCTTGCACCATTTCCAGGTTTGTTGTCACTCATAATATTTGAGGGAATGCGTCATGAAACAATAATGTATCTGTGCTGAAAATGTTCCACGGGAGCTGTCAACCATCCTATTAGTACACTCACTGACACTGGCCACAGCCTTAAAATAAAAGAATAGTTTTATTGAAGGATGTACTTCACATTTTTCAATATTAAAATACTAAATAAAGGATGGCATGTTTTCTGTTAAAATACAAAAATGCAACTGTATCTACCTGAACTCATTTTGCAGACACACATTAATTCATTTAGATACATCTGAAAATCATGGAAAGTATGAGTAATGTGCATCTCTTTGTGAATTATAACATTCTATATTTTCAATTACTAATGGCCATTAAAAGCACTCTAAATACATATTCTATAGAAAATGTAAAAACAGGTGGATTTTTTTCCTCCTAACTTTAAGCTTATTTTTATCTTGTCATTTATGCTTCAGAATGTGGAGTTCTGAGATGTCCAAGACACACTGTTCTGCTTCTAATCAGGCAAAATATATAAAAAATGTTGCCATTTTAAGGAATGTAACTTGATGACTTCCCAGAGTCTGCACTGTAATCTATGTGTCTTTCTTGGTGCTGTGTTACCTCAAGAATTATCTAAAAATACTGCAATTCAACTATCTTTACTAGTAAGTCACAGGGAACAAAACAGACTTCCAGTTTTAAGATTAAGCTTTTATGACCAATCTCTGAGGAAAAGATGGAAACAAGCAATCTTTGTTTCCTGACCTGACCAATGATGCCCTCACTATTCCTCACCTACTATTCCAAAGGCGCCATTCTCTCATGGAGAGTCATGCCCAGGGCAGGAAAAACTGCATTTAATCAAGCTCATGATCTGCAAGCTAAAAGCTTTGAGGAATCAGGCTGGGCTGGATAGGAAATTGTGTTTAATTCTTGAATATTCTTTCATTCTCCTAAATATTATTATGTTAGTTTTAAAAAACAAAAAGATTCAGTTAATCTTTATGTAAAAAATTCTGCAATTTTTTTTTATTTTTTTTTTTTTTAATTTTTAAACACACATTCAGGGAAGATACCATTTCTCTCTTGGAAAATATGCAACATGGTAAACTGATTTTTTTTTTTTCCAAAATATTTGCTGGTCAAATTGTTTATTAAAATTGCTTCTTTCCCAAAAGCAATATGATCTTGGCTAAAGTGTGAAGTTAGACAGTTAAAAATCAGTGCTAATCATCTCAAAATATACATTTCAGTGGATTCTCTTACAAGCAAGTTTTTTCTTCTAGTATTCATAGGACCTACTCCTATGTACAGCTCACATATGGAGATCCTGAGATCATGGATCATTAAGGCCTCTAAGAATTCAAAATAAAACATTGTACCTGACTGGACTATTGTGGTTTTGGCAAGTATCTACTTTTTCCAATAGTACTGCTAACACTTAGATTAGATTGATCTTGAGCTAAATCTGCTCATGAGCACTGGTATCATTCAGGACCTGGAAAAGTGAGGAGATAATGATGTTATTGTAGGTATTAAGATTTTTTACACCAAATACTCCTCTGAATAGCAGATATTTAAATGCATCCTTTAAATAATATCTTTCCTCCCAGTGCTCCCAAACTACTATGCAAACTATAGATGTCATAGCACGTGGATGAAACTCCTTTTTCAGCTTTGGAAAATTTATGAAATGTTTAATGAAATGTTTTTTCCATCTTTAACAGAGAGATTGTTGTAAGGCCTTCTCTTAGGCCTTATGAAGACATTTCAACATTTAAGAATTGATATGGTCCCACTGGCATTTAAAGGAGCAGTTATGATCTATTCCCAGCTCACTAAACACTCCATTGAGAATTCCAAATAGTTACAGATGACCCACATCTCCCCTCAGTCCCTTACCTTCCTTCATCCTGAGCAACGGTGGAAATTGAGACTCCTGTCACACTAGCCTTTTCCAATGCCTCTTTATATTAAGACAGGTCAGATGGGGTCACCGGTCTTTGATCTATTGTATTTCTTCATTCTTTTTTTAAACTACCCAACCTTTCTCACATTCCCATAACTCATGACAATGAAAGCAGCAGCTGTCTGCTACACTTTCTATCTAATAACTTTTGTTCAAAGTGGGAGGGAAAATGGCTTTATTTTAAATTCAGGGCTTTCTATTGGATAACCTAGCACTGATTGCTTTATTTTGTGCTCTCATCTAGCCTCTTACTCCAGGAATACCTACAGACCACCTCTGTTTTCCCTTTGCCTGTTTCTACCCCTCTTCATTTCTGTGCAAGAACAAGAAGCAGAACTTTGCTACCTTTGTGATTATTAGCAGCCCTGGGTTCATACTGATTAGTCCCAGTGGCACAGGGTTAATGAGTTAAGTGTGCTTATTCAATTAAGCCACCTCTTTGTTTTAGCTCACATAAATTTTAACCTGATCGCTTCAAAATTACCTTTGGCACTATTCAGTAATAGAATAAATTGAATAAATTGAATCAAAAAGAAAAATTAAAGCCTTCTTAGTTCTTAAGTATGTGTGTACTTGATTTGCCCTCAGTTAAAATAAATGGATAGAAAGCTTAGTAGAGGCATTCTGATTCTGAATTGATCTACAGTTTACATCGTGGAGCACAGGCAAACTGGAATTGTTTGGGTCCTGGCCTAATGCTTGGAAGAATTTGGCATGCTTACAAATTGTAGGGTATTTTCAGTCCGAGTTACTGAGTTCTCTATTTTCTTCAGAAAGCACTTGGACTGTACCTTACTTACAGCACCTACTACAGTGCATTAGTTTGAACAGAGGACGAATGAGCCATTTCACTGGAACACCTTTTCCCAACATAGCTGCAGAACACAGCAATTTATATTCCTCAAAGTTGCATTTTTGGGACTGTAAATTAGTGGTGGATGTCCCACTGCAACATGGAAGACCTGCTGATGGCTACAGTTAAGGCACAGCAGAACACAAGGGCTTATTTTGTTGGTTTTTTTTTTGTTTTTTTTGGGTTTTTTTTTTAATTTGGTTGTTTTGGGGGGGTTTTGTTTGGTTGGTTTTGGATATTTTTTTTGTTTTTGTTTTTGTTTTTGTTTTTTTTTTTTTTTTTCTGTAGATAAGATGTTGAAAGAAAAGCCACTGGATCCCAGTCTATAGTTTCCTGCAGTGACTCTTTGGAATGCTAAAAAGGTATTTGATTTCAAATGCTGATTATCATTGAGAAGAATCACATTTGAATGTCTCTGATTAAATGGAGGACTTTCATAATGGCATTACTAATTACATTTGTATACACACTGACTGCCCTTAAAAATACCCTCTTAAGGTAAGATTCACCTCATCTAACATTAATTATTTAAAAATTAAGCACCTAGTCTAAGCCAATTATCTCAGCTGCCTCTATTTTCAATGAAGAAAGACAGACACCTCCAGAGCATGATTCATCCCACAGATCTTAGAAGGAAATGCATCTCTTGGTAGTTCGTTCCACTTATATTATGATGTCACTAAATACAATTAGGTGAAATAACTTCTGCCCTGAGTACGAACGAGAAGCTGGATAAAAATTTAAAAAATCAAACAAAAAACTAAAAACACAGAAAACCCACTAAATGAACAAACAAAATATTTTCAGTAATGCCATATGAAATGGGATGTTATGAAAATTAATGCAATGTCATTAATCCATTTTGTTTTCTTTACATAGCAAGGATATTGTCCTTAAAAATGGTGACACTTTGATTATATTCAGTGGTGTGCAGAATTCCCTGACCTGAACAAAATGAACTTTTTGTGCTACAAAACTTTTGGCAGGCAAGCAATTTCAATCGCCCTGCATCCGAATGATTTGAATCCATTCTCTTGGAGATGACTGCTACCAAGATTTCCATTGGGCTGCAGTGATTACACCTTTGAAAATATCTGACATATTTTGATAACTCCATTAACATTTGTAGCTAAATTTCCAAGACAGCATACTAATTTTTGTCAGAAAATTTAAGAAACCTTGCTGTTTGGTGACTTGCAGCTATTGGTAATGTCACATAGAGGGACATTTACCTGATTCACTCCCTACGCTGCACATAACCAGCCTTTATTCTAGACTGTTTTCTTCTTAATCATATACTTTTAAATCAACTTGTAACTTCCCTAGGGGAAATTAATTTTAAAATATTTTACAATAAGTGTTTCAAAGAGCAAAACAGAGCTTGTGTGTCCTGTAAAAATGTAAAATAAAAATATAAATAAAATTAAATCACATTAGGGTCCTGGACAGAATAAATTCAAATTAAAATACTCGTAGAGCTCACTTACTTATTTGGCAGTTTAATCTGGTCTAGGATCCAGAACTGATTGCTGAACTATCTCCTAGAAATGTGATCTTCAAACTTCATCTTATTCACACAGAGACCTTGGCAGCACAAACAGGCAGTACATCACTCCAGCTGTATCTCTGCTGCATTGGCCTCTGGTTCTGAATTACAGCATCTATCACATTCTGGCTTTTGCTTGCCAAGCTTTTAAAGGTGTGCTCTTGCTCACTGTACCTTATGAACAGCTTTCCCTTCCATCATTGGGCTTGCTTTTGAAGTTTACTGATATCGACTTATAAAATATTCTTTCTCTGCATGCCTACCCCTCTGACTACTGTGTAACTGAGACATGCATGCATATCACAAGTGTCAAGTCCCAGTTTGAAAGTGCTTTGTCTTGCTCATGCAGACTGTGAAAACTTCTGCCCATAAATATCTGAACCTCATATGCTTTTAGATCTAGACACAACATACATCCTTTGGTTAAGATCTATATATAATTAATAGGGTGGCATGAACTGGCAGATTCTTCATTGGGAAGACTATAGACATAAACTCTATGTATATATGTATACATATATATCTGGGGACATGCTCTATACCTCTTTTCATTTTTAATACCATCATATATCATATTTGGTTTTTAATTATGTTTTGTTCTGAATTTGTATTTTATAATAAATAGTTGAACTTTGCATGTTGACAGGATCTGGCCTCAAAGTCACATTCTCACTCTTTAGCAACCTGATCATGAAGATAATCTTGCAGCTTTCAGTACCCCATTGCTTTCAGTACCCTGCCCTGATTTTTATTTTTTTTTTCTGTATTATTCTGTTGTGGTTTAACCCCAGCCAGCAGCCAAGCCCCAGGCAGTCACTTTCTCAGCCCCTCACCAGTAGGACTGGAGAGGGAATTGGAAGAGTAGGAGGTAGAAAACTCATGAGATGTGATTAAGGCAGTTAATAAGGAAAGCAAAAGCCACATACACAAGCAAAAGAGAATAAGGCATTAATTCACTGCTTCCCAAGGGCAGACTAGTGTTCAGCCACCTCCAGGACAGCAGGACCCCATCACACAGAGTGGTTAATTGGGAAGACAAACACCATCACTCCCAAAGTTGCCCTTCTTTCTCTTTATATAGTGAGAATCATGCCATATAGTCTGGAATATCCCTTTGGTCAGTTTGGGTCACCTCTGGCAGCTGTGTCTCCTCCCAGTCTCCCATGCACTTCCAGTGTCCTTGACAGAGTGGAAGTAAGGAAAAGCAAAAGCCTTGGTTCTGTGAAATGGTGCCCAGCAATAACAAAACCATCTCTACATTTTCATCACTGTATTCAGCACAAGTCCAAAAGACAGCCTCACTCACAGCAGTCAATAGGAAGAAAGCTAGTTCTACCACAGCCAAAATCAACACATATCTAAAATGTTTAAAATAATGAAATTAAATTACCGTTGACTCTTCAGAAATGTCTTTTTTATTAATCTATGTTACAATTCAGTAATTTGTATATGCTAGGTGTCAAACTTATACAACAATAATTGGGAAGAGTTAATCTCCAAGCCTGAAAGAAAATGTTGTACTCAACCCACTCTATTCTTGCCCACTGATATACAACTCTATGCCATGAGAGGCTCTGTGACCACCACCATGTCTGGGCATATTGCTCAGTCCTCTCTTCCAGAGTGTGTCCTCAGGGCTCTGACTCTGAGAAGTACTCAGAGGGAACAACCTTTTTCCTCATCCTCCCTGCAGAGGAAGCACATAGGTGTACCACAAAATTGGAATTGTAAAGGTCTTAAGACTCTGTTAGATCTTTTATTTTAACCAAGTGGCGTATTTGAGCACACATTTCAGGAAATGTCTCATTTGTGAAATAGCCATATAGCTCTAAACAAAACATACCTTTGAGTGTAAGTGCTGTTTGTCTTTTATTAATAAACTAGTTGATTGCATACCCAGAATTATATTTTTAATGTCAATTTCTGAATTATTTCAATGTTCAGTGATTATATAAAGAAATTAATTAGCTATTGCTAGCAACAGTTGATGCAAATGTCTTTGGAACATGCAAGAGACAGGAAATCTACAGAACAGGTTCTAAGTTCTAAGCAGAAATAGTCAAAAATCACACCTATAGCTTGTGACTCAAACTCTAATCATATCCACAACTCTTTTAAAAGAGAGAGAATGAAAAAAATAAGTTTGGAAATTACAGTGAGATGGAAAAAGAAGAACATCTACTATCACTGTCCTCCTTCAGAAACCCATAGAAAGACATCTGTGGGAAAATGGAGGATCTGAGATCTTAACAGCTGACCCTTCTCCAGAAAGAAGAAAGATGAGAGTGTCTGGATCAATGACATGTTACATGAAAAAACATCTACAAACAAGGGGAATAGCAGGCTGTTTGACCATTCAGTTAAAAGTATATTACTTCATTTAGTAATTCATTAGATGGAAATAAATTAGATGTTTAAATTACCCCTGTATTGAGAAGGAATGTCGAATAGAACTGTGAGTTCACAGATAAAAATATTGGAACCTTACTCTCTACTTTTGAAATCATATAGCCTTTGAAATAAAGAATAAAATTGAGTCTCAGGAGAATGGAAAATACATCATATGCAAGCTGATATACACCAAATAAAACCACCTTTATAAACAAAAATTAGTTGCAAAAATCTATGGGAAATTCTACTTCAACAATGAGGATATATTACATTTTTTTAATAGTAAAAATGTTACTGAATTCCAGCACTTTAAAAAGCTGGAAGATATCACACAAGTTTTGCTTTCTCACAGAGCTCTTTCTTATGTGCTTTGGGAAGAGGGAAACTGACAGCATCATTCCTGCCTCTTTTCCCTTTTGATAGGACATAGTGAAGTATTACCTCACATTATCTCAGTTTATATTATTGCATAAATTATGCAAATAACAAATTTTGGAGAGCAGTGGTGTTCCTAAAAAAATGCCAAGCAAACCAAAAATCATATTAGTGTAATTTGAGGACTTGAAAAGAATTGTGAGTTGAGTAGTTTTTTTTGGGTCAAACATATAGTGGTACTTTTGGATCATTCATTTGCTGGCTGCAGCATAGAGCACTAGAAACAAAGTAATGCCTTAGATAATGAATTTTTTTTCCTTCTAATAATGACAGAATCATAGAATGGTTTGGGTAGGAAAGGACCTCGTTCCAACCCCTCTGCCATGGGCAGGGACACCTTTCATTAGAGTTGAAAGTACCTATTATTGTATATTTATATGTTAGATATACCAAGAGGATCCTGGAAGATGTTAAGTTTGAATTTTAATACCAAGAAAAAAAAAAAAACTTGTCTCAATTCAAATACAAAGTGAAAGACAACAGGTGGATACATTGTGAGAGGAAGAGAAGAAAGGTGACAGTGACAATTATTACAGTAAAAAGTAGTCAACAATTATCTAGTCATTGTTTAGCTTTCTATGCAAAATATAGTACATCTGGAAGACTGCTATTAATTATCTTTAGATTTGTCTTTAGTTCCTGTAATACAGCAGTGCTCTTTACAGCTACTTGGAAAATGATTTTCCCCAGTGGAGAAACATAGAAAGCTTCCTCTTTTGACTCTGTGAAAAAAAAAAAAAAAATATATAATTCATGCTTTTTAAATATTAGGGCCTGATGGGGCCAAGTAGATCATCTATCCTGACTTCTTTTACATCTCAGGGAATCTATTTTCTCTTAATTATGTCTTTATTAATCACAATAATATATTTGAATTAATAAAGACATTTGTCCTGCCTTGATAGAGAAAAATTGGTACATGATGCTTCAAAAGGTACAAAGGTACAAAAGCTTCCATTGCTTTTGCTAATTTGTTATTCTGCCTAACAGCCCTGACTGGTAAATATTGTGATATCTTCCTAGTTTAAGTTTATCTGGCTTCACTTACCAGTCATTTGTTGCAGTTTCGGTCTACTCTTAGATTTAAATGTTCATGGGTGGCTAGAATCATCTCCCAGGAAAGTAATTCAGGGAAATTCTCAACCAACTTTCAAATAAATAAAGTTTCTCAGCTCAAAACACTTTTCTTATCTTCAGAAAAAAATTTTCTTTTTGTTTTTTCACTCTCACTCTTTAGTTTCTTCCTGAGAAACCAGAGTCAGGATGCACTGTCCATTTCTCAGTATGATGCTACTTGTTCTAGATTACAGCACACTTTGCTATGTTAAATTGCGCACCACTTGAACGAACTCACTTTGCTTTGTCCTCTCCTGGTTGTTATGGCAAATGTTGCTACTTTTCTCAGCACTAATTATTTTTCACAGAATCACAGAATGTTTGAGGTTAGGAGGGACCTCTGGAGATCATCTAGTCCAATCTTCTTGCTAAAGGAGGTTCCCCTAGAGCAGGTTGCACAGGATCATGTCTAGACAAATTGTGAATATCCCCAGAGAGGCAAGACTCCACAGCCTCTCTGGATCAAATTAAGGTGTCCGTGATGGTACACACACAGTATGTCCTTTCTGACAATGTGAACTTAAAATGAACCCAACATAGCTTGTTTCTTTAGAGAACAGTCCATATATTTGAAGCTAAAGTGCACAAAACCACATAGGGATAATGATTACGTGGCTAAACACACCACAGTTGGCTGGGGGAGATGTCAGGAACTTCTTAGTGAGAGGGGAAGAGCTGAAGCTGAAAACCTCAGAAGCTGATTTTCTGAGATTTTCTATAAATACAACTGCTCTATACTGTGTTTAAACACTTTGGATTAGTAGCTACAGCTCTCTGAATTCTGCATTTATTTGTCTGAAGAAGGTAGGTGCTGGAAAAGCAGAGAGGTTCAATATAACTATTTCTGCCGGGTTTTGTACTCTGTACTGAGGTCCTGCCATGAACAGATTCCAGCAGGGAACTAACATTACAGTATCAAGACTTAGGACCTGATTCAAGTTGCAGTCCAGTCTACTACAGAATGAAATCAGCTGCACTTCACACTTCTGCAATCTCCTCTCATCTGTAGAGATCACAACCTTATCCTCTTTCATTCCTTTTTTGGGGCTTGAGAGGAGGAATAACGGAGCGTTTCCAGGCCCTCTATCTATATGTAGCTCGAGCATATATCTCTTGCTTTCCTTGTTTTCCTCTGAACCAGGAGGAAAAGTCTTTCCATTGAAATGCTAATAGAGGAACAAACTGTATAATAAGACTGCATCCCCTTTGGGCCTACATGTAATTTACACATAAAATGAAATTGCACATGGCCTTGTTTCATAGCATATTTGTTTAATTATCTTTCTTAAAAACCTTTTTCAATTAATTTTCAATATTTAAAAAAGGAATAAAAATGCCAATTTATCTGTGTACCTGATAATTAAGTACAGTTTGGGGAATAATTACATTATCTAATAGCAGAAATTTGTCCAGCTCTAATAACTTGGCATTTTTCAACAGTTTTCCTTGCTTTCTTGCTCTCCAGCTGCTCTAATTCAGAAAAGTTTACATTCTGCATGTGTCAGTCAGTCCTCACTCACCCTATCAGACACTGAGCAGTTGACCAAAACCAGTATGCCTTTAACACAGGAAAGAATGGAAAGATGCAAGCTTAAATCTCTCCAAGAGGGGCATTTATAGCAAGAAAAGTATAACCAATAGAACCAATAAAGTATTAAGTACTTTCTTGTATAACCTCTCAGTGACCATGAGAAACCTCAGTCTGATATATTGTGTTGAATTCTGGTAATCTTTTTCCAAGAACACCAGAACATCCTTGTTTACTATCAGTGGGAACAGATGTGGAAGAGA
>VWZN01007168.1:355-11901 GCA_013396955.1 Regulus satrapa | reverse complement strand
AAAAAAAAAAGCCACCAAAAACTTGAGGAACAAGCTTACCAGTCTTATTCAAACATTTCTTTGCACTTTCTCCTGCTTCTTTCTCTGCTTCTGGTTTATATCACTTCACCTTTGAGTTAGTCAGGCTGGTGCTGACAATTAGGCTTTCTAACACTTCCCTTTCAGATGGGTTGTCCTCCAATTAGTCTGGCTGCCTTGTTCCATGCAGCCAGAAGATAATGTGATTACTCCCTGTATTTAATCCAGACAACATCTGCAAGGACACCTTGCAGCTAAGGTTAGAGTTTTTAATCCCTGAACTCTCAAGGAAAACTGGACAATAAACCAGATGAATTTATAATTAAAAATATTAATGCTTTTTAAATATCCATATTTGTGCATGTGTGGTTTAGGGAGTTTATATTGTTGGGATTTTAGCTGGTTTGTTTTTAAAGGAAATAAAATTCCAGCTAAGTACCTTGTCAAAGTCACAAAGGTGCCTGTTCAAATTCTGTTATAGAAAGTGCTTGGTATTCAGTGGATGTTAAATACCTAAGAAGCTTAGGCATCTAATTACAAATTTAGCTACTTACATATGTGGAAATTTTAGCTTGGAATGCTTTCTGTGCAACTAGCACTCATAATCTATGTTCAATTGCTATACCTGAAAGACCAGTTACATTTTTTTTCTTAAAAAACAGATACATTCTTATTTGTTACATATACGGTAGTTCAGTCATGAATCAAAAGTTTCTATAGCACACAGAAAACTACACAAATCTGGGATCCTTTTCTGTCCCACAAACCATCCCTTGTTATGTAAGGAATGCCATTATAACTGACAGAAGTTGTGATGACAAAAGGGTGAAAGAGATGATTAGTTGTATATTATGCTGCTTCCCTTTCTGATCCTGGAATGGAAGGTCTGTGTGATTACAGCTGCAGTACAACTGAACCATGATGCTATCTTGGATATGTCATACATACAATTCCATCACAAATCATTTACTTCTTTTGCCTTGCATAAAGTCTCACTGACTAAAGGTCTTCATTTTGTTTATTGCTGCTCTCCATGCAGTCAATATCTTATTTATCCTCCCAAGTTTGCACTTACTGTGTTGTCTCTCTGCTGATCAGTCTCTGTTAATTTTATATATGTATTCTGGCTTGTCTCAGTAAAGGACCATGTAGTATTTGATGATGATGATGTGGACCTGAGAAGCATTTCATGGCCTGTGTGCAGTGAATTTTATTTGTATCAAAGACAATGCACAGGCTGGGGCCATGGCACTACTACTCTAAGGGGAATACTGTACATCACACAGCTTGATTTTTAGGTCATAACCTGTGTGTTTCTGTTTGGACATATTAACAATAATAGTCAATAGAATCCATGATTGCTGATGAGATAAGAGTGCATCTGTAGACCGAGTGGTCATGAGGAGTGACTAGTTTTTGTTACAGCACTACAGCCTGGGGTTTGTTGGTGAAATGTCTAGATGTCAAATGATATCTATCACACAGAGAAATGTTTAACTCTATTGTGTTAGTACCTGTTCTTTCAAGTTAACAAGATTACTCCTCCTTCTGGTGAGGCTTCTGACTAAGTATTTATAGCCTTATTAAAAATGAAAGGACACCTGGAAAATTCTATAAAAATAAGTATTCTTCAAATCAGTCAAAGTTTAGTAATATTTATTTTATTTCTTACTATATTTTCCTCATGCTCTGCACCTGGAGGCCATTTATTATGGAAGGAATTACAAAAGCTATTGATAATGCTAACATATAAGCATCAGTTGTTTTGCATGCTGCTGGAGACTTTGTGGTTTGCTTTCATAAAGTCTTAATTGAGTGCTGTTAAGGAAAGCAAAATAGACACTCCTTAGCTTGGTTTCATGAGTTGAAGCTTCAGTGATTCTTTTGTGGAATACTAACAATAGCAATAATACAATTTTCACCAAATTAAAATTTAAGAACAGCTACACTACCGTCTCCCAATGGGTTAGCTCCTACTTAAGTTTGGTTGAAAATGATGTTATAATCTCAAATTTCATTAAAATTAAAATATTTATGAGCATTTCATCTCTTACAGTTACACAATGTCATATGTCCATCTAAATGAAGCTGTCTTCATTATGAAAAAAAAAAATAAAACAAAAAAAAACCCCAAAACAACAACAAAAACAAAACTCCAAAGCTGCCTCTATCTTAACACCTCTGTAATTTAATTTTTTTCTTTAGGAATTGAAACACTGCGGAGAGGTTTCAGTGGGCATTGTGCAAAACTTTTTATTTTGATAACACATAGTTAATATAGAGAAAAATAGGCATATACTCCCTGGCGTAAAAAACCCCTGCATGGTCCTTCTTCTTTTCAGACAGCCATTCTTATCCATCTCCACTGCCAAGAGGACAGCACAGAAAAGTAGTGGACACAGGAATGATCGAGTTTTGGAAGAATGTAGCATAATGCAGAAAATATCAAGGGTGTTGTAGAAGTTGAAAGCTAGGGAAAAAACCCTTAGGTATAGATAAGTGGAAGAAATATTCAGTAAAGCTGGTCAAAGATGTCATGCTCAAATATCTTTTTCCTGAGACAAAGGTGCTTTTTGACAGAACAACAATTTTTTGTGAGTTTTATCATCTGGGGAAACATTTTACATTGCTGATATATTTCAACAGAACAAAATACAGAAAAATTGATAGATGAATATTTAAGTAATTTTTTTTTCCTTGCAGGCAGGAAAAAAAAAAGACAGACTACATAGACTTTTAGGAAGACTACATATTTCTTGGGCTCTTTTTAAGAGACTAAAGAACTATTCACTTCAAAACAATTTTGACAGCATTAGAGTGAAAGCAGATAGGGGAAGGGTGCTAAAAACAAACAAAAATAAGAGAGCTGTAAAATAAAATATGAAAAAATAAGTGGCATGGAATATGTGAACAAGAGAATTTTAATGGGCAGGAATCTGATCAGTGTGAACAAATAACTTAAACACAAGAGAAGCAAATAAATGGAAATAAATGTTGCAAAAACACGGGCAAACCCACATCTTTCTTCTGAATCCTGGTAAAGATAGTAGAAGATTTGGTCTGCCAAGACTCATAGTATTTCAACTAATCCGTTCATTGGTTTGCTTCAATTTGTGCCATTCTTAATGGAGCCATCTATGAAATCAGTAGGAAGAGTTAATGCCTGCATATCAAATGTAAAGAAGAAAGCAGGTGCCATTCTATCTGCAGAGGTGAGGCACAGCTGGGGTGCAGTGTATGCCCACCCCAATTGAGTCTTGTATGGTTTTATCATGCCCTTCAAAATTGTGGACTATATTGTTAGACAAGGTATAGGAAGAGAATTGCAAAGCCATTGCAAACCTAGGGGATATCCTGGGGCCAATGAGTGGATTGTTTTGGGGTTTTTTGTTGTTGTTTGTTTTGCTCACAAGTTGTTACCCTGCCCCAACTTCTCCAGCTCCACTGTGCTTTGCCCCACTGTATTTGTGGTGCTGACACACTTCTGTCCTTTTCCTTTTGTTTTTCCTGAGAACCCCACTGCTGTAACTCATGCCCCTTTCAGCTCTCCCTTCTCTGTGGCAGCTCTCCTTTGCTACCCCAATTCTGATCCCACCTTTGTGCTTTTTGGCAGCACTCAGAAGCTTCTCAAAGCCAGAGTTCAAAAGAAATCCCAGAGAAGAAAGGCTACCCAGGGCTATGCATTTGCTGGCTTAAGCCCAGTTTTTAGCTCCTATCAGGATTTATTTTATAATGTCAACTTGTTATAGCAACACAATCCTTTCCGTAGTCTCCTGAATAAACCATCTCTGAGGAGTTTAAAGATAAAAGCCTATATCTAGTGTTTATAGGGAGTCCTTTAAGAGACTTTTTTGTGCTCTAAAAAATAGGAAAAAAATGTTGCTAACTGCCATAATTAAATATCTAAAATGAACAAGGAGACTAAGAATTTCACCTAGTTGGAAACTTTTGCTGTACACAGCAGCAAAACACAGACTACAGCACAAGGGAGGAGCCACTGTAATTGCCTTTTGCAGTGATCTCTAGATTTTTGATTGAAAGGATCATGTCTAGGGTTCTATGCTCGTTCTTTTCTCATAAGCTCTCAGTACTTAGAAGTCTTTTCTTCCACTCTTAATTTGCCTGGAGCAAGGCTTTTATCTAGACTTTTAGCCAAGAGGCACCTGCTGAAATATTCATTGGTAGAAATTGTGCCATGGGTGTTTTTCCCCATTTGTCCAGTTCTATGTCATTAAAATAAGGTTGAATGCAATGAAAATAGGATTTGACACAGAAGAATGGCATTTTCTCAAAAACTTTATATAATAGGCAATTAACCCTTTTCAGTGCAAGAATTGAAATACCCAAGACTGCTGAATAGTATCCTCTCTCAATGGCCCTTTAGCACCACATCAAAATGGAGTTGAATATTATAACTTAACTTGGTAGCATAATCAAATTTTAATCTGAAATATTTGATAAGAATTATTTAAAGATTTTGTTATTTTAGTTTTGGACTGATCTCTACTTAAATATGAGGGTCACTTGAGGAAATGCAAAATCCATGCATCTTTGAAATTTTATAATATGCACCTAAAATCCATTCTTCTTTCCTTCCTGCCTTCTTATATTATTCATGTGGTCATATGAAATAATTCAAAAGACATTTTCCATTTGGAATTTGATCCAAGAATGAAAATAGAAGTATTCAAAAATTTCGAAGGTTAAAAATTAAATTGGATCAAAAAGGATCCCAGATATATACAATTAAGTCTGGAACAGTTTTGACCTTGTACAAAACTGGCCTCAAAGCTCATCTGTTAGCCTTGCTTTGAACATGGGTCACGTGAACTCTGTGTGAACTCTGTAGATCCCTTCTGATCAAAATCGTTCTGTGATTCTATTTTATTATTGTAATGGAAGCAGATACTCAATGTGCAGAGAGGAGTAATTTTTTAAAAACAGAGTTTAAATTTAATCAGTTAGCAACAGCAGGCGGTAAAACAAAAGTCTCCAGTATGATAATATTTCACCCTGCGTTTGAGGGGCTAATCCAAGGCCTGATCTGAGAGTGTTCCCAAGAATGTAAATCCAATTACATGTAAGACATTTCCTTGTAGACATACTGGAAATTTCTTTGCATTTACTTGCATGGTTCCTGTCAGATTTTCTTATCTGATAACACAGACACATAATACTTTATCAATCTTTCTCTTCTCTAAAGATCTTAAAGAACATGATGAGCACTCAGAAATTAAAACATGTATAACTTTTTAAATGGAGAAATATTTTGGTTATGCACGTGTATCTGTTTAAAAACAGGTACAAAGAAAGCAAGCCATTTTCTCAAGATTTTCTAATGAAAACAAAGGGCAATTATGATTGTACATCTAAATGATATAACATAGGGCTTTCAGCCTGTGAGTAGCAAAGTCTAGAATGGTTTCATATGACATCTCTGCCTTCTTGGCTTCACAAATCTGAGCTGTTTAGAAAACCAGGTAGGTTAGAGTAAAACTACAATTTAATGAAAAGATTTGGTTTTTTCTGTCATAAGGGGTCATTTGTATAGGTTACAGTTTGTGAGAATTTTAGATATATATCCTTATTCATCAAGTATTTTAAAATTTGCAGCACAAAATATCTAAATCCAAGATTTNATATATATATATATATAAACATGGAAGATACTGCTGAGTGCCTCAAGGTCTCTAAAGTGAGGCATATCTATGTTAGCCCAATGAGAAATTTCTGGAGCACAAGTCCTGTCATTCCATTCTATCTGAGTCCTGTGTTCCTGAGGCTCCTTTTTGAATTTGGCCACCAGATTTCTCGGAATAGAGGTGGTGATCCGAATCAGGAGCTCTAAGGTCCACACATGAAACCCTCGTGAGAACTCTGCAGGGTGTGCTCTCCAGTGTCAGACACAGGCTTTTGCCGTGTTCTGTCCCGCTTTGTTCCAAAAGGAAGAAGTCCAGGGGAAGATCTAAAAGCCACGTTCCAAAAGCTTTGATCCTTTTTTCAACCATTACCAAGCTAGGAATTATAAATCTGGCATGAAGTCTCTAACCTTTTGGCCTGCCAACTATAGAGGAAAAAAAATGCAACCACTTCAGTGGCTTCAGATTTTTCCCAAGATTCATGAGAAGAGAACTTGGCATTCCAGGAGCAATGTGCTGGGTTTACCCTTCTTGGCAAAGTGAGGCTGTATTCCCATCTTTCTGCAGTAAAAATGCTGAGAAAAGTCCTTGTCTTCAGGACCTCACATCCTATCACGATGTTGTATCACCAAATTCTACTTTTATGTACCTTAGTGTATATCTGGAAATGCTTTACTGAAGTGAATGGCCGTGATTTCAGCTTTGCAGCAACATCACTGGCAGTAGATTTTGGCCTTTGGCTGCTTATTTTCAGACTTTTCTCAGTGCATAGTAACATATGTGCTATTTCAAAAGAAAAAAAGGCGTAATATTGCCACGATAGAAGTACAAGTGCAGCCAAGGGTGTTAGAGCACAGCACTTGATTAGATCAAAATTGCTTAAGACAAGAGTGACTGCTTCATTGACTTAACACAGCTGTAGGATCTGAAAGATTCTGATGGAAACAGCACCAGTGGTCACCACAACCTCCTTAAAAACCAGCTTCTTACACACACACACACACACACACACACACACACACACACACACACACAGAGAGAGAGAGAGAAAGGAATTAACTACAAAAAAAACTGCAGTAAAATGAGAAGCCGAGTTTAGCAGAGTTTTAATGGATAAATGTAACAATATTTTTCTAAAGCAAAGCAAATACCCTGATAACCCTGATAATAATACTACTTAACACCACTGAACAGCAGTCAGAAAATTACAATCTAATAAAAAGGCATTTTACATAATTGGTAAATGAACTTTCTCTGCTACTCCACGTACTCTGTCCAACCTGATATGTTAGCAACAGAATAGGTTTCACTTCACCTTTGGACTGGATGTATTAAGAGTTAAATATAGCAATTCTGATTATGATAAATAAAAAGAGATAGAGAATAGCAATAAAGTACTTTGCATCCCAAGAGTATGAAAACATTAAAGTTTATGGATTTGGCACAGGAAAGAATGATCATGATTACAGCTGGATTGCATTTCAGTATTTAAATTGTGATCTTTGGTTCGACAGAATCAGTTTTTCTAACTGGAAAAGCAAATGCATTCCAACTTTTAAAAAAATTCACTTATTAACCAATTCAGCAGTGACTTTTCCAAATATGCTCCAAATATTCAGCATGAATTAGCTGGTTTTGGTCAATTCTCCTGCTAGTGGATGTGGATAAGCAGATGTGGGATATGTGTACCTTCAGAATGCATTAATTTAAAACTCCAAGTGAATATTTGAGGGGTTGTTCTGCAATAAACTCCACTCATATTAGAGATGCAGATCCCTTTTGGACAGTTGCAGGAATCCCATGTGTTATATCGGTATGCTTGGGAGAAGAAAAGAAATCTTTTCCTGCCCCTATACCTCAGTTTCTGAAATGGCCACTTGGGAGGACACAGGGTATATATATGTAGGTACGTATCCCACAGCCTTTCTGATATTTTTACCCCCTTCTTTTCATCCTGTACTGAGAAATTCAGCTGAAAAAAAGAGCTACCTGTTATTAGTTTTGAATGCCCTTGACTTTTCCTGTCCAAACAATACCAAACAATGAATGGCGCCCAGGAGAAAAGTTGCTTAAATACTGTTTTTTAGTCTCCCTGTTAAAATAAATGCTAAAGAGCAATTAGATAAAATACACACTATTAGTGCTAGTGAATCTTTGGACAAAATATTCACTATTGCACTGCAATTCTGAGCATTTATCACACTGACTCAAAACCCACAAAATAGTTTTGATCTTGAAACTGAAGACCAGAAATGACCTTTGACTTTCATTTAGATTGGAGAAATTTCCACTAAATTACTAGCACATCTCTTTGCAGACAAATCTTAAATATCACAAAAACAATGATTTTTATAAAAAATTACATTAAATTGAATTTAATTGCTCAATGGCATTCACTTAATTCATTTTCTGATATGGATTAAATCTTGCATTCATAGTTCACTCAGGTTTGTTATTTCCAAAAACTAGTGATTCCCTGTGGCAGATACAGTCAGTCCTTCCTGCTCACTGATGTCTTTAAGGAAGAGAGAATATAGGATTAATACAATATTTACACTTACCTCTGAAATTAGAAAGAATGTATTATAGATGTGGGAATCAAATGAGAAGACAGAAGTACATAAAAAACTTATATGTCATTTCTTTTACAGAAAGGCATTGGGACCACGAACAAACAAACAAAAACAAACAAACACCTCCAAAAAAACCACTGTAAGACAAATCCCAACAAACATACAAATAAACAATCAAAACCAAGAAAATATTAGTGGGGAAAAAAATCAGGATAGTAGGGTAATGTTAGTGTCTGCCTTTGAGGTTCCATCAGAATCTGAATATAAAAGGAGAACAGCAGCACTCTTGAAAACTCTGAGATCACAGAGTCTTTAGGTGATTACTTGGCATGCTTGGGTTCTTCTGAAACTTACATCATAGAGAGTGAGGACAGCTCTAGTTTGAACTAAAAGTTATTGTAGAAAACGCAGGCACAATTCTGTCTTGCCAAACAGGTACAGAAAGTGTAAGGTCTTCCCTTTCCCTAAATTAAACTGGACTAAAACCCTATACATTAAGATTGAGTTCATGGAGCAAAAAACTCACAGAGTTATCTTGCAATCACCATTCTCTTTTCCAGGGACGGAAAAACCTGTGAAAATGCTTTTGTTATACAAAAGTGGCCAAGAAAATTAAAAATATTTCCACAATTCCTTTTCCTAGAGGTCTCTGTGGAATTTGCTTCACTCATTTCAATTCATAGATAGTACTTTTCTAAAGCAGCAAAGACATATCCAACATTTTTTTGTGCTTAAATATAGAGCTGAAAACCTTAATCGCAATTTAATTTGACTAAATACTTACATACTTTATGGTCAATCATCCAGATCTTTTACAAGGTTCCTTGGCTTTAGAATTAGTAATCTCAAATGGTGCTACATATGAGCCTTGCCTAACATGACATATATTGAAACAGACTGTGGAACGATCGCTTAGAGATGAGAACCTTGCTACAGTTTTAGTGAACCAAAGCTAAGAGGAAAATTATTCAATTATAGTAAATTTACAGTAGCTTCATATTTGATAAGAGTGGTTCTTCTATCATCTGAGTATCATATTGAAAACCCTTGAGCAGCAAAATAGCTCTAGAAATGCTGTGGATGTTTTAGCTATTTGTTAAGAAAATTCAACTGTCCTGATTTTTGTATGAACACTTTGGCTCTTTCTACAATAATGGCTATGAAGATGTTTTTGGTTAGTGTATTGATGGCCCAATTTACCTTGGATAGCAGTGCACCAGAGAGAGCTGTGTTAGTGGAAATAGTTTTGGTAGAATTGGCTGCCCCATAATTAACCCTGGGGCTGTCAGTGCTCTGGGTGGCACCTGTAGTAGCAAAGAATTCAGGTCTCCTCTTTCAGTATAATATTGAGAAATCTGTGGGGGACGGGAGGAAGGGGGCCAATCGTGATTTCTTCCACAACGTTCACCTCAGATCATGGTAATTTGTTTCAGTCTGTTGTATGCCTCCCCCATAGATCTGATCAAGTGAGATAAGATGTTAGTGAATAACGCAAGCAATTATGAAGTCAACCAAAAGGAATAGTTTTGTGGGACAGGCATACACACTCTTTAATTTGAGAACACTCGGGCTTACAGGAAGACATCAGAAGTCCCTCCTTTAAAAATCAGTGCTTTGTCAGTCTTCTGAAGCCATTATTAAGCTCAAATTCAACAGTTGATTTAATGCTTGTATAAATACAAGAGTAACAGATTGCAGTGTCTTTCAGCTCACCAATTTGTTTTGTAATCAGCAATCCAGATGCTCACTTTTCAAAATGGAGGATGTCATCGTGTACAGTCTCAGTGGTAACAGATGCAGTTATAACACATATATCCCAGAAAACCTTGTACGGAGTAACTACAGATGCTGGTGACAAAGTTGTGAACACAAATTCCTTCTAAGGATCATCTCCCAAGTCACTTTCACTTTTCACTCTAGACATTAAAGTTCTATGAATGGACAGGAATATATAACATCTTGGGCTCAGATGACAATGTTTATTTACCAGAACTAATTCCTGCTCACCCTCAGTAGAAATGGACAAACGGTTTGGCCTTTTCTTCCCACTCCCCTTGATTGAGTGTTGTGAGCAATAAATAGCAAAAGTTCACGAAAATCAGTGTGCTCTGTGCAGTACTTTAAATGAAAGGATAATGTATAAGTGAATATATTAAAGATTGCCTTTTTTAAATAATATGTCTGCCAAGCTGATCTTTGGGAAATTACTTGTATTTGGAGTGTACAGAGATCACTAAATGGTAACTAGAAAAATCCTAATATTTATTGGTTTTTGTTTTACTTTGGATTCCTGAACTACTCTTGTTTCATATCAGCAGCCAATCAGTATCAGAAAATGATGATATTCCCAGAGTACTCAGACATTTATCAATAAACTCTGTGTTATATTTACTTCTGTGGCATTTATAGTAACATTATTAGTTACTTTATTAGTTATAGTAACTTGCATTGCTGCTCTGTATAATTTAGCAACTTATTTATTTTTGAGTGTGAATATACCAGACTATTGTTATAGAGCAAAAGGTACGTATAATTTTATTGTTACTACTACTGTCACTTATTATGATAAGCATCTACCTTTCTATTTTTCTCATTTTTCTCATTAAGCCTGACTAAGCAAAAAGATTCTATCTATAAAGCGGAAAAGACAGTTTGTATTTCTTGCCTTTTAACCCAAGAATTGTCGATTTTTTTGCCATAGCAGGGCTTGACACTTAGGATAGCTCAAACCTGCTTTGCATACTGTGAATTCCTTCAACAACAGCATGAATTGTGACAGGGACTAATTAGAATTTCCACCCCCTCTTTTCAACTCTTTTATTTTTGATGAGTGCCAGAACCAGTAGAGGAAGTTTAACTAAATCCAGGTAAAGTAATTAGTCTCCAGTTTTGGAAGTTAAGGAAAGAGAAGAAGTACATTGCAATAGGTACTTTTGAGCATGTGTGTTTGTGAGCACGATACATTTGCACATTAATTCTTTTGTGTTTGGTACACAACTGTTGGTACACAACTGTGACTTTGTAACATTTGAGAGCAATACATGCAATGACTTCCAGCAGCTCCTTCAAGATATCCATCCAGATCCCAATTAACCTAGGGACAGTCTACCTTGGTTGCTTTATTTGATCTTAATATCTAGTTTTATGTACATAGGGTGCAAGCTACTATTATTTTGATAAATAAATAGGGTATGACAACTGACCTCCACCTAGAGTAACCAGTTGCTTTTGATGTTTCTCACACGATACGTAAGCCTTTCTGAAATCAGGTGAAATCTCATGGGTTGGGATGCATTCATCTACTGTGGTAGACTGT
>VWZN01007167.1:484713-494996 GCA_013396955.1 Regulus satrapa | reverse complement strand
TTTTTTTTTTTAAATCTTAAAATCTTAAATCATGTAATTTCTTCCTCACTATAATTCCTGGTATTTTTGTTGCTCTCGGGTTTTTTCCCCCATGATTTCCACTTCCTTATTTTTCCCTATTATATGTTTAACATAAACTGAAGAATACTTTCAAAGTTGAAAGCATTGAATAAACATATGAAATAAATATTTCACACAGGCACATACAGTGGCACATATAGTTCCAGCCTCTTGTATCAAAGTTTAAATAACTGTTTTCTTTTGACTTATTCAGTAAGTTTTTTAGGAGGTACTTTACACAAATGAATCAGTATCCAGTGTGAGTCTCAATTTACCTAATTTTCTCTTTCTAAGAGCTGACCATTCCATTTAATCTATCTATTGATACTTTTCTATAGTAAGTAGAGAGAGCCTTGTTCCTCCAGGGGATAATTCATCTCAATAAATATAGATGTCTAGGGCAGATAAAAAAAATTCTTTCACTGGTGGTACTACCTGTGGATTTAATCACTAACCGGCTTTAAATCTTTCCCAAGAGTTGTGCTATTTTGATCGGAAAAAACAATGTCCAAATAATGTGGACCAATGCCATAATGCCACTTTCTTGTTTGTTATTTCTTTGCTGACTCCAGATTTTGGTATTATACAAAGCTTATCCTAAGGGCATGTTCTGTATCTTGAGAATTCAGTTTCAGATTTTCAATTAAAAGAGCCAGCCTATTGTTTATAGGGTATGAGTCTTCTGAGCTTTAGTGGGTTTTTTCCTCTTTTCTCTTGTTTTGACCAATTAGACACTTGATGAAAAGTTCTTCTCAGAAGCCCATAGCTGAGCTCTTGTTTATAAGACCAGAGAAAAAGTTCCATGAAAACAACTTATATTCACATAAACATTTTCTTTTCAGAAAGAAATTCCTAAAAATGTCACTAAAAAGACAATTAATGTGAAAAATGAATTCTTTATATTGGAAGAAATGGGAGTCTTTTTGGATATCAACCTCATTAAATTCTCATTATTTACAGATTAAATGGTTTGAATTATCATTGTATTTTTTCCTGATTTTCTAGTTCTTCTGTTATTCTTATCAGCAACATTTTTGTCAGTTTAAGTGTTTATACTGAGTATTTAATTATTTTGACAGCTGATAACAATATGTTAAATTGGAAGTAAGTTGAATTATTTGAATAATTACCTGAATTGCATCAGGAAAAGGATTAAACAAAACTCTTTAAAAGAAACTGCATCAGTAGAATTCCAAAGAGATAAATATATTGGTTTTCAATCCAGTCACAACAGAATTAAAGTCTGATCCAAAGCCACTGAAATCAATGAGAGCATTTCCACTGAGCTGGCCTTGGATCAAGCTCCTGATGCAGAAAGCAAAAAAAAAAAAAAAATCGAAGCTCCTTATCTATATTCATTGCACATGGTAAAATAAAGGAGCTTCATGCTGTACTTAAGTGAAGACAAAGAAACTTGATCTTGAATAAACTACTGTAACTTCTGTTCACACAGAACCTTGTTCAATCCAATAATGATGTGTTAGTTACAAAAAGTTTGAAAAGTTTTCAAATGTTTTATTCCTAACAGCTCAGAAACAAGTTTTCTTAACATACTTTTAAACCATTTTCCACTAACAACAAAATGACTAGTCACTCAGTTTAGACTCTATTCCTTTCCAATATGTTGTGTACTGCTAAATATCAAGGAAGTCAGTAAGTTACCAAAATAAAATAGTATTATATTACACACATGGAAAATGCAACACTTCTGCGATATTAGAAAACAAATATGATTTTTTTAAAAAACCATGTGAAAAAGGCAATCCATGAAGGCAACATGAAAACAAGGAAACTACAGGGTCCTGAGGGCCAGGGAGAATTTAGAAGAGCACAATGTCACTGGGGAAATGTTTGGATACTGAAGATGGCATCTTAGAGAAATAAGATCCTCCTTCACACTGCATTTAACTATATTAATATTTCCACCAATTCCTGAAGTTAATCATTGAGTCTCTTAGCAGTTTTAACAGCAAATATTATCTCTCTTCCTTAGTGTTATGTGCCTCATTATATTCTTCATTCAATTCACCAAATTCTTCACTAAGAACAAATTCTTTAAATATTTAATATTTGTTGACTAGTATGTCACTTCTGATAGGTTCAATTCTAAAACTTCCCCTGGATTTGGTTGGGTTTTTGTGGGTTTGTTTTTTTGTTGTTGTTGTTTTGTTGTTTTGTATTGTTGTTTTTGGGGGTTTTTTGCTTTGTTTTTTTTTTGTTGGTTTTTTAAAATTAGTTGTTGTTCCAATGATAAACCATTTAAAGCTCACTGTAGTTTTTTGGGGTTTTTTTTGGGCTCCCTGACATGAAAATACAAGAGAGGCTAGTGGGTTGGAAAGTATTATTTATTTGAGGTTTTTAATTTCTTTTCTTCATTCTAGGACCCATTTTATATTCCAAGGCCATAAAAACTATAATATACAGTCATAAATAAGATTTTTCACATGGGTCGGAGAGACCCTATACAATGTTCACAAACTGGACTGCAGGCTGGTGGGAGGAAATTCCCTATTTTTCCTCTTTAGTCTGTGAGAGTGGAGAAATGCCTTTTGTAGCATTTTAAGACTTGCCTAAGCCAATGAGCCTAGGCCTACTGTGCGTCAAAAATTCTCCAAAGAAATTTCCTCTTGATGAATATGGGTTCATTCATATAAAATCCCACTCTCTTCTTCCTTTCTCAGTTTATCAAAAAGCATGAGGGTGTACTACGGATTGCAGGGAGAATTTCCAAAGCAGTTAATGTACAGAATTGTATCACAAATGTTCCACTGGTCTAGAGACTGATGATTCATTTTACAGCTAATGTGCCAATTTTTAAGTCTGTTAAAGAATAATACATATGGGACCATAAAATTTTGTCTTCCATACACTTGAGTGATGAACATCCATTGAAATACATGTGAAAAAATGTATGTATGTACGTGGGAAATTAACCAGATTTAAAAAAATATTCCTGGTGATTCATATTCTTCTTTAAACCAACAAATAAATAATTATTAACATCATTTATGTTCTATATTATGATTAACAGACAAAATTAAAACCTTTAACCCTTTTTTGTTTCACCACAAGCTTATGATGACTAGGCATTTGTACTATTTTTCATTTCTCAATAAACTTTTTATAATCTAAAATGCACTCTATATACTGAGAACATAGCTATAAACTATCATGCTAGACTTCTTGTTTGAGACAGCAATTTTTAATATACAAATCTGCATATTTGTATATTTGTGACCAAAAAATGGGGTCACAGATCGTTATTTTTTTCTCTTATTGTTGTTTTCCAAGTAAGCCCAAGGTTTTGATATTTAATCCGGGGGTCATACTGATACCCAGAGACATCCTAAAGTCCTTTCTAAATTTCCTGAGTTGCAGGAATCCTTTGAGTCAAGTACAGGTATATATTCTGTCTGCCCACTTCCATTTATAATTACTCTTTGTGCATTGAATGCATGTTTGTTTCAGTGGTTGTCTATTGTCAAATAAAACATGCATTTATGTAGCTTTATGGACTCTAATGCCTCAAATAAAAATAGACATAGAAATGCAGTGTGTAGTGTCCCATGCCAACTAAAAAAAATGGTAAAGAGTTTTTTAAATTGCATGCATGACACAAAAAACATTTTGAATATGCACCACTTGTCATGCACTCATATGACATTTTCTATTAGAGATGACACTCCCATTATTTTGCATTTTAGCTGAGTAGTGATTTTCAGTTCAAGTACTCTGTCTCGGATTATAATGGATGGTCTTACTTTAAATGAAAATTTGCTCCTGTCATACAAAAAACTACTATTATTACATTCTATTGAAATAATGTATTAATATCAAGAATATTAAATGAAAACACAGTGAGTATGGGAAAATTTTTTTTTTGTGCTAGTTAAAGAGCAGAATATTTTCAGGTAATTTGAAGTGTCAATAGCTATTCTGGAAAATACTTGGCTGCTCAAAGATTCCAAAGTAAAAGGATAAGAAACTATTTTATATCTATGTAAATGTTTTACTAAAGCTTCTTTCAGTTTTGTTTTTTGCTTTTTGTTTTTTGGGTTTTTTTTTTTTCCCATTGACTTCTTAGAAGAGAAAATTTGATGTCCCAAATTATTTACAAACCACACACTTCTCAGATGCTCAACTACCTAAAACTCAGAACAGATTTACAATACAATAACTTAATAATCAATTTTCTATGTATTATATTCAACAAATTATACTGCACAAATTCATTGGTTTCATATTACAGGTCTCCTACTGAAAAAAAATTCTGCATAAGTCCAGCCTGCTGCTCAATCTCCTCCTCACTTGTATTGTGAGGCTGCTACCAGATCCCTCTCAAGCCACCTCCTTTCCTGCTAAGCAACCCCAGTTTCCTCTGCTGCTCCTCAGGGGCCAAGTGCTCAATATCCCAATTGTCCTGGGAGTTCTCTGGAGTTTATCAGTATTTTTACTTTAAATTGCATGAGTTTTCTTATAAATTCAGACCCAAACTGCACACAGTGCCTAAGTGTGGGCTAAGAAGTGTCATGCATAGGAGGATAATAACTTTCCCCAGACTATTGGTTCTGCTGCAGTGAATACAACCCCAGATACTGGTGACATTCTGTACTGCCAAGAAACCATGTTGGTTTCTGTTCAGGTTACCTTCTTCCTGAGGGCCCCAAGGTCTTTGCCAAAGAGTTCAGGCCTGGCTACTCCTGTTATTGCATGTTCTAATATATAGTCTCCTGCCTGCATTGTCTCAAGAGGGTCTCACTTCCCAGATGCAGGACTTTGCATTTTCCTATGCTAAATTTCATCAAGGTATCCTAGAAGTCCACTCCTTCAACCTTGTGAGGTGCCCTGACCTGATCCACTT
Organism: Regulus satrapa; assembly: GCA_013396955.1. Taxonomy (NCBI): domain Eukaryota; kingdom Metazoa; phylum Chordata; class Aves; order Passeriformes; family Regulidae; genus Regulus; species Regulus satrapa. The sequence goes on along the minus strand of VWZN01007167.1, from coordinate 490,075 downwards.
CCCACCCCCACCCCTCTCAAGTTCTGTGTCACTTGCAAAATTAATGAGTGCAATTTGATGATACTCACAATAAGTGTTGATATATTTGAATTTAATCCAAAAAAGATATTTCAGTCATCTTTTAAATAGGCATGTCTATTGTAGGTAGATGAAACAGACACTACTTTTATTCCTTATATACATATAGGCAAACCATATTGCGAATGCATTAGCCCATCCTGAGAATTTTCCACAAGCAGTTTTTTTGTTCATGATGCTTCTTAAATACTGTTGTGGGACTATGAAAACTAAAAATGTAATTTAGTTTTCTGATATTTCTACGCGGAATAGAGACACTGGTTATTAAACTAAAATCTTGTAGAAAAGTTTTCTTTTGATTAAAAACAAGAAGGGAAAAAGAAAACCTGGTAATCCTTTTATTTGGGAACTAAATTATTCAGCAGAATCCAATGACTCCAGGAGAAGTGGCTCATACAGGAATATAGTCCAAAATGAAAGATCATGGAATCCCATGAAGAACTCTAGTTTTCTCAGTTTTTAAATAAGTCTTGTTTCATGCTCATTTTCAAATGTTGGCAGAATAGCAGACTTGAAAAATGAGAAAACTGAATGTAAAACTTCAGATTAGTGTTTTGGCCTAGTTTCTTTGCTGTTCCTATTGAATTGTGCAAGGCAAATGAGCTGACTTAAATATCATTTTAATTAATGTAAATTAGAAGTTACTCTACAGAAATGTAGTATGACAATGTTCAGAAAATAAATGTTCATGAGTCAAATTTCTCACAGACATAAACTATTGCATCTGAATGGTTATGCTCAGTGTAGAATTCATTGTAAAAAGAACTGTACCTAAAAATGTTCAGCAATAATAACAAAAAGAAAAGCTTCCTGAAATTACTAAATTTTATAAATATTTCATATGTGTCATGTTGATTCACAGGCAAAGAGAGAAGTGTAACAACGTATCTCAAAAGAAGATCATAACAAGTGACAAATTGGCAGATCTTTATATCAAGTTACATAACAGAGGAGGATGAAAATCTAATGATACAACCACTGCTATACAGAAAATATTTCTTATCTCTGAATACACATGAAAACCCATAATTTACACAGTTCCCTGCAGAATTAAGAATCCAAGAAAAGAAAAAAAAAGCAAAAAACTACAAATATATTATTTTTCATTCAGCAGTGAATCTGAAAATTCCAGGATGACTGAGGTAAGTTTAAAAAATAGACTAATGAAACTTCTTATTTAATTTTTTTTTTAAAAAATAGTTTTCTTTGGTTTTTTTCTGTAGAGAGAGTTTTCTTTAAATTAATAGAGAGTTTTTTGAATTAATATAGAGAGTTTTTTAATTAATATTCTGTTTTTAGCAGAAATGAGAGGAGGGAGAAACTGGTGACATTAGTTTATATTTTTGAAAAGGAAATTTTCTATACTCTGTAATAGTCAGGAAATAGAAAACATCTGCATATGGCAATATGCCATATTTTTTATTCTCTTGTCTTAACTTGGGCTCATTTTTTATAATGAATAAAAGAAAACAAGAATTACTGTAGACCATCAACTCCTCTGAATTAGGAAACATACCAGATTGAGGAACCTGGTATCCTCAATAGACTTCTAACTGAGACACCAAATAAAATCAAACAGAAGTTTTAAATTCAATAATCTTCATTCTTTCCCAGTTCTTAAAACCCACTTCACTTAACAGCTTTATATTATCCTAATCATTATTCCAGTGTCCTTCATTATCTCACTGGGAAGCAAAACCTTTCTTTCTTTCCTTTTTCTTTTCCATAACAAATTTATCCAATGTCTCAGTAAAATTCCAGTTGGTTAGAGGCCATCAGCCCCGTTTGGATGTCTTAAAAGTATCCTTTTTTTTTTTTTTTTAATTTGGTGTTTCTGTAATTCTTGGACCATATCTCAATTTTAATTATCAAATAAGTATGTGTGATTAATTTTTAAAANTTAAAAGTTTCCTTTTTTTTTTTTTTTAATTTGGTGTTTCTGTAATTCTTGGACCATATCTCAATTTTAATTATCAAATAAGTATGTGTGATTAATTTTTAAAACTTGTTTTTCTGGCATATATTCAGCTTGATCCTAAATCAGGATCTGCTGACATTTCACATATAGTGCCATATCCATCAGCCTGCAGATAGTTTTAAGCTTGAATACTTTGAATTAATTTTTTACTTTGGCTGCTAATTGAAGTCCTTTTCTGTTGAGAAGTGTATTTCTTACATATGCTGTGAGGGAAAAGGAAACTTTCCTGGAGCCACACTACTGACAAAAGCTTTTGGGGTACAAATACTCGAATTTCAAAGCTATGTAGAGAGGCTGGATATCTTATGAAAGGTTGTAAAGGGCTCACGCTATGAGTTTTAATGCTTAACAATGAATCCTAGAGCCAATACCATACCTGAGTTTCAGGTATAGAAGATGATAGGAACTAACATTAATAACAATAGAACTACACTACTCAGATCATTTTGGCTACACAAAGTTCTTTGTCTCTGTCATTCTAAACTTTGGTCTTCCATGTTAACAATTTTATAGCTGAAATGTACAGTGCTAGAGAATTCTCCAAAGTAAGAGGTGAAAGTTGTGTTGTTATTCATACAGATGAGTTTATTTCAAATATAATGGAATGCCAAATTAAGCAAAGAATCAAAAGAGAGGGCAAAGCATTGTTTTATTCTAAGTTTGGATGATGGTTCTTTAATTATGTGTATTTCATTCTTAATCTTTTACACTTAGCTACCTTGTCACTTTTTAAAGACATACCTCTCTGGGGAAAAGGAATATCTTGAATTTAAAAAACAGATAGGATACTGATTTTTGTTATCTTAGTGGAAAAGGTACTCTTAAATTTGAGTACAAAAGGAAATCCCAGCTAATTCAACATTAAAGAAAATGCCTCTAAAATTACTCTGTAGAAAATTGTATCAGTATTGTGGTTAGTACAAATAAATGTATTATTCCCTAAGCTCCTCTGCTGCACATTACTGATTTACAGCATCAAACATTTTCTGAGGTTGATAATGAACTATATTAGAAGAAAGGTAGGAACTGAGAGTAGCTCTGCAAAGTTTCTCTTACAGTCTTTTCCATAGAAATTCTCTTGAGGAAAGGAAAATTAAATCACCCAGAAAGTAAACCCTGGGAAATGTACAATAATAAATGATGGCGTCATTTGGCAAGTTTATGAAGTACCAAACTTCCCCTTTCTTCACTATATGAGTTTGACAATGAGTGTAGACATTCTGTATTTTCCCCAACAGAGATAAACTAGTTGACGTAAATCCAGCCAGAGTAGTTCCTATGCAAAAAATTTGCATTATGGGGGTAGCATCAACCATTTCAGCCGCATTAAATGAAGGAAAATTCTCTTTGTTTAGAAAACTCTCAACTTGCTCACAGCCCTTTTAATCACATTTCAAGTTAAAGTTTACGTTCTTTACTGCAATGCAGTGTAGAGGTAGATGATACTGTCACTGAAAATGTGCCAGCCTGAGTGTTGCAGCAGTTTAGTTGCTGTACTTCCACAGCATTTAATTGACTGTTCTGAAGAGCAAAATGGCTCATCCAAAGCCTTGCCCCAGTTGTACTGTTCCTGACACTTAGAGCCAGTCATTCTTGATCCTCCAGATCTCTGCATTCACAAGAAACACACTCTGTCCAGATTTACACAAGTTCTCAGGTGTTCTGAAAATCTACTCTCTGTTATTTCCCAGTATATTTGTTTGTAGTCAGAATATGTAAGAGGGAGAAATAATCTCATGTGTACGCCACATAGGATTAAAAAAAAAAAAAAAAAAAAAAAAAAAAAAAAAAAAAAAAAAAACAAAAAAAAAAACAAAACAAAACAAAAACAAACTTCTAAAATCATGTAAACTGTACAGATAACAAACTGTCTTTTGGAATTCTAATTTGGAATTCTTGATTTCTACATATTTTTTTTTCACTCAGAACCTTTTTGCAGTTCATGAAGTGCTGGCATGTAATTCATCTACTGTTTATATTAAACTTTAAAATCAAACCAACTTACCGAAGCAAATGACAAAATGGAGTGAAGCAATGGCACCTTATCTTAATGGAATGGAGATTTCTTGGAGTATTCTCTTTATTTTGCTTATCCTGTTTCCTCATCAGAACACATTAACTTAAATCATCACTAGATAAGACCCTAAATTCTGTTCATTTAATCAAAAAGACATTTCAGTCTTAGGTGGAAAACAATAGGAATTATTGAGCACACCATCAATACAAGCATTTCATGGATGTTATCCAGTTCAACAGGCATTAGTTTTATCAACAGACAACATAATCAAATCAAAGCAGAATTAAGCATTCTAAACTTTTAGTTTTATAATACCTTGTAATTTCATTGACCTATTATTTCTGCAATAATATTTTTCTATTTGTTTTTGCAACCTGACATTCATCTTTTTTCACAGTAGTGATCTAAATTACAAGTATATTTGAGTTATTGTGTCCTTATACCTTGAAAACCAAGGCAGTGATTTGGATGAAAGGACAAGGGAGAGGCTAGAGCAGAAAAAGCTTGAAGAATTCTGAATTCCTTTTCGTGTTTTATATCAATATTTTCATTAATCCTGTCTCACATTTTCCTTAACAAACCACATTATTCCTACATTTACTCAGTCTCTCCCTGCTGCAGCTGCAAGTCTTCACACCATCACCCAACCTCTCCATATAATCCACTCAACTTGTAACAATGGTCATGTGTGCTTTGACAGTTGTCCCACATTTCTCCCAAAAGAGTAGCTGTGTTCCCCAGTTCTTGAAGCCCTTTAAAGGCTCATCATGGGGAAAGGCCTCGTGGAAAAATCATAGGTTATTCTTACAGCATTTCTAGGTTCTTTAGATAGCATGTGAAAATAATTCATGAAGCCACATAAAACCTAAGCTATGTCAGAACATTAATACATAAACTACACAGATTTACACAGGGAATAAACAATAAATGGCACAGACAGGAGTGTATAAATATGTTTGGTAATTAGCATGATGAGCAAGAGTTACACAAACTGAAAATAACCATTAAATATTCCATTATAGTATCTCTGTACATGCAAATTTCCCTTGTACTTTTTACATGTGAAAAAGGGAATATTATGTTTTTGTACTTCTTATTCTTTCTTCCTTTGAATTTCTTTATCCTTCCTTCCTTCTTGCCTGCCTGCCTGCCTGCCTTTTTTTCTCTCTATAGACTTGTGAAACTAGCAAAATTCTATTACTGCACCTGAATTTCACACAGTAAAATAGCATAAATCAATATGAAAAGTCCATTTATGAATTTCTGTGTTTTCTCCATCATAGATGTGG
>VWZN01007167.1:472422-484661 GCA_013396955.1 Regulus satrapa | reverse complement strand
GGGGGGGGGGGGGTGAGGTGGGGTGGTGGAGTGGTAGTATTCATTGCATTTGCTACTTCTGCATTGATTATTCTGACAAAAGCAAAAAAAAGGAAAGAAGAAAAATATTACATCTGTGATTAGAGCAAGCCTAACAATGGATATCTCACTATTTATTTAATGACTTTTCAATACCTTTTAAAATATAATCTGATATGCATCTTTGTAGTTTTTCACTGAGATCTCAGTATTTGAGAATGGTTGGAGAGATAACAGTCACCAGTGTCTGAAGAAGTTGTGGAACTAATTCAACCCAGAAAATAATCTTAGCCAAGTATATCTGACACCTGGGAGTGAAAAAGGAAGCAAATATGATAGTGACAGAATTCACTGCAGGAAGCAACAGTAACAGTGATTCTGTCTCAAGCCAGAGGTGTTTTACTGTAATTGCTGCTAGATGATCTAACATACACTCTTTTTCTCTAATACAGCTTTGGATAAAGCCTGGCTACCAGCTGACTGGCTTCAACACCTGAACGCCAAAAAGTGCAATTTTAGAAGTGACATTGCTGATCTATTTGCAGAACACATCACCTGCCATTCGCAACATTGCTTGGGAGTGGGATCCATTAGAAAAAGAAGCTTCAGAACAGAAATGAGGAGCTTTCTTTCTTCTTGCTGGCCTCTTTTCATCTTCTCTTCTTATGTTTCAGTAGGTAATTTTTCCCACTTCTTTCAGGTTTTACGCTGTGGTAGTGGTGCTGAATGCTGATGAGGCTCTGCTTAATGCAACTTCAGGCAATGCAGCCTAAGCTTTCTATAGTCAGAGAGCCTTTAAAGAGCCTTCAATTAGCAAGCATCTAGACAGAAAGGATGATAGAATAAAATGCTTAATAAGCCCTTTAAAAGAGACCCAAGGTAAAAAGAGACCCAAGGCACTAAGGCAAAAAAATTTAAAATGGTATTATCATTAAAATACTTGAGACTTGTACAGTCTAAAAATATATCTAAGGTTAATGTTTGTCTTACTTATATTACAAAAATCTGCTTCAATATCACTAATATTGCTGTGTTTGTCTTTGTACAAGTGTGCTTCATCTATCCTATGTTTAGCTGGAACCTGTGGAGTAAGTTTGTATATTTTATAGTCAAGAATTCAGATTAAATTCCTTCTTATCTAGAAAACCTAAAATAATTTGTGTTCCAGTGTTGTGTAGCTTTCAAAACAATTATATCACCATGCAGACTTTGATTAGCATAAATGATACTTCAATTATAGATGGGTAGTGCCTGCTGAAATAAAACTCATATCTGTTTGAAAAGTCATTTATTAAATAAGGATCATACTGGCAGGGGCACCATTTTGGAGCTTTCTTTTCTTTTCTTTTCTTTTCTTTTCTTTTCTTTTCTTTTCTTTTCTTTTCTTTTCTTTTCTTTTCTTTTCTTTTCTTTTCTTTTCTTTTCTTTTCTTTCTCATTTAAAAATATTGTTTACCACAGACATTATGCTTTCAAAATACAGAATTGATTCTTTATAGTATAAATAAAATGGAAACAAAGTACTAATCACCGTTGAAAACTTTCAAATTGAATGCTTGAAAGCATCCAAATATTTTCTCATTTGAATGCAAATACAGAGCTAAATTTTGAAGTTGAAATAAAAGTGTCTCAAGAATGAAATATGTTTCTTCATAAGTAAACAGGTACATTGGGACAACTGTTCATTATTCAAAATATAAATAAACTTTAATTTACATAAGAGAAAATGAAGACACATTAGAAGGGGATATATTCTGTATTAAGTACACCATTTTCAAAACTGTATTCAGAAATAAATGATGATTAAAAATGGAGCTGTTCAAGTAGTATTTTCAAATAAACTAGAACTATATTCTTTCAGCTCTATTCAGATCCAGATTTCCCCTCAAAAATGGAAAAAATACTCCTTCAGTGATATGCATGTGTTCAGTTTTCAAGAATTGGAATTGCAGATAATTTTTACCTCCAGTGGCCTCCAAGTAATTGTAGACGTACATGAAGACCCCACAGATGATACCATTACAGCAGGTGACTCTTCTTTTGATTGTATAGGTCAAAGCCATGCACTACTTGCTGAGACTGCAATCAAGTTTCATCCCCATTTGTTTTAGTATGAAGTGATACAGATGAGGAATAATGCAGTGTTCAGGGTTCTCTGCTTCTGCCACACTTTTCCTCTCTGGCAGTCAGAACAGTGATGGGATTCAGAAAAATTGTTAAAAGTTATCTGGGGTGTTACAAAAAAAAAATAAATTGGATTAAAGAAAGATGTAGAAATTAGATCTCGAGGGATTTTTTTTTCATTCCTGATTGTATGAAGACTTGTATGTTTATCTTTACATAGGTAAGTTAAGAAGCTGTAGACAACAGAATAATTCACGAAAATGGTATTTAAACACATGCATCACAGTTGTCAGGGCAGAAACCTCTGTAAAATTGGGCCAGACAAGTCACTCATTACATAGTTATTACTTCAGGGGAAAAAAGGCATTCTATTCAACTGAATAGATTATTTATGAAAAATGAGATGATCGATAGCTGAGTATTCTGCCTAAATCTATTCCACAGAATAAATCTCACCTGACTTGTTAATGTGGTGACAGCTATGAATCTCATTATTTCAAGTTCTGACTGCTGGACTCAAGTTTTATTGCAATGACTGCCATGAGAAATATTTTTACTTAAAAATCAGAGTGCTAAAATCACAAACCCCTACCTTGAGGCGAGCTTGCAGCAGTTCTATCTGTTCTTGATAGAGTTGCTCTCAACAGCTACTGTGGGTTTAGAGCACCTCTTTGTGGTGTGTTAGTGAGATGTTACTTATGAAAAGAAAATTCATAGAAAAATATATTTCATACAGTGGATAGAAATTTATTTTTAAAAGAAAGAAAGAAAAATTGATGAAAAATATTTGTATTAATTGTTAAATAAGTGATGAAGAGTAGTAATGTGCATCCTTCCTGTGTTCTTTGTCGGTAGTTTCTGTTGGTGTTCTATACAGTATATCCTAGCCCATGAAAAATTATGTACAATACATATTTAATACCTATTGGGATTACATAATCATTATATTTTCATTTTGTAAATAATAATAATAATAACCATAATAATAATAATAATGGTAATAGATACTATTGGCTTTAAAATACTTCNNATAATAATAATCATAATAATAATAATAATGGTAATAGATACTATTGGCCCTAAAATACTTCCTGCAATTATCTCAAAATCTATGGTGAAGTACATCTGCTATAATAAAGATGAAATTTTATCTAAATAATGTTGCATTAAAATTTTCCTTCATGCAACTAAATACCTAAGTATGGAAACATAAAAATTACTTTTGTTAAAGTTCAACTCTAGCACTGACTCATTCCTTCACCAGCTTAATCAACTGCATCCTCTTTATACAGAGATATGCAAAGGTATGTAAGAATGATGCTAGGAAAAGTAAGTACATACCTTACTTTCTCCCAGAGATAAGGAATTTCCCAAGGTTTCTCTGCTGACTCTGCAAGTCCCAAGGTAGCATAATTCTAGGATTTAGAGAGAAGGTGTTAAGGTAGAGATGTCTGTTTTGGAGCATACCTCAAGGACTAACATTTATTTATTTTGTATAAAAGGAGCAGTTCTTTGTGAATCACTGACACATATGAAACGTGCTCTGTTATGCAAATTAGCATGGGAACCACGTTGAGTTCAAGTGAGCTTGTATAATTAATATTTTAATAGTGTGGTTTTTCAAAGGAAGTATTTTCAAAACTGATTCTTTCAAATGATTCCATTAAAATAAATGATAGCTTATCTAAGGAAAATACAAATCTATTTTAAAGTATTAATGTTTTAATGTGGAAACTAAACTAATTCAGGTAATAGGAAGGAAAAAATTCCAGAGATAACCATGGTGTATAAGCCATCACACATATAGGCCAACTATAGAAATAGTTTGAAATATCTCCCTTGAACTGCATTTAGTCAATTATTAGTGGTCATTCCTTTTGCACAGCAAAATTTAGAAGGAGAATCAGACAGTTTAGAATTATGCATACATTAAGTATATGTTTTACCATAAAAGTAGTACCTAATACAAAAAGCAATAAAAAATGTTGTTGGACACAGAAATCCTCTGTCCTTGCCTTGGTAGACACACAGGGTGCAATTTCTTGTTCATATATACTAGAGAATAAATCAGTCCTCAGAAGTAGGAAAACTTTATATGTTAGGAGACATTTCCATTGGAAATGCATGTACATTTTAATATGAATGACCATTTCTAATTTAGAAAGCTTAAACCCCCCACAACTGTTTCCTAACCATAATTTATGTATAATGCCTTTGTTAGTCTGGCAAGCCAATATTTAGGATTTTTCCTATTATTGTGGAGGCCTCTCTTGCAAGGATTATAACATATGACAAATATGGAAAGATAAGAGATTTTGGTATTTACTCTAAAGCTTATGTCAGCTTTCCTGCTTTTTGAAGCATAAGCCTCTATTTGAATTGTATCCAAATAGCCAGACATCTTGTATGAAAAACGTCTTACTATGCAAAGGTCTGTGAGATGACCATGGAATTCAAAGGGTATTCTGTCTATTGGGAATTTCAGAAAGGAGTCTCTCTCACTTCAGCTTAGCATAGTCGTTTGAAATTAGTCTGTAAGTCTTTTCTGAATTTTAGTGTCATTTTATTCAGAAAATGCTGCAGTCATGTCATGCATTTTTAGCCTGACTAGCAAAGTGAAGCTGCTGAAGGTAGTCAGCTGCAGTGAAGCAGCTACATCTGAGCTTTCTGTCGTACACATCAGATCGTTGTCTGGTTACCTTGGCAATGCTAGTAACTTTGAGTAGCAGAAAAGTTAAGCAAACACCTTCACTGTGTCAAAGGACTGCCATTTACTGGGCTATATTGGATCCTCCAACAGTGTAAAATATGGATGTTATATGCGGCAATTACTAATGATACCTTTTGAATACTGGATGCTGTCTTTACTGTGGATGTATCTGAATGTTGCATAATAACATTTGATAAAAAATTTCAGACGTGTTCGAAAGAGGAGAAATTAATCATAAAAAATTGGTTTATTGATTTGTTTGGGTTCTTTTTCCATTCAGGGATTATACGTGCTTTGGCTACAATTTTCAAGAATTTATCATTATCTGTGGGTGATATGATAGGGTTTGTGAATTATTCTGATCTGTAGCTCATTCAGTAGCAACTAACAGGAAGAAATATACATTTTAATTTCTCGATTAAAGATGTGACTGTTCCCTATAAGGGTGAGAACAGTGGCTAAATTTCAAGTTTCGTTGAGAACATCAGGCCCCAGACGAGTTGTACAGCAGGATATAGACCACAAGACATAGATTTGACTCTGAAGTGTCCAGTCATACACACACAGTTGGAAAGCCTGCAAGCTTTTTACCATACATATGTAAAACTTCCTGCTTCAATATATTCTTGCTACTAAAATAATTTCTAGAAAAAAAAGATGGGGAAAAGGAACAGAAAGATTAAGAGATGCACAGACAGACAAATATGGTTCTGAAGAATAAAATTACTTTTGATTGTTCTAACACAGATTATGAGCAAATAATTAATATATTTTCTTTATGTCTGTTAAAACTCTAATTACAAATTCATTGTCAAGATTTTTATTACAATGTTGTTCAACATGAAAAACTAATTATATTCATGTTTCAGCTGATGATTTTGAATTCCATCGGTTGGTAGGAGCAGAGTCATGGGGATTTGATTGCTATCCTGACTTTTTAGAAGTGAATAGTGCCAATATTTACAGGGTAACTAATTTTGCTAATACTGAGGCAATACTTAGAAGGTTTTTTTTTTATTTTTTTTTTACTGGTAGGATAAATATAAAAGGATCAATCAGAATTATATCCATAACAAATTAAATTTGTCTCAGCTAGACATGGCTTGGCATTCAGGGGTTTCTCAAAACCAAAGAAAGGTTTTCTTCTGAGCTTGGAAGATAAAAAGGGTCAAAGGTCAGAGGGAAGAAGAGTAACACAACAATAATGAATCCCTGGTGATCTCAGAAAGAGTAACTCTGTGTGTAAACAACACCTCTCACTCAAAGAAGGGGCCTGAAAATATCTTATTTTGCTGCCTGATTTTTCTAGACACTTGTTATGCATCCAACCAGTTGTACCAAGGTTGTTAATACAAGCATGAACTCAAGAGGATGGAAAAAGAGAACTGAGTCCATTGCATACTAAAAGCCATCCATAGACTAGGCCATCATCAGTTTCCTCATTATTCTGTGGAGCTATTCACTCTTCCCAGTGATAGCCAGCACCCGCTTTGGCTTTCACCTTCTGATTCATGGCATTTTGCAATATAAGCAAGCTTAGTTTTTTGTAGGTTTTGTACCTCCTATTGAGATCTGTGCAGTTTGATAAAACAGCAAGGGCCTTTAGAAGGGAAAGCTTAAAACAATTGTGACCCATTTCTCTAACAAACAAACAAAAAAGCGGATACAAGTTATATAACATCTCCTGAAAACTCACATAGGCAAGAAAATTTCCTAAAATATGCACTGATTTGTTGGAATCTTCTCAAAATGTATAAAAAAAAAAAGAAGTGTCTCCAATGTCCTCACTGTAATTCTTAAAACTTCAAAGGAAAATATGTCTTTATTTCCTTTATTTCTTTGTGAATACCGCTAAACTTTATACAATGTTTAGAGCTCATTAGGTAAATTTTTGTCCATTTGAAATCAATTTCAGTTTTGTAGACTAAAATATTTTATATCAGTAAAGAAAGTTTGAAGTATATTCTTCTTATTATTTGAAGAAGTATGCTCTACATATATAACCTCAGACTGGTATTTTAAAGTCCTATCTGAATGATTGACAATGATATATTTTTGTCACTGTATAATTGCATTCTGAAAAAAATATCGGTTTCTCCAATATAAGTTTTTTTCTGTTTTGCCTGGAACTTCAGGCAAGTCTCTATTTATGTGCATGTGCCTGTCTACTGCATGTCTGTGAAGGGAAATTATAAATTTTTTGAATATACTGAAACTGTTTAGAATGCCATATGTTTCTTTCTGTCTGCATATTATTTTAGTTTCAGTAAAAGAAGCATTTGTAGATTCAAGAATAAGATATTTAGAGTTTAAAATTTAAAATTCAAGGCAGAATTTTAATTAAAATCAATATTGTTCCTCAGTTTTGTAAGTAAAGACAGTTCATTAAAACTCTATTGATGTTTAAGAAAAAAATTTCATTAACAGCAAATTCCCCAGAGGGATTGTACAGGTGTATATTGAAAGATTGTTTTACCTGAATTATGCTTTTAATTTTGGATAAGGTTAAAAACCCTTTCAACTATAATTCAAATCAAAATATATATAAGAATGCCCTGCCCTTTTTTTTATGCTTTTCTTTTAAAGTGTTTTGAAGAAGGGAAAAGTAATAATTCAGCCATGTTTCTATTTTATCATAAGAATTCTAAGCCTTTTTCTTATAATCATTTTAATTAAATATAAAGTGTTACGATGTGTTTATATTGATATGCAGCATGCTGTGCAAGACCCTGTCTATGGACCACATAGTTATTTTCAGTGGTTTCTCACATGAATACCTTTTTCCATGGTTGAGTTTTTTTACTTTTTTGGTGCATCTAGTCATTTTGCAGATGTGAGGCTAATTGACTGAACAGTCTTTAAGGACTTCCATTAATTTTAGTTGTATGAATATTTATTAAATCACTAGTTGGAAAATATGAATTATTTGTATTATTTAGTCAATATTACACTGCTAGCTAAATCACAAACCCTTCAGTGGGTGCACAAATACTCTTTTCTCTCTATACCTTTTCTATTCCCAAGGTCACGACATTCTCCATTTATATTTCTTGCTGTGTTTATTCTGGTTCTGATGGCCACTCCACTGCACTTGTTCTGATTCCCTGAGCGGTAAGATAGCTGCCACTGTAATCAGTGTATTTTTTTTTTCCTCTGGTTACTGCCTGCAGCCTTGTTTATCACTTGTTTTGCTCTTCCCTATCTCTCCCACATCCTCATCACTTGTGTCCAACTCCTTCCTCAGCAGACTTGTACTCATTCCTGACAGGATATTCGCTTGCAAAAGGCAAGATTCCATAATTTTAATCTCAGGGCTACTGAGACAATGAGAAAGCCATCACAGTAGTAAAGAGAAAAAATTGCTATTCTTCCAGCATCCATGAAAATCCTGAATTCAGCAGCCCGCTGCTTTCCGCTAGAGGCACTAGATGGCAGCATGGATCACTGCTGCATTGCATCAGGAGCAGAATGTTAGAAATGAACCGGCAGCGAGGCTTTCAATGAGGATTTTAATTGAGAAGAGGAAAGCTTCATTATGGATGCCCTTCATTTGCATTAAAAGTATTTTCAAAACTCTCGTTGTCTTTATAGAGAAAGACTAAGCCACAGCGCTGAATATCAAGCCAACTCCCCCACTACATAAGGCAGTCACATCTATAATCTACTTCACTTTAAAATGACTGGCACTCTTCTTCTTCTGTGACTTTTCATGAAAGGTTGTTCCATCCTGTCTCCCATGTTTAATGAATTTGTGTCTGAAAAAAGCACTTAAATGCAATTTTATTGCTAGCTGAATGAAAATTCATGAAAATTGCCCTAAGAACAGGAAACAGTAAGATACAAAGATGGACATGGGTAATACATAAAAGTGAAATTATCTAAGGTGAGTTATATGCCTTGTCAGTTTCTTTTCTTTGCCATTTCGGTGTTCCTTTTATTCTGAACAGGCTATGAACAGAGGTTTAATATGATCTTTTGCACCAAAATCCTTGCTTACTTTTCTTTTATTGCAAGACAGCTCTCCCTCCTTGTACTTATACTCAGAAATAAAAATTAATTCCCTTAAATGAAGAATGTGGGAGAATGGGGCAGGTGATTCTCGTTAATTACCTGGAATCATATAGTAAATTGACATGTATAATTTCATTTAAGCAAAAGTGTATCTCAGACAAAAGAAACATACAACAAAGTTTGACGGCATATCTGGAGGGCATGTAGTCTGCTTATTTGTTGACAGCAGAACTAATTTTGATACGAGATCAGTTTGCTCAGAGTCTTGTCAAGACAAGTTCTGAAAATCTTCAGGAATATTTGGTTCCACAGGCTCTTTGAGATGAAAAAGAAGAAATTGGCAGAAGTTGGTGCTCAGAGAGTTCCATCTAAACATGAGAAATAACTTTATTATTCAGATGACCAAGCACTGGGACAGGCTGTGCAGGGAGGTTGTGGAGTCTTTTTTAGGAATAATTTTGTTAATGACAGTTTCTGACAATCTGCTAGAACATGCACAAAGTCTTACAATATCTCCAGCCTATCTGATCTCCAGTTTCAATTCCAAAACATATTTATTTCATTTAAAGAAAATTTAAATATTGCTAAGAACTAAGACATTTTGGCAGGTACAGGAGAGAAAGCAAAGAATTTGCCAGAAACATATAATTCAAGTTATTTTTCTTCTCTAAAATGCGTAAAGGATGGAGAAGAGTGATCAGTCAGTAGAGTGACTCTCAGAAAGAATAGAAAAAATATTGTCAGCTAGCAGTTTAGTAATTAAGAATTTCATTTTGTGTATATTTATTGAGAAAGAACACAATCATTTCAATTAACTGATAGAGCTTTTCAACTAGGATTAGGATTCAAAGAGAGGGATGTGTGTTTCAAGCAGATAAAAATTCTGGAGAAGCTAAAAATGTGTTCAGTCCATAAAGCATCCTCTAGATTCTGTTTTTTAAAGATACACTAAGGTGGTGTATAGGTGTAACTTTAGAGAATAAGGCAGGACTGTGACGACTGCTGAATACTGCTACTGAGTTGGAAAAATAAGGAGAAAACTGTTGAACAGCATCGGACTGTAAAAGAGGTCATGAGTTCCTGAGACCCTGCAAGAGTAACCTAAGCCTTGCAAGGCTTTGAGAGTAACAAAGAAAACAGCAGATGGGAACGAAGATGGAAAAGGTTACAGTGTGTGAGTTGAAAATTCTCTCTGCTGATGGGCAGTCTTTCCTCCCTGATCACAGCAAATTTGGTCACTCACAACTCATGTGGAAGGCAAAATTCAGTAAATTACCATCAATTGTATTGGGTCAATCCTCCATCAGTCAAAATTCCAGTGAGCCTATATGCAGTTGAGATCTAGATTTTGAAATGAGATATTTTGTTTGCAATTTTTTTCTAAAATGGGGGAAAAATATTTATTTCTAGAAATTTTGGAGTTTCTGAAAGTGGCTGAAGTAGTATGAGTCATTTAAATATTTCTTTAACACAAGATCTTGTGTATGAAAAAGCTTTCTGTTTTACCTTCATTAAACTTAGGCTTCATGAAAGCATGTCTCCAAGCTAATTTAATTCAAAACTTTAAAAACCCCAAACCCAAAAATCTGACATTCATAATCTATTATATTGCATGCTAGAATAAACACTATTACAAACCCTTGTTTTCCCTTTTGTTTGCAGCTGCCTCAATGTCCAAAGCTTAATTGATAGAGAAACAACTACAATACCCAAGAATTCAAGGAAATAAAAATTTCAGTTTTTTACTTCCTCTGATGTCCGGTATCATACAATTAACCAGAAATATTGAACAACAGCATGGTCTTGTATGCATAACAATTTAATTTGAACCACCTTGTTATGCAGAATGAATACTGATCCAATTTCAAAATAAGGAAATAAATTTTCTTATTCAGCAATTCTTTTGGCTTCATCGACTGTAGTGAGATTTATGTTCTAATAGTGTAAACTGTTACTATTTGGTGAAAAATCCATGTATTCTTTTCAGTTGGATGACTTCTTGTGAAACAAGTGGCAAACAATAAATCTTTTTACTTTACTTACTCTATGCCATTCTTAAGGTATAGCAGTGTAATCCATTGGACTGCTGAAAGCCATTACTTCATTGCAGGAAAAAATTATAAGCAGTCTGCATGTGCTATGAAAGATGCTCAGTTATTCATTGCAAATCATATAACCTACATTATATTATGGCTCATAACAATAGAATTGGAGGAAATTCACATCCTCATCCTTGACATTGGCTGGATTGTCACTCAAAGTAATTTTCCCAGCCAGAAACCTATCCACTGAGAACTGATTGTTTCACAATTCAATTGTGCAGACTCTTACCACAGAAAATACCACAGAAGCATTTCCTTGGATTCCCTTCCAGGTGTATATCAAGAGGGGAAATGCACCATATTTGACGATTGCTAGGCAAACAAGGAATAGTTTTCTGTGAAATTTTTAAAGTCACTTATTTTATCAATGAGACTTTTAGCATTCTTTCTTGATTTTTTTGTTGGTTTTTTTTTATCCTATTTATTTTTATATGATTCAGGTCAGTTATTTATTTTTTAAATATCTCAGTACCTCTGCCAATAAACAAAAATGCCAAGGAATGTAACAGATTTGTTTGGCTGCATTTACTGTTGGGGGAAAATAGAATTGTAGTTGAGACCAGAAAGAAACAATTTCATGTAAACTACAATGGCTGATCACAGCTTTGAGACACTGAATAATCATGCATGGTATTGGTAGCCATAAATGAATAATGAAAGGAAATATCATACCTTCAGACATGCATAAATTACCCATCGGTGTGAAAGATTTTGGAGTAGATTTGTGATATCACTGTCATATAAGGTAACTCCAAACAATAAGAGTAATGCAAGGGTATTTGAAATTATTGTTTTGCAGTTATAATTTTTTTAGTTATGAAACATTATTTGTTCTTCTTTTATTTCTACAGTAACCTCTAGAGTGAATCACTCTTCCATTCTTAGAAATAGTAGTATGGTTCTTTCAAACCTTTTTTAGATGGAAACAGAAATACAATATTGTCTTCAAGTCCACATTAAAACTTTTTTTTTTTAATATTTATTATTTCCACTTTCCTCAGTAAAATATTCTTCTAACGAGAAGTAAAAACAGAATAAAAATATTTTTATTATGTTTAATTAGTATGCACTTTCTTTCTCAGAGTGAGAAGTTTTATAGTCTGTCTCAATGATTTCTTAACCCTTAATAGTTTGTCTATGACAATAGTTCTGTGTTTCCTGCATTTAGATGGATATTAACATTTAAACACTATTTTTATTCATTTAAATATATAAAAATATATCAAATTACCTGCTTTACTTTTTTTATGGGTTAGTGCGGGGTTCTTTTTTTTT